>CALYLX010000144.1:0-576970 GCA_944990035.1 Clitopilus passeckerianus
CTTCGTTCAGTTACGTATTGCTAAGGTTAATTGCGTCCTGTTACGAGAACTCATCAGCACCTAAACCCTAAACCCTAAACCCTAAACCCTAAACCCTAAACCCTAAACCCTAAACCCTAAACCCTAAACCCTAAACCCTAAACCCTAAACCCTAAACCCTAAACCCTAAACCCTAAACCCTAAACCCTAAACCCTAAGCACTCTCCCGTGTCTCTAGGATTAAGTTCTTCAACTGCCAGATCGTGTGGGAAGTCTCATTTCACTGCGCTCCATTCTTAGACATGTTGATATTCAAAGACGAATTCAATCATTTACAATGGAAGCCGTATAGGAAGGCTAGAAACCACCAAGAAAGAATACCCTGGATCAGTTTTCATCCTACGATCGTCAAACGAGGCGTCGTTTATGGTGAAGTTGCCCGGATCGCCACGCTATGTTCTCGTAAGTCAGATTACGTCGAGCAAATAACGCAATTGCAAGCGTTGTACATCAGTCGTGGGTATCCGGAAGCACTCGTTAGAGCTTGGATTAAGAATAACATCGATGAGCGGTGGAAACAACGTCTCACCTCGAGAAAGACGAAGAGGAACCACATGGGCTGCTCGTTCTCAAATCCGAATTCAACAGTGCGTGGGATTTCTTTAACGCTAAAGAAGTTGAGAGATTAATGTATGGTCACTGGAAAGAGTACATGGAAGCGTACGACTCAGGTAAACTGGGAAGCGCGTACCCCGAACCAGAGGATTGGGAATCTGGCCTCGAATGTCGAGACCAGTTCTTTGCCAAAAGCAAGCACTATGTGTCACTCCCGGATATCCGGAAACTTGATATCCTAGACCGCCGCGTGCTCGTTTCGAAAAAACGAACACGAAATTTGTTTGACGTATCTTCGTCGTGGAAAAAACAAGTAATCTCTCGCATTGATCAGAATCTATTACGGGAAAACCATATTGACGAGATAGTTCCAGAGGAACCCGAAGTTGAAACGGTGAATACCCAGCCTGCGACTCAGTACCGACAAGGGAACCGTCCAGAGCCAGGTGATCTGGAATATGTCCATCATAATATTTGATCAATGATACGCTAAGTAGTCTAATTAGACTATTGTTACCCGCCAGGTACCGAGTTAACTGCTACAGTCTCGGGTAAACATCGATCAGCACGCTTAATAGCGTTTTCGCTGATAATCGTCGGGCAGATCTGATTCACGTTAAGTCGTCATCTCGTTCCTCGACGCATCGCTTAAAATCTGTGCGTTTAGATTCTGGTACTCGGGCGTTCCCCGAGCGAAGATCCCTAATTCCTACGGTGAGATCTGTGCACGTTTAGTCGACATCTCATTCCCTCCCGTAGCAACAGATATAAGGGCCTAACTGGGTAACAAGAAATAGTTAGTATGAAAGGATATACCTCTTATGCAGACTATGGCAACTTATCAACGTATGGTAATGCAGGAAATTGTGACGACATCTTTATTGGGAGCGTCGCTACACCTCTGCAAGCGATATTGGGCATCGCAGGATTCAACCTAGGGACGGAGAGTACTCCCCGCATTACCCTAAACCCTAAACCGTACGTGGTTCATCGAGATTCTCTGGTAGATGAACTATTACTTACTTGTGTTCACCGTTAGCTAAACCTAAACCGGCTAAAACGGTAAGGACTATCGCGAACTCCGGACTGATCCCCATGGGAACGACTCGGCAGGCTTTAGACCTCAACATACCATACAAATGCGTCGAGTATGACACGACGATGTCTAGTTGACATCCGTTTACGCACGCGTCTAGGTAACAACCGAACACTAACACTGGATTTGATTACTTCAGTCCAACGCTTGATCGCTAACGAGTAGTTTTGATGGATATCGTCAAGATAGCCGTTAGTATGGATGATGCAATGCGCCTTGGGCAGTTCCGCTACATCCACTCGTTGAGATGATCGTTCGTCACCACTCCACTGGTTTCCCCGTGCCACAGGGGAAATGTCTAGAAGGTGTCGCATCGATCGTGGCCTCACGAGGACCCGAGTTCAGCCGTTTCGTTACATCTCGTTATGTTCGCATTTCGTCATGTTAACGTTTCGCCGTTCCATCGCGTCTCGGACTTTAGCAAGTCAACAACGAAAATAGCGCGCCAAGCTAAGTAAGTATAACACATGATAAGGAGTCCCGCACGGTTGCACGACGGCGCACCGTGTGGTGTCAGGTAAACACATGTCGACGGACTGATGAGCTGTATATAAACAGCGAAAGTTCTGGCCAGGTGGTTTCATCAACCTCTGGGACTTTCCAGACATCGCATCTGCCTTACACGCCTACTCCCAAGCTTCCAGACCTACGCTTCGCTCCGGCCTTCCAGCAAGGTCGTGAAACTCTACTACCCTAAACCCTAAGTACCGAGTTAACTGCTACAGTCTCGGGTAAACGTCGATCAGCACGCTTAATAACGTTTTCGCTGAGAATCGTCGGGCAGATCTGATTCACGTTAAGTCGTCATCTCGTTCCCCGACGCATCGCTTAAAATCTGTGCGTTTAGATTCTGGTACTCGGGCGTTCCCCGGGCGAAGATCCCTAATTCCTACGGTGAGATCTGTGCACGTTTAGTCGACATCTCATTCCCTCCCGTAGCAACAGATATAAGGGCCTAACTGGGTGACAAGAAATAGTTAGTATGAAAGGATATACCTCTTATGCAGACTATGGCAACTTATCAACGTATGGTAATGCAGGAAATTGTGACGACATCTTTATTGGGAGCGTCGCTACGCCTCTGCAAGCGATATTGGGCATCGCAGGATTCAACTTAGGGACGGAGAGTACTCCCCGCATTACCCTAAACCCTAAACCGTACGTAGTTCATCGAGATTCTCTGGTAGATGAACTAGTACTTACTTGTGTTCACCGTTAGCTAAACCTAAACCGGCTAAAACGGTAAGGACTATCGCGAACTCCGGACTGATCCCCCCATAAGGGGAACGACTCGGCAGGCCTTAGACCTCAACATACCATACAAATGCGTCGAGTATGACACGACGATGTCTAGTTGACATCCGTTTACGCACGCGTCTAGGTAACAACCGAACACTAACACTGGATTTGATTACTTTAGTCCAACGCTTGATCGCTAACGAGTAGTTTTGATGGATATCGTCAAGATAGCCGTTAGTATGGATGATGCAATGCGCCTTGGGCAATTCCGCTACATCCACTCGTCGAGATGATCGAACTCACCGCTCCACTGGTTTCTCCGTGCCACAGGGGAAATGTCTAGAACGTGCAGAATCGATCGTGGCCTCACGAGGACCCGAGTTCAGCCGTTTCGTTACATCTCGTTATGTCCGCATTTCGTCATGTTAACGTTTCGCCGTTCCATCGCGTCTCGGACTTTAGCAAGTCAACAACGAAAATAGCGCGCCAAGCTAAGTAAGTATAACACATGATAAGGAGTCCCGCACGGTTGCACGACGGCGCACCGTGTGGTGTCAGGTAAAACACATGTCGACGGACTGATGAGCTGTATATAAACAGCGAAAGTTCTGGCCAGGTGGTTTCATCAACCTCTGGGACTTTCCAGACATCGCATCGCCTTACACGCCTACTCCCAAGCTTCCAGACCTACGCTTCGCTCCGGCCTTCCAGCAAGGTCGTGAAACTCTAAAACCCTTGATATGTAAAGCAGCGTCCGAGCTCGAACAGGGTCTCATAGCTCTGAAGCTTCAGGAATCTATCGTAAACAAAGCTCATGAGAACACCCCCAGTCCCGAGTGGCTAGCTCACAGAGATATCTTCAACTGGGGCCTTATCATCGTTAATGAATCATCTTTGCGACGATCGTACTTGACTCTTTTGTCCTTACGTTGGTTAATTATAAGAGTGATGTCTTGTTATTATAATTCTAGTTCCGAGCAGCTACGACGCCCCTTATGACTACAGGCTCGGAATTCGCAACTGGATAATGGAACATTCCACCGATATGTTATAGTGGCATTATGAACGGAGACATGCCCGACGAAGCACCAGTAACTCGAATGGCATAATCCTCCTCCACTCACCACAGTAGCTGCAATCGGCAATCTGACGACCGCAGAGGCAACGGCGTATATTAAGAGCTAAGCACGAGAGTATATTTAGATATACAGGCCCTCAAGGGGTTCATGTTCATCCGGAACTTCACCGAGGGGGTAATGGACGCGTATTAGGCAACTAGGTCGTGATGTAGACGGTACGAACACGGGAGATACAGGACAGTGCCCGAATATAATGGTTAAGCTACATTCCTAAAGTATATACAGTGAACGAAGTTTCAAATATTGTACATCAAAGGAATAGGTGATAGAACTACATCGTATGTGGGGTGAAGATAATACAAATGGCAGTGGACAATTCCAAGGCGAGAACGAAAAATGGCTAATAGAAATCAAGAACAGTAAATCAATGGCCACGAGACAGCCCATTATCGGAATACCGTGGGGTCCCGTCGGTCGAGTAATGGTCTCCTTCGTTGACGACCCAGTCTGGGTTGCCTCCGTGTAGTCCTGCGGGCTGCACCGCACCTACACGATCTGTCGGTGGATGCCAGGGCGAAAACTTCGGGCCATCTTCAACCTGACTCTGGGCCCCTACATCCCTAGCAGGTTCTCCGTCCCACCCAGCAAGCGAAGAAAATGTCGAGATCGGCGTATGAGGAGACAGGCGGCTAGGTGCCTGTGGGTAGAAGAGGTGGGGTGGCGTGTCGTCGAGGAGCCCTGGAGAATTGACATGGGTCGGAGAAATCGACTCCGTCGGTGAGTACGTTCCTTGAGGGACATATGTGAAGCCAGTTTCGACAGGGTAGGCGAGTCGTTCTACCGGAGAGACAGGCCCATAGTCGTCGTACGTAACTTCGAGGTTTGTGTGAGAGAGGCCGAATGCACCGGACTGGGTACCCCAATCAACGTTCTTGTCGTCCACGGCAGGCGGTGGTAGTTGAGGCAGATGGATGGTGAACGACTGCGAACCAACATGTTAGACGAGCGGTAACGGCAGGGTGTGGATCAACATACCTCTGAGTCTCCTGTTCGAGGGAATCCCTTCGCGCCTGCATCTCCACCGATAAGCATGTTGAAGTCGCCCTCACGGGTGGGCTCAAAATCGTCACCTTCATCACCTTCTGGTTCCTGACTTGAGTTCCAGATAGGATGGCCAAATTCGACCTCGTGTCTTCGGCGGTCCTCTACCTCTTGCCATGGGAGTCGCGGGATGGTCGATGAACCACGTTCGTGGCTACGGTCTGCGTGAAAGTCGCCATTGAAGGATGACGGGGTACCCCAATGGGATAGAGGGAGAGATACCGTATCTCGGCGGCCGTGACCATGAGTAGCAGGGCGCAGGTGCGCTAGATGGGGACTTGAACGTGCGGGTGTGGGATCTTGAAGAGGGCTGGCAGTAGCCTGCCCAGGATCTTGACGAAGGTGGGCGTCCAAGTGGCGAGCAGCATGACTATGTTCTGCTGGCCCAGCTATTGCCGACGTCGAGCTAGCGGATGCTGCTGCATGTGGCAATGGAGGCCGATGGTCTGGCGCTGGTGCAGAGGATGACCGTTTGGGCGCATGGGCGAGCGGCACAGCCGAAATGGCGAAAGCAGGATGATGTTGTTCAACATCAGCACTAGGAGGAGGTCCTGCACTAGGGTTCAGAGGTGAATGCCTCGACACCGTAGCTGAGGTATGGTGACCGCCAACTTGTATTTGCAGAGGCGAAGGTCCAGGGATAAAAGGTCTTCGTCTGGGAGTGTCGTGACTATGGGGGTGTGGAGGACTGGGAGAGCGAGCTCGACGAGCCGGTATTGACGCTCTTGACGAATCGCCCTCCGTTGTCGGTCTTGACCCAGGATGAGGCGACGAAGGGAGGTACGGGGTAGTCGGCGCAGAACCTGCCCAGCCCGCAGTCGTAGGAGAATGGGTTGTGTTGTAAAACGGCGTGATAGGGGATACTCCAGCGGAGGAGGGAGTAGAGGATGGTGCAGATGATATGACTGTCGTATGTCCGACGGATGCTGGTATGTTCGTCGGGCTTCCGCTTCGGCGGGTGGTCCTGCTCGCTTTTATCTGCAGCTTTCGGCCCCTTTCCCATTCCTGCACTGCGACCTCCAGCTCGACACCAGTCTTGCCCTCCACGAGGAAATCGGCGATTTTTGCGATACGCCGTTCCTCGCTCTCCTTGCGGTCAACATCCTGCGCCCGGTCCTCCTGCTCCCTAACCTCTTCAGGTCGCCTCTCCGACCTCCCACGAGCCTTAGGTTGGCTCCTGCTGGTGCTCGCCTTCTCCTTTCCCTTTCCCTTCGACTTCCCAGCAGGAGCCGAGTCCTCGAATTTGTACTCGACAGGGGAGCTGACGACCTCGTCAGGTGGGTCCTTGGTGCCTCGTATTCGTTTCGCTTTCGACGGCCCTCCAGGATCTGGTATCTTGAGTTTCGCAAGTGCGTTAGAGCCTGGGCGAAACCGCCAGTCTGGGTATTTTTTCCTGTGTTCCGCCTGAGCGAGCTGCGCCTTGTCCTCCCATTGATCCCGCTCGGATTTTGGGAGGGTTTTCCAGATGCGTCCTGGAAACATTTGCGTGAGTTAGGGCCCAGTTGGAGGATGGGATGACATACCTATAATCTTGGATAGGTTGGAATGGTTACCCTCCACCTTGCCCGTGACGCGTTGCGACCGGATGAATGAAGACCGGAACAGGATGAAGGCGTTGGGAGGCCTTGGGATATACGACGCGTCCCGACGCTTTCCATGGTTCGTAGTACGTGGCGGTAGGACGTAAGTTGAAGTTTCCTGGTCGAACGAGGCTGGAACGGATGGTGCCGGACCGGAATCCGCAAGCATGGTTCCTCCAGGTTGTGAACTGAACGGGGTCATATCGGTGTAGAATGTGTAGGTCGTCGGCACCTGTGGCGACTCCAGAGGCTGGTCAACAAGCGGCGGCATATCTACCGATAAAATCAGATGCAAGTTCACGAAATTTGTCGTGCTACTCACCGTCTTCCTCCTCGTCTTCCTCCTCCGCTCCCGAGGCCACGAGTTCTTCGTCGTCATAGTTCCGCTTCCTGGTACGCACTGGAGGCATAATATGGGCTCCTTTGGCACCCAAACCGGGTGTCGTGTACGTCGCCTATAACCGCGTCGACGCTGGGGAGGTAAATCGAGGGAAATTTTGGCGGCGCGTGTGCTTGGAGGAGTTTTCCCTTTATTGACCAGAGATAGACAGGACGTCAGTCAATATTCCCACAGGGACTCAGGGAAACGCTTACCTGGGCCAAGGGAGGGTGACTTGATGATCACCGAGAATATATCGAAAACAATAAGAAAGAAGCGCCCGACATCACCCAAATCCGGTTTCCTCCCAGGGCATGACTCAACATTCGAATTCTCAAGAATTCTACTCACACAGCCGTTTTTTGCAAGTTCATCGATTGCCAATTCGTACAGCAATTTTGCAGTGAACCATGCATGCTGTCGTACACGTTGCACGGAAGCGGCGAACACACGTGACGCACTTCTGGTTTCTTAAGTCCGTTCCGAACATCCGAACTCATGATCAACGTTATTCGAGGAACTCACCATTTGCGCAAAACAGTCTCTTCCTTTCAAACTTAGGCACCCTTGTGAACTGTTACCGGCTCTACCTCCTCTTCCTCCGCGGTTTCGAGCTGGCTACACGATCGCCATCAGAGCTTTACCAAGGATATCATATGCTAATCCATCACCACCGTATCCCCATTCCGTGACCTTGGTCTCCATTTTGCTCTTTCTGGCAACGTTCGAGGCCTTCCTTCCATCTTCTTTTGATGCAGCTTCCATGCAATACCATCGATAGCAAAAGCTGGGATCCATCCGATTTACGGATGCTTCGTCTGTCTCGCAAGAGCCTCTATCTCAGGTTCTTCCTGGTGGCGTTGTCATCTCATGATCATGTCGCCCGTCACCTTCAGGATATACGAAAACTCCTGTGTACATAATTGCCAGATTAACTTCCTTACGTCGCTCTCGGGTCTTCCGAAACAACACCGTTACCTCACTTCTCCACACGTTCGTACTCCCGATGATCCGCTTATCGCAGAGCATCTCTGGTGTCCTCCTCCGGCGGTTTGGCAATTACAATCGTTCTTGAGCGTCGCAGGACTCCACCCTGCGGATAGTCATCGATGCTTCGTCGTATCCCTTCCTCCGAGTACGTCCCTGCGTAATATTTGCTCCCGTCTATTCATTCATTTCCTGCGGATATAAAATTCGCAGCCTAAACGACGTCACCGTGCATCATAGGGTTCACCAGGCTCGTGTACGCCACGCGGCGGCCCGAGAACCCTCTGACCTCGTCTATTTCGACCTCGTGTATCCTCCTCACCTCCCATGATCCCTGGCGTTCAGACCCTCAAAACGAGTTCGTAGCCTCATGACCCGTCAACGCACCTTCTTATCTCCGTTCCCAGGTTTCGAGGTAACGAGATGTCTTTTTCTAGCTTAGTCGACGTCCACCAAGGCCGATCACACCCACAATGACCGCCTTCTGATATTGCCGTGAGCTTGTTTGCGGCTGGGTGGGTGTTTCCGAACGCTGGTATGTCAAGTCTACTCGTAGGTGCACATGCAAGCTAACCTTCTTCCATGGTCATGACATATGTGGCTACCTTCCGTCTCGTCATATCTGTAACATCTTCGAATGTTCATCACTATTGAAAAACTATGCAACCATGTATTGCGTATACGATCCGCCAATATAAAAGTTTCCCCGTGTGATATCTTTCTCTGTAAAGCTCGCATTTCCCGCTATGAATAAACTAGCTGTCGTCGTACTCCAGCTATGACAACGTCTCTACGTCGTCCGCTTCCTTTCTCTCTGGAAGAAGAGTGCTGAATGCCGGGATGGCATTGGTCTTCTTCTGCAAGAACGACTTCCGACTCTCCAATCCAGGAGAGTGGAAGCTTCGTGCCTTCGTATATGGCTTCACTTGCTCTCTTTTAGCCTTACTGACAGGTGCCGAACGATGATCTCTGATTCCGAGATGCTGGTCGGTCTTGTCCAGATCCCCGCCATCGGGATGAGGAGGATATTGAGAATCCCTTCGACATATTGCGAACGACAACAAATGTGTTTGTTACAATAAGAATGTACTGAAAGGTGGAATGTCTGCTATCTTCTCCTCCACAAACCTCCTCCATTCTGCTATACAGTCTCGCTGGGAATCACAGCAGGCCTCCGATAGCTTGAATGTGTCGTCCAGTCGAGATAAAGAGCCTGGACCCTTGGCCAATTCCATAACGATACGAGAAATGTCGAACACCGTGTAGCACCACTCGCATTCCTTGATCGGATACGTATGTTTTACCTTTTTCCGCTCGACATCTATGGTAATATACCCCACAATATCTCGCTTATCAAGCGTCTCTGCAACTATTCGAGCCCACTCGTCATAATAGCGGATCTGGTTGAAGCTTCATAACAATGGTCGATGGAAACAGATTCCGTAGCACTTACCCAACTCAGAATTACTTTTTGCGGAAGCCTTGCTCCTATGTCCGAGGGACGTGTGCCCACAGCCAACGGCGCAGCTGAGTTCATGAGTTCGGTGTAGCCATATGTTACGCCGAAGCAGAAAACTCGAGAAGGGTATGTTGGAATATGCTTTCTGGGTTCAAAGGTTTTAGGAATATGCTCAGAAAAAACGAAACAACTAACTTCATCTGATAGCTACACGCCAGCATTCCAGCCCGGATTCCATATTTCTCGGCCGCCTCGGCGACTTGCTCGAAATGGTCGAATTCCCATGTACTACTTCGCGGATTTGGCGCAGGGGATATGTAGCGGAATAGATCCGTAAGTACTTTCGAACTCTCTGTGAGGACGATAGGAGGTGTATCTTTTGCCGAATTATGGACTGCATCGACCTTCACATCAAGTAGCGGCTTGATATGAAGGTTAACCCATACTCCTTCCAGGTGAAAGATAGTCCCATCGAGAGACTGGTAGATGATGACAGAATCGGAGGTGTTACATGCTACAACAGTGCAATCAATCGAGAGACGTATATCCGTCTGACGGGGAGACATACCTATCTGTAATAGATCCAGCCACGAACGAGAAGTAAAGGAGGTTGATCAGAAAAGGCTTCAAATGGTTAGACGGGCAACTAACTTCCTTCTGTGCACAGAGTGCGTCATTTAAGTCATGAGGCTTCATAAATTTCGAGGGTTTAGAGCAATTCACCCGGTTTCATGACAGGCCTACCTCAAGCTCAGAGAATTTTGGAATCCGGTTGACGTCATTCTGTACCCTTTCCCGCCATTCCTTTGCAGTCTTTGACATAGAATCAGAGAAAACGCAACCCAAATTTTGCAAGGAACGGAGTTTCCCGGTCAGCTTCCGGACGATTAGCCTGTACTCCGCGTGGTCAATCGTCTTGGGGGAGTGCTGAATTATGGTGGCTCGTGCGGCTCTTGTCCAGTAACCGTGGTATTTTAGCTGAGAATAAGGTGAGCATCGATCATGAGTCGACAGCCTTTAGTCGTCGGCACACCTACCCATCTCGATATATGGTGCATTGGAATGTTCTCAACCATCTGGTCCAATGGTTTGTCGACAATTAGAGGAGCAGCCGCGTCGGCTATGTCCATATACCCATGGCGAGTGGCAAATTTGAAAACCTGCATGGGGTGGGCTTGCGTAAACTCTCTGGTTCGGACACCAGTCAGGCTTGAAAGACGAGCTGAGATGGTTCGGGGATACCTCATACAGAAGCTCGATAAGTCCATTGCTGAGTAAACTTGATACTTGTGTGCAGCTTCACTCAGGCGATCGATCTGAGAGAATGGCAGGGAGGCAATATCGGGAATCATTGAGGGGTACACGAATTGAAACAGCAGCTCCAGAGTTTCTGACTCTTCGGTCAACTCTACACTTTCCTCAAAACTGGCGTTGGGTGGAGGACTGAAGCCACCTGTTGTTACGCGAAGTTCCCTAGCGTGGATCTTGAAAACGATACCATCGCACGATTTGAAAGAAATCTCTGCGTCGTCTGAAGAAACCGTCAAGGCGGCAATCGTCAGGTACTTCCCTAATACATGGGCAGAGCGAGGCTTACAAAGTGTGGAACGTGGAGAGGCCGAAAGTGCATGGTCCTTGAGGTCGTCCATGAAAGAGAGTTGTATACGTAGAATGATGAACTGGATGCACAATGGATCACAGCATTTAGCGCTCAATCTCCCAGTCGTCATGCTTTCACACCTCATGATGCGGGCTGTTGTTGAATATCGAATTGTGACACGAATATATCAAGGTACACACAGGCAAAGTAATACAAAACGATAACGGATAGAGGACTCTGTTCGCCATACCACTCGTAGGGACGTGGTGACGAAGGGTACAGAAGATAACACGACAAGCCACCTGGCCGGTAGGAATAATAAAGCAGAAGAAAAGCAAATGGAGAAAGGAGCCCAAGGCCCGTGCATACAATGGGAGGAAAGGTAAACGAGAATATCAATCTCAAAGTCAAACGCAAAAGGAAGGAGTAAAATCCTGCAAGCCCGGCTCGTATCATGATCGTAATGTTCTAGGCGTGTAGCACTTGCGCTTCTACTCTGCCGCAGCCGGATGGTATCTCATACAGTAGGTGCGGCGAACAGCTGCGAGGGCGAAGGGGTATGCGATATTGATATTATTATGCAAGGTATGAGTCAAAATCCGGATGGACGGGCGATTTTGAAAGAGGACAGTTGAATGCTTGAGTTACACTGACAACAGGTGCGAATAAATCGAGAAGATCGGTAGTGAATGAATGATAGCAGTCGGTCGCATAGGATCCGAAGGTGGGGATAGTGCTCGAATGTGGGTAAATGGGTATGGATGTGGTATCCGCGAAAAAATCCTCCTTCAATTACGAGGGGTAGCTGTAGGGCGAATCTTCCCATGATTCTATAGAGCAAGGAACGTCAGCGATGGGAACAACGGAAGTAAAAAGTAGAGGAAGAGAGAATAGGTGCCGTTCGGCAGAGGGGTGATAAGACGAGGGTATTAGGCACGAAAAACGCGGGGTATGGGAAGCCCAGAATTTCGTCATGGCTACCACGGGGTGTGCCTAGCACAGAGTGCAATACCAAAAACACGAACGGCGGATATAGAGGATGCATGAACGGAAAGGAGGGGAGAGAAACTGACCTTCCGTTATACTTCTCCAAGCCAGGAAGAGAACGATCACGGAGACAGTTTCAAGGACAGTTGCAAGGAAGATTCCATCCACGCGTTGATTTGAAGCCTAGAAAGGAAAATATGAGCATGAGGTCGTGCAAGTAGCGCAATAAATGACGTACGTCGCAAAGAACACGGCCAAGAAGGAACCAGGCGAGTTGGGACAAGACAAACACGACTGCTGCTGCAGCGTAGTAGATCATTGGCCGTCGCTCGCGGAGGACGGCGAGGATAATGTAGGTCATGAGACCGAAGAAGGCGACGAGGCAGCTGCAGAAGGAGGATCAGTGATCATGGTCAAAAAACGCAGTCGTTGAAGCAACTTACAATAGCGGCCATATAATAAGCAGCACAAACAACGCTATGCTCCTCAGGCTTGACGCCGGGTTCGCAGGTGCACCAATTGCGTCTGTTATCCCCAGTGCAACATCAAGGGAGATGTAGACTGTAACACCAAATGTAACCAATCCGAAGCCGAAATATGGGACCAAGGCGCTCATCGTGCCGTCCTCAACCATTTGCGTTGCTATAAGGGCGTTTGCTAGCAGCAGCCAGAACAAGGCCACCACAAGCCCAGCGTGGATTGCGGTGAGGATGGCTAGGGGCATACCGCCTTGCTCGAGGAAGGCGCCGGTGGTGATGGCATTGAAGGGAAGGGTGAGGGCGTAGAGAATCAGGAACGACCTGAACTCGACTCGACCGACGGCAGCTCTTCGCCTATGGGCGAGAAGGACGAGGAGGGCAGTAATCACCAGCGAAACGACGCATGCTAGGATCTGGGCGATATTTCCAAGATGCGGGGTCGGAGCATCGGGGTCGTCGGTGAAAGTTGGCGGGATGAAGCATTTCGGGTTGATACCAACGCCAGCAGAATTTGGATCCGCCCAAGTCTCGTTGGTTGGGAGATTATCTGTTCGCAGAAGTTGCCGGAAGAAAAGATTGCACCAAGTGTAGGATGGAACGGTCCTACAAAGAGGCTCAAAATCCCCGAACTGGGTCATTTGGGCGAGGGACGCGAAACGAGGAGAGGAGGAGGAAAGAAGAGAAAAGAAAGAAAAGACGGCGCGGTTGTTGTTGTCAACGACAACGACGAGAGAATGGGAAACGACACACTCTGTGGGAAACTATTTCCATCATTTGATGGGCCCATTTGATCAATACACCACGTGTTTCGACCTCGGCCACCATATTCATTTTACCCCGAACATTCCCCGCGTGCCACACCTGACGGTTCCTGCTTACCATCCCTTTCCATCCTCACCAGCTGTCGAAGATTCAACTTTTACGCCGGCTTTGTATTCTTGAATTCGTTCGTTTGGCTCCGGTTTCCTCTCAGAATTCCTCCATATTTCTACGACCTAGAGCAAATTGGTCTAACTGGCCTCGCGTACAACACGTTTCTATCAGTGACTTCATCCCGGTGTATGGATCCGCCTCTGACGCTATGCCCAATGCAACACGTTGGAACAACGTTTCCCGTTACGCTCTGACCACTCCTGCGATCAATATGGCGGTGATCAAGGCAGTGCTTTTACCTGTGCAAAACGTCGCCCTATTGAGCGGATCCGATGGATCCGGCTTACTCGTGAACGTAGAGCGTCTTCCTTCACTTGGAGGACACTATTAGAGAGACTCGGCTCGTCGGGCTCTTGAGTCCGATTGATATACTCTACCAGTCCCCTGCAGACTGGCTGTACAATCGCGAAGAGCACGAGTTTCGGTCTACCCCCCACATCCTGGGCTCTCGCAGTTCTTGAGTAATCCCATCCAACCACTTTTGATGAAGGCGCCGAGGGGGACCGTGACTCAAGACGTACATATCAGGTTTTGAAACGGCGAAATGACTTCGCCTGTGGTGCTCTGTTCGGTTGCTTACTCTCGGCATTGGAGATACCTGCACCACGGGATACAGGCGCCGTCTCATTCATGTTTTAGGTTGCACGCCCGGTCGATCCCTTGTTACTCCATAGCGTACAAGGATATAAAATCCTCCTTATCCGGGGGGTCTAAGAGCATCATTGCCCGAACCAACGGAGATTCCGGCGTATAAATACCCTTGGAAACACACCGAATACCAACTCCATCCAACGACATATTCGGATTCGACAATGAAGTTCACTGCTCTCTTTGCCTTCGCTCTCTTGAGTGTTGCCTCTGCTGCCGTACTCGATACTCGATCCAAGGATGCTGCAGGTAATCTCAACATTCTTCGTCGGGGTTAGGCAAAGCTCACCCTCGGTAGCCTGTCATGAGCTCTGGGACGTATGCGGAACAGCCTCGGACTGCTGTGCGCATCTCACCTGTCAAGTAGGTTGATTATGTCGCCTGCATAGTAAGGATTACATCTAACGTCTTCTAACAGGACTTCCAATGTACGCCGGGGCTTTAGGACATGTTATCGCGTGCTTCCCGTTCGCCCATACGAGCTGTCGTCTGTTGTTTAAATCGTGTCGTCGTTATGTACAGTATGGCTCTGGCGATAAAAGCCAAATATGAATTTGTTTCATCCTATAAATTGCTCGATTCATCTTGCACTTATATGGTTTCTCTACCTAAAGAATTGGACAGGTCGTGGGTGTGAAGAAAGACATAGATCCCGGTAGAACAGCAGAAGTGACTACAGGAGAACTGACCAGCCAAGGCACCGATGTATAGTACAGAACCACGGGTAGGTATACATCGATTGAGAAAGATACGACCGCCTGCGAAAACCGTGACAGAATAACAACATTAACTTGATAACTGGAAGTACTGCCAGGAGACACGGTCCTAGAAAGAAATTCTCAGTCCTACGGATTCACTGAAAGGTTTCGCCGCTAACTTACCAATGACACTGCGTCATCCACCCACTCGCAGGCCTCAAACACGATTTTACCATTTTTGTACGTGTCATGCAACTCTTCGAAATGCGATCCAGTGAGGTGTGTTTCCATGCTTTCTTTAGAGACACGGTGGGCCCCGATCTTGAATTTGATCTGATCGAGGAAAGGCATCGAGTGCTCTAGGCGTTGAACAAGATCCATCCAGTGGTATTCCTGGAAGTCCCGGCCGATATCAAAAAAGAGCGTCAGGTCGTTGATCCTTAGTGATGATGGAATTGAGTTGACGATAGACCACATGGCATCCTCTAAGACATCTCGCTGACGGTCCACATTGATCACACCTATAACCAGTGATGTAATATGCACGCAACTCGAGATGTCGAACTGCTTGTAAAATTCAAGACTCTCTGCCGAAAGTCAGCCAAAGTGCACTCATTCGTCTGTATATATGATCCACTCACCCGACGTATATCCGAACTCGCTCATGCTAACAACCAAGCGCTTGAAAGTGGGGCCGACATGCCGAATAAATGTGGAAAACAGAGATGCATACTCCTCTAATATCGAAGCGGCCATTTTAGCGGAACGCAAAACAAATGTGTCCACTGAAATACGCCAGTGAGGAAGGTTGTCTCTGGTCCAAATGTCGTTGAAAATTCTCAAGGACAAATCATCAAGGGTATCGAAATGGAGCTTCTTGTTGAAGACGTGCAGATGACGATATAGCTCGTCAGGCTCTGGTAGCTGGATCGTACTGTTGTAGAGTATGATTCGTTCAGGCGTGGCTGGAAAGCTGGCCCAGAGGTCAACAAATTGACTCATCTCGAGAAATATCATTGAATCGAGATATATGTTTGTCAGGGGGAGGGAAGAGATGAAGTCCAGCATGTTAACGAGGATAAACCCTCCTTGAAAACGCCGGAGCCTCATGCAGGTCAGGTGCGTGAGCTTCGAGGCAAGCTGCTCCATATTGTCTCGTGGTATGCAACGGGAAATGCCCTGTAATTCTATGGTTTGAATGAACGGGCAGAATGTTGTACGTGGATCGTCGACGAAATCGAGAAAGCGCTCGAACCTGTCCCCACCGACGAAAGCTACCGTCTCGAATAACACCCGCCGACTGAGGGGTAGAAGCTGTCGCGATATCTCGCTTAGAGCCACAAGCGTAGTCCGGTCAGCTTTCCTAGCTATAGACTCGACAAGATCAAAAGGGAGGGTGGGCATGAAGTTTTGTTGATGTGTGGCGGCTGTTGGTGTATGCTTATATATTTGCATAACCGAATGATTATGATATCTGTCAGAGACCGTTGTTTCGCACATCAGGCGCCTACATTGGACCAACAGCTGGCGTGCTTCGCACCCACTCGAGCCTGGGGGAGAAGACTCTAGCAACACCATACAGGAAGTCTCCTTGTACAAAGGTGTTCTACGTCGTCATGCCCATCATGGGCATCAAGGCACCCACAAGTGGTTCAGTTGACCTGCACGCGCTTCAACTGGCGGCTATTGGCGGCTATTAGTGCTTACAAGGGGGCACCATATTTTATGCAGCACGGATGAGTCGAGTCGCATTTTGTCGAACGGTCTCAGCTCACAACATCGCCCCAGTGCCACGCACGGTGGTAACTTCGGCTATTACGTTGACAAAACCACCAAACAATGGAAGGAAGAATTGATCGACTGGGGTACGGCTTACTCGACAAACAAGAATGTTCCCTTGAAGCCACCTCCTACCCCTGAGAAAGTCGAGGATTAATTACCATGCGAGAGTGCTTGGAAGTAGCTCCATCGTGTACATGTTTGATACGTACTATGAACCACCGACCCCAGATGTCCGACTACGTGAGAAACGGGTGAAAAGCAAAACATGATGAACACAACGACTGTGAAGCCCGAATCAAGGAACCCAACTCGCTCCTCTCCTTGCTAAGGATCTTCTTCGGTAGTCTGAGCTGGCCCATCTGTACAAGTTGGAGTCTCTACGAGAGTTGGCAGTGTGAGTGAGTTGTACGTATCAGTTGCCGAGTTTCCAGATCGAATGATTACGATGACGAGTAATGGGTAAACAGCCTGCAACGAAGCAGAGTGAGGCGAAGATTTTTTGCACCAAGATGACAACGTACCGCAAGTGCTATCTCGAAGTTCGTGAGCGCAAGTGTCCCAATGTAGAGTGAGGTAGTCACGGTGGATACGTGCGAGTAGGCTATCTGCGTCAAAGTCATGGCAAGCTACACGACTTTCGTTAGTCGACTCGCGCAAATGAAGGCAGCACTCGCACCTGCACAAGACAGAAAAGCACCCCAGATTCCACCATCAAAGCTAGCGTCCTCCCGACCGAGCTCATTCCTCGCTTCGCCTGGACATGCGGAAGAATGTGTTTCCTATACATCCTATCCAAATGTATGCATTTGAGACGAGGAATATCATATCCAGAGTTGGGGAAACCGTACCAGAATTTGTACCCCACTAATGCAGTCGTGGCAGCATTGGTGGCAAGTGAAAGCCATCCGCTCACTTGGTTCAAAGTCGCAAGAATACCGTCGGATGTACTGACGTATTCGTACCAGATGTTGTACGATGATATTGGTATATTTGCCGCCATCATGGTCGCTGTGGAGAGAATGAATCATCGCTTCTGATAGGTAGAAACGCATTACCGAGAGAACCGAGCAGTAGAGTGATAGGTAAGATCATCGTCCATAGTTGCCCGGGATACAGAAACCAAGCACGCCAGATGACGATAGCGTCACTCAGGATGGGCTATGACAGATGAGGCCAACTGGTTATGAGCTCACGAAGCTAGGACGGGACTCACCACAAACGATGCGACCCAGCTCTGGATAACGTTTATCACGAAGAACGACCTCCTATCCGCTGGCCCGTCTATCTTTTGCAGAATATCTGGATCTCTCGATGGCAGGAGCAAAAGCTCAAGATAGATCGCTATGACACCCACGCAAACCACAAAGAATAAAGTCACTACGAAGCAAGTGACGCCAGTGACCAAGAAGATGGGCCACGAAGTTCGGATCTTCATGTCACGTAGTCTGCGTCTATTTCGTCAAATGGGTACACAGGCCTCAAATCTTGCCTACCTGAATATGACGAGCGCATAGGCTAGCAGTACAATGGACATCCCTAGTTGATAACCTTGAGCGCGTCCGGCAATAAGCAGGACTTTAAACTGAAGCATACCGTACATGATCCACTGTACAATGTAGCCGGGGAGATTGTAGGAGAGAGAAGCGCCCGCGCCTCGTAGCAGTCTAAGTTCATGGGGTGTCATGGTCGAGGTCGAGGAAGCAGGTCGTCCTGAGAAATTCTTCGCGTGTTATGTAGAGTGGAGGATGTGGTATGATGACCGGTGAGAGTGATCTTCCGGATCAGCCAAGGTCAACTGCCACAATCAGTTAGTTCCCGGAAGGAAAGGACGCTCAGTTTTAGCCAAGAGGCGAATCAATTTGAAATCGACCCTGTTAGCCCCACCGCAGCGGTTGTGGAGCTGATGTTGTGGAGCTACTGGGGAGGACGATTAATGACTATCGAATACTGTAGTGGAGGATGTACGTGCATAACGCTGTTCAAAGAAGGGTAATCGTCGGCTTGCCAATTGGATCGCGCAGGGCCTTTAGGAATGCAACATTCTGCAGCAATGTAACGACGCTTCTAATGGGACTGGGTAGAAGAAATGAGAGGAAAGGACGAAATATACGCTTCAGTACACAGTACCTAGTTACTAGTACAGGAATCCGTCATAGAAGTTGGAAGAGGAAAACTTGAAGCCATTGCTGTCCGTCCATCGGCCGAGCGGCCCGGGTGTCAAATTTACGTCATCACAGCGTCACATCATTGTCGCAGTGTGTTATCTTTCCCTCCCGCCGTCTTTGTCTTCAGGCCACAGCTTATTCGCTTATTCTTTAACAGTGGGGCTGACACTTTATTAAGCTCTTCTCGAATCGGGATTACCACCAAAGGCAAGGCTCTCTTCGTCTGGGTGGGCTTTACGCTCGTCGTGACACAGCTCTGCCATGACTTATATTCTGCCGTATCTTGTACGTCTCCCGTAACTTACGTGGTTTCATTGCTTGAGCAACTCCCCGGGCTCCCCGTGATTGGTGTTGGGCGGGCTGAAGGCTCCCATCGAACATGCGTATACTCAAATTCATCAGCGATTCTCGTGATGCGAACCTACGCCCTATCAGGAAGCGATCCGTGAGTGCTAACCTTGCTACTCTGCCTGCAATTTGTGAGTGTTCAGCTTGCTAAGGGCATCCCTATTCAACGGCTACCCCACAGGCGGTTTTTTTGCCTTGGGATATGTATCCCCACGAAATATCTTGATTCGCTCAAATGTCAGTCGTTTGTCGTTTCAACTACCTCCAGATCTGAGGCGATAGATAGACGTCGAGCCTCATTTCCGTGCGATTACTAGACGCTATACTATATGTCATAATACAACCATCCGTTACGGATTTACGACCGTTCTTCTGGAGCAATTAGGCGAGTTTTGAGATTCTATTGCTCATTTTCAAGGTTAACGAATGAGCTACAGTCATCGTGCTCCTAACAGCCTGGGTTTGAGTGGCAGGCAATCTGAAAATCGTATCGTTGCAACTTTGTACAAGAGTGGGATCATGTGTTCCCGCTTCCTCGCAGGGAAGCCATATTCTCCGAATTGAGATCGACTGCTTCCCGACTTCAACTACAGCCATTTCCCTCACGAGCATCCTCGTTTTATTCGTTGGTCCAGTAAGTTCTACCTCGCTACTATGTCTTCGAATCTTACTGGGATACGGATGCAGTCCGATCTTGGGGACCTTCTAGTGACGTACGCAGGCCGAAAATAATAAGGTTGGTCCTTTTAAGCCACTGACCACAGTCAAGTATAGGTTTCAGCCCATCAAGCATCTCGTTCTGTCTTGTCGAGTGATGCTTCGTGTTCGAAGCGCGGTACGCGTCGGTCAGGCCACCCACCTAGGAGATGTCGGCGCCTTGAGCGATTTTCATAGGCCCTAAGACACCTGTCCCGAAGATTCTTCCTGGCTGCGACAACGAGATCCATATTATCTTCCCAAGCTTGCACTCTGGAGGAGCCGCTTACTGAGCGTCGGTGACGTATCTAGCTATCCACCATGTTCAAAGGAAATCTAATAACACAACTTGGACGGTCCAAGATATGGAAAGGTTACATAACCGCAATTGATCTATCTGAGGAGTCCTGACGCAACCTCTTGCGCAAGTAATGAGATTAAATGAGTTCACAGCGGTGCTGTCTTAGCAACGAGGCCAGCTGACCATGGTCGATGGCTCCACACCATTACATCGCCGAGCTGTCCTGGGAAGTTCAGCAGTGTGGGGATCGCCTCAGCAATGCCCTGCGGGAGCATAAACGGGACAAAAGATCCATGGATCTATGGAACGTCGGCCGGCCTAGGGTAGCTGTCATCAAGGCTGGCGGCAATAGAGCGCCGTCGAACTTGATCTACTATTTTCTCCAGTTTTTCTGAAGGAATGAAAGGACGTTCAGCGTAAATGTAAATTTCCTCAAAGATGATCATAAACGGGTGGAATGGGACAGCGCGCTCACCCTAACCGAACAAGACCTTAGAAGGACGCATTGGACCATTTTCGGGGATCCAGGTCCGCACGTGTCACGGTACTCATCAAGGATGCCATCAATGTTAGACTGCCACCTGGCTGCCATGCTCTGCCAACAACTTCGCTCAGGCAATCTTTGTGCCGGGATCGCTCAGTGACACAGACCCACTTACAGATTTACCTGAGTGCCGACATCTTTTTCGCAGGCACCTTGATCAGCCCTTATAATCGCCAGGGCTTTCGATCAGGTTCCCCTCGCTCGGTTGATGTCCTCCCCTCCCGCATATGGAGGTCCCGACAACTCATGATCTAGAGCGCTCGGTAACTTTCCTTTATCTCGTCAAGGTATGTATTGTCATAGCAGCCTAAAATGTTACTCACACGCACACATATAGCACGTCAAAGGTGGAGCAATTGTCGGTAGCTTAGAAAACTTTCTGCTAACCCTTCCAATAATAAGTCGCGAGCGTGGTCGTCTTGGTAAGTTGAATTCATTGAATGCAGTATTAGCAAATTGACCGTGTCTAGCTTTACGATTACTTCCTTACCTTGGAACCAGAGGTTAGTTAAAATCAGCATAATTTTCCACGAAGGCTAGACGCCTAATAGCAGACAGGTAAAATTTATCTGGAGATCGGGGTGGGGTATTGGCAAGGTTCTATTTCTCCTCGCTCGGTATCCTGCTATCATTGCTGCCCCTTTGGTGCTCTATTGTACGTTAGCTGGATTCTGCCAGCTTTCCTGCTAAGATAAACACTCTTCGCTCAGATCTTTTTGCCTCAAATCTTTCACCAAAAGTACGAATTCCCTTTGCCGTTTGCAATTCCAGCCTAATTTATACAGTCTTGTCACGATCTCTACTCTGCTGGAACATGTATGGAGAGCTATTTCATTTGCGTAACATTGGGATTGACCATGCTCAGGGTTGCTGGTAACGGAAATCGGCTGGGCCGAAGGTATGTACCTTCTGGAGTCCCATTTCGCTAATCCCATTGACATTCCGCAGCGATTCTTATTATGAGAACAACTGCTTTGTCTGGAAATAATTGGCGAGTCCTTGTGTTCTTGTTTGGCGTCCAGTTTGTGGGTGTTCGCCGTGTTGACATATTTTGATAATCGACTGACCAGTGCAGGCCGTCTTTGGTCCAGGAATATGGGTCGTGAACAAGTTCCTAGAATCGGTTGAATGTAAGCACTCTCGGAATACATTACCTTCCGGCTCTAACTTGTCGTAGATGGCCCTCCTCCCTACGACTCTATCGTTGGATGTTATACGGTCCGTCACAGTCCAATCGTCCGATACGGATTCACGGCTGTTCTTATCGAGGAGCTCGGTCAGTTATTCTATGCAAAAGAGGTCTCAGGTCGTTGACCGGTTATAGTCATCATGGTCATAACCCTGTGGTTCGGACTGACAAGGTTTAGGCACTCGCATAATCACATTGTGACAACATTATACCGGGATGGTATTCTATATTTTATCTACCTTGCACGTACGATATGCAAGCTAATCAGACCGATGTGGCTACTAACTATGACATCAGTGGTCTCTGTCGCAAATCTCCTCGTCTTGTTCCTTGGGCCAGTGAGTCCTCCACCACCGTACTTTCTTGTCATCCCACCTAACTATTCCAAGCCTGACCTACTCGATCTTCTCGTTACGTGCGTCGTCTTCTCTGGTCTGGTCTTGACCGCGCTGATAATATCTCTAAGCAGGTTCCAGCCTGTTATGCACTCCGTTCTATCGTGTCGGATAGTGCTTCATGTTCGAAGTGCAGCTAGCATGGACCAACTCAGCCGTAGAAGTGGTCCCGTGTCGGCTATCGAATTTCACACCCCTGAGATTCCTCGCCCAGGAGGCTCTTTTTGGCAGCGAACGGCGCGGTCAATAATATCTCCCCAAGCTTGGACCATCGAAGAGCCGCACGTTGGATACGAGTTGACCGCAATTTCCGAGAATAGTGGTCGTTGATCTGACCCAAAAGTAATAGATGGATATACCTGTATACTTAATTGGCACAAAATGATTACAGAGCACTACAAAATGAAGCATTCACATTGGTCGAGTTCGTGCCTTTGGAACGTACCAGGCGTCGGATCTTTCAAAACAAGTGCCGGATCAACGGAGGTTGCTTCTGTGCGATATATCCATGTGTCGCCTCAGAGAATTGAGCCTCACCGTGGACGAATCTGATGTCAACCTCTCCTGGTCCCTAATCTTCTGATCAGGTCAATTCTAAGCCGGAAGGATTCAGGTGCATAGAATCGAACAAAGAGTGGGCCAATCAGCTCCCATGACCTTCTTGAAGCAGACTGAAGCCTGGCCAGTTGGCACTATAAAAGCGCAGAAAATATGCTTTCCGTACCCATTACCCATCTGATATCTTCTGACCGTTACCTTAAAACTTGACATGTCCTCGGAATCTACTTCAGCCAGAGTTGCCATTATCACTGGTGCCGCCGGGAACCTCGGACGAGCAATCTCACACCGTCTCGCCGACGATGGATTGGACCTTGCACTCAACGAGTTGCCGTCTGCAGCACAGGCTGTAGAGGCGCTCAAGAAGGAGATCGAGGCAAAGGGAAGGAAGGTGTTTGTGTTCCTAGGAAGCGTCACAGACGAAGCCGCAGTTGAGAAGATGATCGAAAGCACTGTCAGTGCTTTGGGTCACCTGGACGTGGTGAGTTGATCATTGAGTGGTAGTCATCCTATTTCTTATCGATGCTCCACTCTCGATATAGATGGTGGCGAACGCAGGTGTTGCGAAAGGAGCTCTTCTATTGGATAGTGCGTTATATTCTTTCGGTCATCTCACCTCGGTTTACTATGAGCAACTGATGGAATACTTCAACAGCTTCCGTCGAAGATTGGAACAGAATACTGAATGTGAATGGACTCGGGACCTTCCTCTGCTATAAATACGCTGCCAAGCAAATGATAAAGCAAGGCAAGGGTGGTCGCATCGTGGGCGCGTCATCTGTAGCGGGACAAGTTGGTAGGTATAGACTACCAGTGCGCCAGCTTGCGTTCTGACCACTACACCGAATAGGAGTCCCTACATTGGGTGCTTATGGGGCCAGCAAGTTCGCCGTCCGAGGCTTGACACAGGTAGCAGGTGCATTTCTGTGAATATCTCCCGCACAGGATGGGAGTCTGAGCACATTTTAGCCGCTGAATGGGGCCAACATGGGATAACGGTCAATGCCTATTGTCCAGGTACGTATTGATACTCGACACCCTAACGACCTCAATTCTCAAATGAATGCCTCAGGTGCCATCGAATCAGACATGCGTAAGATTTCATGATTTCCATGCACGGCCGACTGAACTCACAAAACCTATTAGTCGCCAGTCTCGTGCCCCAAGGACATGTCGAGGCGTTCTACAAAGACGTAAGTCACTTCGATCACGGTGCTTTCACAGTAATAATAACATTCTTCAGTGTCGAGAGCGTGCTCCTGTGGGATACAATGGTACACCTGCCGATGTGGCGAATTTAATATCCTTCCTCGTTGCGCCAGCATCACACTTTATAACTGGTTAGTGTCACATCCTTCTGTGTTGTGGCTATTTTACTCACACACCTTGAACTTTCTCAGGTCAGAGCGTATGTGATTTTCCGCGCATTCTACTGTCGTTTCTCATTAGTTCCCCAGTACGGCACGAATGGTGGAAGGGCTTTCTCCTAGACATGTTCAATATGACATTGACGAAACTTCGTTCATGACGGGTATTTCGTCGACTTAGGACCCGAAGTAATAGTATAATCCCCAGAATTACACGATTGAGGCTATAAAAGGATTGACAAATAAAAGACTGCATTAAGAGGGAATCGAACCCCCGGCGGGTCGAGCTTCATGAGATGGCAACGACCCAGGTTACCACTACCCCATTAATGCTCATAGGTTGGCTCGGTGCTGTAAGCTATCGTCTCGTGATCATCAATATCGCCAAGATTGGCAGTTGGTCTGTTTACCCATGTTGAATTCTGCACTCTTCCCCGTCTTCGCCGCTGTCAAACCTGAGAATGCCTGCCTCAACTTCGGCTGGGCACAAGTCTGCTCCTGCCCGACACGACATGTCCGTGATCCTCGTTACTGGCTCATACGACCGCGAAATCAGATTCTGGGAAGCTTGGAGTGGAATTTGCTCAAGGACTATACCACGATTGGGCGAGTCGGGGGTGAGTTCATTTGCACTAAATTACGGCACTGGATGGACCAGCTGACTAGCGGTTGTTAGCAAGTGAATCGATTGGCAATATCACCGGAGTCAGTACCCGCAACAAGCTGGGCTTTTCCAAGGATGCTGAACTATAGACGTGCAGTAAACGGCTGCTAGCAGCGGCGATTCACAAGAAAGTCAGGATTTACGAGATTGGGAGTGCAGCTTCGGAACCAGTACGCAACCATCTACAAGTATTACCATGGTTATCAGCTAACGATTTCGCTTCCCCCAGTATGCAACATTTGAAGGCCATACCACCAACGTTACGTCAGTATGCTTCCACAGCGAGGGCAAGTGGTTAGTTACAGGGAGCGAGGATGGCACTATTAAGATTTGGGACCTAAGGTTCGTGGAGAAAATCCTCACAATCGGTGTTTTATTGACCTTTCCGGCTTCAGAACGACCCAGCTACATCACTCCTACGATAACGGCTCTCCAGGTGTGTTCCCAGACCCACGAACCCATCACCGATCTGACTGACCTGCTGTGTAGTGAACGACGTCGTGATTCACCCGAACCAGGCCGAACTCATCTCCTGCGATCAGGGTGGCAGCATCCGACTCTGGGACTTGTCCGAGAACATCTTCTCGCACGAGCTTGTGAGCAGCCATCTCCGCTTCCATCATTCTTTCCACTTTGACTTACCAGTCCCCTGAGGTCACAAGACACCGGCTGGAGATATTCCTATACGCTCCGTGACGCTATCCTCAGATGGATCATGCCTTATCGCTGGGAATAATAAGGTGGGTAATTCATGTCTTCGCTGCGGATATCTGCTGATGGGGTTTGCAGGGCCAATGTTACGTTTGGAAGGTTAACGAAGAAAACTCGCCCCAGCCGAGGTTCCAAGCTATCACCCGCTTCCAGGCCCATACACGCTATCTTACACGCTGCCTGCTGAGCCCAGATGCACGGTACGTTATAATCTTCCATCTATCCTTCACCTCCTAACTCGAGCATTCCTAGATACCTCGCGACCTGCTCTGCAGATACCACAGTGCGGATATGGTCCATTTCGGAACACTACGAATTCATCCTGGTCAAGACGCTCATCGGGCACCAGAGATGGGTCTGGGATTGCGCTTTTAGTGCCGACTCTGCTTATCTCGTAACTGGTGCGCATGGTCTCCTTTGCGTGCTTCCTGCTTCTAATACCGTCTAGCCTCCTCGGATCATACTGCTCGTCTTTGGGAAATGGCTTCTGGCGAGACTGTTCGACAGTATAATGGACATCATAAAGGTGTGTTTGATCAAGCCCCTGGCGTAGTCTATACTCATGACATCTCGCAGCGACTATCTGCGTAGCGCTTCATGATGGAGCAGTAGCCTAGTCTACTATGTATTCTTGACCTCTCAATATGATATCTTCTTCGATCCTTCTGCCTGCACCCTTCTGAGTCGTACTTTGAAGCGTTGTCAGGCCTTCAAAGGTTAAAATTATCTGCATGCTGACCTTTTCTTCTTCGGAAGGTGTACAAGCTCCTTGACGTACGAGATTTAGGTGCAGAAATCACGAAGCCGACATTCACATGATGGCCACTTGGTACATAAATTCGAGTTCCATAGCCCCTAACTTCGTGCTGTCACTAATCTCCCTTCTCTCAGTATCGTCCCAATCGTGTTCGTCAGTGGCCATCCCAGCCACCTTGGTGAATGACCTCATCATGTCATGAGATGAGCCGGGTGTTGCGTGATTATTTCCGATCGTGCGTATATCTAAAGTTCAGGCGTCGCCGTTCATAGTTGACCTGTATCGTTTTACGTCCTCAGGCTTTTAGAAGGCGAAGACTTCTCTTTCTCGGTATTTACCAGAACGAATGGTGCACTCGCTTCGATGCTATCAATGCTTTCTGATAGAAGGTATAAAGGGCTGGTGCCAGCGCCTCTCCTTTGCCTTCATCTTCCGCAATGAAGTACTTTACTTTCCTCGTTCTCACCACTCTGGTCGCTGGTGTTTACGCCGCTCCTCTCACTACCGTACGTCTTGGCCATGCTCGTATCGACGGGCTGTTCACTGACACCCTCCATTGCTACCAAACAGGAGAAGCGCACGGGCCCTAACACGGACCTCATCTACCTGCCAATTATCTGGGTAGGTTTTCATTCCGTCGATCTCACTCTGCTCAACTGACGTATTGCATATTCCAGGATACACTCGTGAGTCAAGCATCGATCTTAGCTTTTCTTCTTTGGCCGAACTGATCATATATTCAAGGGAGGTATAGGAGGCGTCGGAGGATTAAAGACTGGGGAAGGTCCAAGTCCCGCTGCCGCGGATATCCTGTATCACCAAACTAAACAGGGTTGGGTAAGTCCATACATCTACACCTATCGAGACGACGCACCTGGGCTAACGTGCACATAAAGCAAGTTGGGAAGGAAGCCCGAAGCGAAATACCCCACCCGGCTGATGTTGATCTCAAGTTCATCCCGAACGGCTTCGGAGGCTGGGTAGGTTCATCTGCAGACGCCTATCGACGAGACCCGTGGGTTGACATTTATCCAGCAAGGCAAGCAAATGGAAGGACGATCCCAGGGCGAAACACTCTACCCGGCGGATGTCGACCTCAAGTTTATCCCGAACGGGTTCGGAGGCTGGGTAGGTTCTTCAGCCTGTGTCAATCGAAGCCCCTGTGTTGATAGATTTCTAGCAAGGTAAGCAAGTAGAAGAAGGAACCTTGGGCGAAACCGCCCGTCCGGCCGATGCCGATCTTGCGTTCTTCCCGAAGAATGGGGGTTGGGTAGGTTTATCTGTATACCCCTATCGACAAGGCTCCAGGGCTGACATATCCTCCCCAAGACACACAAGTAGAGGATAAACGAGTTTGAAAATTCTCTGCTACCAGATCGTGAATCGGACTGCTTAGTTGCATATCAGATATTGTGGTGGTGATTGCTATGTGGGCTCTCCTTTCCTCCCTGCTTCGTGTTATGCCTTGGTCATTCTTTTCTCTTGTTACCGCAATCGTTCTATTTCTGTGTTGAAGTTTAAATCTGATCAATTGGACGCATAGTATTATCCTGTGAACGATTTTGAATGATTCTATCAGAGTGAAGACTCGAAATGCGGGTCAATGTGTGATTGAATCTTAGTCATTGACATTTCAGTATGATGAATTACTTGAACTACCTGGTACGTAAATTCGAGACGAAGACTCCTATCTTCGTGTTGTCATTAAATACCATCCTTCTCTCAGTGTCGTTTCGATGACACTGGTTAGTGGATATTATACCCACCTGAGTGAATGGCCTCGTTATGTCGTGAGCTGAGCTTGCCGTGGCATGGTTGTCCGTATCTCCGGCCATTTCGCCTATTGCCTTTCATGTTCTCAGGGTTTCCGGAAGTCCACTTCTCTGTATTCATCTATCCGGAGAAGCTTAGGGTTTTGTACTTTCAGAAGTCTTCGGTTCTTCGGAGGTTAAAAGTATACATCTACTAATCTTCTCTTCCATGCATGCCATGCGAGCTCCTTGGCTTGCCAAACCTGTGATAGAACGGAGCTCACGTGCAATGTGACAAGTACCGGGTACGTAAATTCGAGATCCATCGCCCCTAACGTCGTGCTATCACTAATCTCCCTTCTTTCAATGTCAGCCAGATCGTACATGTCGGTGGGCTTATGAATGGCACCATCGTACCATGAGTAGATGATGTGTGAATTGCATGACTAATTTTTGTGGTATGTACCTTCTAGACTTAGCAAACGCTGTTCTTAACCGACCTGAATCGTTCTACGCCCCCAGGCTTTGGAAGGCAAGGACTTCTATTTCTCGGTACATACTAGCCCGGACGAGCACAAATGGTCCACTCGCTTCTATCCTATCTACGCTTCTTCCTAGCACTTGGTATAAAGGATCGGTGCAAACGTCCCTCCTTTACCTTCATCTTCTACAATGAAATCCTCTACTTTCCTAGCTGTCATCACTTTGGTTGCCGGTGTTTACGCCGCTCCTCTTGCTACCGTACGTCTTGACAATGCTCGCATCGAGAGGCCGTTCACTAATACCCTCCATTGTTACTAAACAGGAGAAGCGTACCAGCGCTGACACGGACCTTATCGACCTGAAAATCATCTGGGTAGGCTTTCAGACCTTCGATCCCATTCTCTTCCGCTGATGCATCACGTATTCTAGGATACTCTCGTGGGTCAAGCATGGGTCTTATCCTTTCTTCTTTGGCCGAGCTGATTATATATTCAAGGGCGGTATCGGGGGCGGAGGAGGCCTCGGAGGATTAAAGACTGAGGAAGCACCAAAGCCGGCTGATACGGACCTCCCGTATCGTTGGGTAGGTTCATTTACGCACACATGGCGCCCCTTGACTGACATGCAATATAAAGGGGTCTAAGGCGAATTCGGGAGACAAGCAGGCTCCAAATCCCCCTGACGTGGATATCCTTCGGCGTGCAGGTAAACTAGGCTGGGTAAGAGCAAAAGTGTCTACCTATCGCGTCGAGGGACGTAGTCTGACCTGTGCATAAAGGTAACAGGGAAGAATTCAGGAGATGAACTTGTGAGTCAAGCAAGGGTCTTGAATGTCAGACAGCATTCAAACTGATCATCTATCCCAGGGAGACGCCGGATTAATGACTAGGGAAGCCGCAGGACACGCCGATACGGACATGGTCTAGTGTCTGGACCTCATCAAGGAAGGTTGGGTAAGTTCAATCAAGTTCACATTTCGAACGAACCTCATAGAATGACGTGCATTATATAGCCAAACGGCCATAAAGAGGAGGATGGCTGATTAGACTATTGAGTCGTCTAGGTGTCCACATCTGGATCTCGGGATGTTGACGCTGCTATCCCTTTCTTTTCTACCTTTTTCGCTTTCCCTGTTATACAATCCCTCGAAATATTGCAACTGTATCGTATGTGTACTGGGCGTCTGTTTTTGACCGAATATCATCTCTGTGTTTGATGCAGTATTTGATTGAATGGATTTCCCTCGACTACACGTGAACTATATTCACGGTAGACACTGAGTCTGTGCTCAATAGATTGTGTTACATTTATATCTCTACCATTGGTGTTCTAGTCCTTACTTAAACGCAGCAGCAATCGCATTAACCGAATCCGTAACCAACTGCGCCCCAACATCCAACGCTCCATCCATCGCCATAATCGGATGCGGCGCACCCTTATACACAGTCTCCTCCACTTCCACCCCATTCGTCCTCAACTTCTCTGCATACACCTTCCCCTCTCCAAGCAAAATATCTAGCTCCGTCATCAAGAAAACGGCCTTGGGCAACTTCTTAATGAGGTCGTCCGGAGCGTAGAAGGGCGACGCGTCCCATTTGAGTTTATCGGCTTCGTTTGGGAGGTAGCCTTGGACGAACCAGCGCATGCGGTCGGGAGTGAGCCAGGGCGCGTGGATGTTGGGTGCCCAGAGGCCTTTGGATTCGGCGAGGTGGTCGGTGGCGGGGACGATGAGGAGTTGGAGGAGGATTGAGGCTGGGGTGGGGCGGGAAGCGTTCTTGAGGGCGAGGATTGTGGCGAGGTTGCCGCCGCTGTGGATGCGGAGATGAGTACGGGTAAGGGATATGTTAGGTGGGAAAGTAGACTGACCTGGATGAACCACCTGTTGCGATCTTGGATACGTCCAGGGAGAGGAGGTCTTTACCCTTTGTCAGAACCCAGTCAAGAGCATCGACGGCGTCTTCTACAGCAGCAGGGTATGGTTCCTCGGGAGCAAGGCGGTAGTGCACGGAGACGACAGCAGCATTAGCACCTAAAGAGACTGAATCAATACCTAATCAAGTGGGGAAGCGTTGAAGTACTCACGAACGCAAACATTCGTGATCAACGAAGCCTCGCTGTTCATATTACCATACGTCCAACCTCCACCATGGAAGTAGATGAGAACAGGCCAGCCGTTTGCAGGTTTCTCTCCCTTGGGTATGTAGGTTCTCACTTGCGTCTTTGGCAGGTCGAAATCCTTGATCTCGCCGACGGGAAGGGGAGTCGATGATCCGGGAATGGCAGGACCATTACGCATATCCGGGTGCCATTTGAGACGTTCAACAGGAGTAAGAGCAGCAACGTTTTTGTTATGGAACGCTATGTACTGAGGATCGAGTTTATCAATGATGGAAGGGTGAAGAGGCTGGTGAACTTCTGCGGTGGTAGACTCGGACATGCTGGGTGGATGGTGAGTGAGTCTAGTCGGGATCCGTTCGAGTTAAATAGACGGAGATTGGAGATGATATGATGGTCTCGATTTACACATGAGAGAAGGTCAGAAGACGATCTCCTGAGTCACCACGCTTGACCAAGTATAGGTCGGCCCGGGGTGTCCGGGGTAGATTGGGTCCTGGCTGGGCTTAGGAGACCCTGGAGCGTACACGGTAAATTGAATATTCATTTAGTCGAGATACAAAAAAAGAGGGGCTGAGAAAATACGGAGTTTAATGAGTGAGTTGCCTGAAAGGACGCGAAAGATGGTGGCGATCGCAAATAAGACCTTGGTCGAGGCCAGGTGCATAAAAGTCCCAAATGGGGATGGATGTTAGGCGTGCGACCCGGGATTTGTAGCTGCCTCATGCCCATCGTCGGCTCTCCGACCAGGTTCATGCTGTACCAACACCATCGCCTTTCGCCTTGTACAGGCCGCTGACCGTTTCTTACTCATCTGTCACACTTTTCACAACTTCTGAAGATACATACCACATGCATCATTCTAAATCACCCCAGTCGCCACCTGCTGGACAGCCCAAGTTCGTCTAATGCGTGTGATTGCTTGAAGTTTTGCAGGCTAATGACTGATTTGGGACAGATACATTCAGGACTACTCGAAGGCGTTGCAGAAGGAGATCAAAATCCTCTTGGAGGAAGTCGGAAAGCTCAGAGACGAAAGGAGGAGCTTGCAATAGTACGTGCCATCATTCATTTGTTCGCTTGGGTGCAGCGTTAACTGAGCAATTGCAGTGAAATTGCCGAACTCATTACTCTAAAGACCAAGCACAGCTCTGGACCAGACTTTAACCAGCCATGGATGCCCCAGGTAGGTCGCCTTTTCTTCCTGTTCCCTGCTACTTGTCGGCCGTACTGCCTCATCTCTTTTGCCACTGGGCTCTCGTTTCTTCGCTCCACAATTCGTCTCCTGTGTTCGCTCCACCTCCCCACCTCCAACTATGTATTAGCCATCTTCTACTCCCATCTCGTCCCGCCTTCTAGCATCCGTTGTTCTACTCGTTGTTCTCGTCCTCTTCGTTGTTCCTCTACTATTCCCTTCCTCCCTCCTTCCTCCGCCGTCTTCCTGGCCTTTCACTAACCCCACCCCTCCTAGATCGAAGCCGGCCCGCACCACGGCGGCATGATGATGATGATGCCCCCCGACCTCCCACCTATGGACGAACCACCTCCACCTTTGGAACCCAAACCCTCCGGCTGGCGCACCGTGTACAAACGCCCTGAACGCAAACGCAAAGCCATTACAGGGGGTGGTGGGCCACAGTCCCAGCCTACACCTCCCCCCATGGGCCTCACCCCGCCACCGCCGATGCCCGAGGTGCCTGCTTGGCAGAATTGGAGACGTACGTTGTTTCCTTGAGTTTTCATTACGATGGAGGTTGAAGTGGGATTGTAGCGAACCCGTTGTTGGCGCCTACGCCTGTGCAGAATGCTGCTCCGTTGCCGAGTGGGCCACCGGCGAAGCAGGGGTTGTTTGGTATGTCATATTTTCTTGTCGTGCTTCGTTGAGAATGTGGTGCTGATTGGATGATAGGTGATGTGGATTGACGATACGGCTCTGTTTAAGGAGGAAGGAGATATGGATATGTAACATTATTGAACTGTTTGGATATGAGCCACGATTGTGGCGACTGGAGGATGTATCTCTAGAGATAGGCTTGTACATTGACTTGTTTGCTGTATAAAATATTGAGAAACGTACATTTATCGCTCTCAGCGACCTTCTGTCGGCGCGGTAAGCTGTGCTGCATGTTCAATGGACCCGAACTGCTTCTGGACGGAGGATGTTACGATCTAGGCAGGTCAAAGCCAGGGACCACGAGGCATTTACCAGGGGAAGAATTTCCTGACGACAAAAGTCTCCCATGTCTTATTATCGCCATGCCAGTATATTGAGGGGAATGTCAGTCTAAATACGTTCCCGAAGGTCATATCTCTCACTCGTCTGACCATGTCCTTGTTCTGAATTCGGAATTTGCCGGGGGTAAGCAGCCAGAAAATCAGCAACTGTCGCTCATGGGAAAACTACCAGCCTTCGAGAAATCCATATTCACATACAATCGTCGTTTTTCCCTCTTTTGACCTATTATCTCGTACCCTTAGCCCCGTTCTACACCATCCAGATGTGCAAAATGACATCAATTTCCAATCCTTCCAAGGGCGCGGAACATGTGGCGGTGTCGCATCAACCCATCCTCAGAGTGGTCGTCTGATCCGCATGGCTTGGGCGTCGGTTTCCTAGGGTTTCCTCCTCCTAACACTTTTAACCGACGCCCACAATTACACCATCCTGTTCAAAATAGGTGTATTTACCCAATCAACTATACCAGTGCTGGAATGGAATACCTGTTGAATGTTTTGGTTTGTTATTGGGTCTTCCTCCATATGTCAAAGTTGCCAAAACTAGGGTTGTGGCGAGGCCATACTCGGAAATATGGTCTTTCGTTTATCTACGGCGATGTATAGTGGTGGTATCTCTCCTGTTGACCCTCTCATCCCTCCCCGCCATCGATCTCGAAGAAGGCGTACGTGCAAGTGCTTTCTCTCGAGGCTCCCTCGCTCGTCGCTGACGGTTAAACTACGGAGGAAGATGGACCAGCTGGACCGGACGCCTTCGTTGGAGAGTTTGTATGTGGAGAATCCGTTCCCGTCAAGTAATCCTCGGAGCGAGACTTTCTCTATACTGGACGCTCAGTTTGAGGCTGCCAGTGCGACGCCTACTATCCCAGGGGATACTGATATGGGCATTGCTCCTGAAGTCCTGCAAATCCCTGATTCAGTGGCTCACGCCACTCAATCAACAGCGTCTCAGGAGACAGAGTCGCAGCCCAGCGCCACACAAATTCACCACTCAGACTCCCTCGCATACTCACTTTCACAATCATCGTCATCGTCTATTATGTATGAGTCGCAGGAGCCACTCGGTCGACGCGTACATCTCACCGCTAAGCCCGAGGTCATCCGAGGGTACTCAGATAAGCAAAGGAGGATACGACACGAAGTCATGAAATTGATCTATAGCGATGATGCTCCCCCCGATATCACACCAGAGACGCCTGACGTTCCGAATCCACTTCTCCAAATCAAGTATGCTATCATTGAACCTGATGGAACGGTGGTCTCTTACGAAACGAGAGACGATACTCACATAGGTGTATTGACTCCTGGACTCGCAAGAGTTCGAGGCTCGGGAAAGGAGTCCGAATCAAGCCAACGTTCCCAGCTTGACGGTCCTTCTACAGCAGATTTTAGTACTCAGGAGTCAAAAGCCGAGCTCACAGATACAGATACGGAAGAGACATCTCGGCGTCTACGCGTTCGTCAAGGAAAACGGCCACAATCCCGATACACTCCATCTGACGAAGAAGATCGACCTTCTCAAACAAAGCAGAAACGGGCAAGGAAGTCTTTACGCTCATCTCGTGCTCAAGACGATGATGAGTACATTCCATTCACTCCTCTATCTCCTCCACCTACTCGTTCAGGGCCAACTGGCTCAAGTCGGACGGATGCTCAAACCACCACAGGTCGAAAATTACCACCTCCAATGGCGAAGGCGAAACCGTCATCTAGCAAACCTCGCAACAAGACTTCCAAATCGACAAAGTCTAAATCAGGGCTATCTTCTCGACAACAGTCCGGGGAGATATCTCCTGCATCAAGCACTCTAGCTGGCCTCGCTCCAGATGACTTTCGCTTCGAAGAGAAGAAATTTATCTGCCAGAGACTCGAAGACAATGGAATCAAGTGTATGAGGGGATTTAAACGTCCGTCGGACTTGAAGCGACATATAGACAATCGTCATGAACACAAGACCTGGATTTGTGAATGGTGTAATACCGAACTCTCCAGAGCGGATGCATTGAAACGGCACTATGCGACATGCCCGGCTGCGCCAGAGGATTCGGAGGATTAACCCTACTGCTTGCTTCTTATACTTTCGTTTCTAACGGACACGTACTTTGCTCTCGCTTATACCATTGTTCTTCCTCCTCCGTTTTGTTATCGTTATTCCGCTTCATCCTTGTTTTTGGTCCCCTTGTCCCTCCCTCCGTCGGTTGTGATCTTGAGATGGAGCTTCCTTCAGTCAGTACTACTTATACCATGGATGTATATCACCAATAAACTTAATGTGACCTTCTGCTCAATTACTTGAAGTGTGGGAGGAACGAGGAATTCAAAGACGACCACATTGGAAATATTACGTTTGACCGTCAGGGGCTCAAGTCTTAGTACGCATTAATGGGGTAGTGGTAACCTGGGTCGTTGCCATCGACCCGCCGGGGGTTCGATTCCCTCTTAATGCATTGTATTTCGATAGCTTGATTTTCGTATCATCTGGGAATTTATATCCTCGGCCATTTGAGTAGCACGTGCATGACTTATTCTCGGAGATACCCATTGTTTTTGTCCGCTTTCGTACCGAAAACAGATTTTGTGCTAATGGATCAGATCGATAACAGGGATTCCTGCTGATAGTTTGGTACAAATGTAATCACGTTCTCCAGAATGGGAAGGATCATAGCCCAAAGCGTCGCATCAAGTGGTTTTTGAGTAATTTCTGAATCGGAACATTAACGAAAGGACACCAGCTCGTAGCTCACATGGTGACACTCACGGACCACCTCCTTGGAAAACCTCTGGGATATCTAGCGGGGTTTTGACCCCAGCATATCCAACCAAGCCTGGCTATGCGCTTCTTTCGAGATCCAACCTTCATACCTTTACAGAAGGATGATGATCAGAGCACTAGCCGAAGTTGTGATGGGGTCCTCATTCGACTGCAATGGTCGACATGTAGACCACAGGTATTGCTAGTTAGCCATGCACTACGTATGCTACATTCGAATTCAAAGAACGCGGGGCCTGTGATAACGCGACTTCCTGCATACGGGCGTCTATCTTCATTGACAGGCAGCACCCCTGGACCCGATTGGGCACCAGGACACTGCCTCTCTTCCAGTGGCGGAATCAGATGAGCAGCCTAGCTGTCCGATCATCACAGCATGTTGCCTGAACTATTTCGAAGCTTGGGCGAAACTCAGAATCGTTCCCCGCCTTTGAACCCTTCCCTATCTCCCTCAACAGAGGCAGCCCCACCTCGTTTTCTTCATTGCCTGTGCCCTCCTACCATGACTATCTCACTCGGGTATAGCGTAGGCGACTTTGTCGCCGTTGGTGCACTAGCGTGGAGGGTTTATAAATCCTGCAAAAACGCACCAGATAGCTTTGGCAGCATTTCAACCGAGGTCTTATCTCTTCACGCCGTCCTCAAGGAAGCAGAGGAGACCGTATTCTCTCAATCCCTTCCTGAAGAGAAGCAAGAGCGTCTTCGAGCAATTGGAGAAGGATGTCGACTTGTCCTTAGCGATCTCGAGCGACTAGTCGAAAGGTATCGTAGCTTGGGCACTCAAACCAAGCGCACATGGGACAGGATGAAATGGGGTTTAGAGGACGTAGGAGAACTCAGAACGAGGTTGACTACCAACACGACCTTGCTCAGTGCATGGCTTTGGTGAGTAAGGAATTCAAATATCCACGAAAACCTCTAACGTTCAAGTACTCAGCATTTCTCAGGCTGGTGTAGAGCGTCGACTACACGAGTTCCTGGAGGAATACAGGAGAGGGGCTCGACCAAGCTCCATTATTTCCGCCGAAACGAGGCAATCAATATCCGATAATGATGAAGTAATTTGGCAGACCATTCGGGACGAACTCGAAGAGGCAGGCATCACGGTAGCGGCTTTTGACGCCAATAAGCAATTCATCTTCGAATGGCTTGTCAACGCCCTCAAGAATAATGCGTTCGTAGTCGACGAGGGCTCGTCTACATTTGATGCTAATGTCGATGGTGTCCAAGTCGGATTGCCGGAGCGAATTCAATTGCTGGTTCCCCCTTCCCCAACATATTCCAGTGGCTCTGGTGCGAGCTCGGGATCGTCACCTACACCCGCGATAAAGCTTGACGCAAAGCTTTCACGTCCCCTACCTCCACGTCCTATGTCCCTATTCGAAGCGCTTGCTTCGCTCTCCCCGAACTCTACAGCTCCCCAAGACATTTCTCCGGAAAAATCAGAGCCTATTTCCCTTCAGGACGCGCTCGCGGAAGTTCTCCCCACCCCAGAACCTACCCTAGACGACAGTGATAATCGAGCCCCTGAGATACCCACTACGAAGTCTAGGAGATGGCTTACTGCTCGGACTCAAAGTCTCGCAAACACTCGTTTAGCGATGGCCTTGAAACTGAACAATGGCGCTACCATCCATCGAATCATCAAGAACGAGGCGGAGCTGAAGTCAGTAAAGCCCGTGGTTTTTGTTCGTGTATTGGAGTGGGCTGTACGACAAGGGGAGATCGACTTGACTCGTTTCATGTTGAGGTCTGGCATCAAATCCGCCGATAATGGCAATCTCAACCTGGCGAACATTGTCAATCGTTCGTCTGGGGATGGTCCCGTGGTCACATCTCAAGAATGTCTACAGGCTATCTTCCACTTTGCCGCATCGACTAGAGACTTGGACACCATGGAGAAAGTCCTCAAACGTGGTATCAACATTAATGCCTGGGGAAAGCATTCAGGTCGTACTGCATTGCAAGAGGCAGTACGGACTGGGAATCCGTCGATCATCCGGTTCCTCCTTATCAACGGAGCCGATGTCGACTCTTGGGATCGATCGACGGGATGGACGGTTCTGACGGAGGCTGCTCATTACGGCCGGGAGGAGATAGTCTCCCTTCTGCTCGAGTACGGAGTGGATATCACGCCGAGTATTTCTACTGGCAGCAGATCTCCTCTTTACCAAGCCGTGTTACAGGATCACCCATCCGTCATCAGAATTCTTGCGGAAAGGATTCAGGGACCTGCTCTTAACGATGGTTCGCTAAACCTGGCTGGTAGAAATGGTGATGTAGCCATGGTTAAGCTCCTCCTCGAGCGAGGCGCAAATCCTAACTACGTCTCGGAGAACAACGGCCTTCCCGCCTTATTAGAGGTTGCTTCCAGCGGAAACGATCAAATCGTCCGACTTCTATTAGAAAAAGGAGCAGATCCAAACGCCGTTCATAGAGGCGTTAACGCATCGTCCTCCCTAATAATAGCTCTCAAAAACGGACACTATCCCACTGTAGAGACCCTGTTGAATCATGGCGCTAACCCGAACACCATTCCTCCCGAAGACAAACTCCCCGCTCTTTGCCTCGCGATACGTATCGGACACCTTCGTCTTATCCAGCTTCTTCTAGAGAAGGGAGCCGATCCGAATCTATGTGGTGGTCGTGATAGACTTCCTCCCCTTTCATTGGCAACTCGAAGGGGAGACTACCATTTAGTAAAGATCCTCCTCGACCACGGAGCCGACCCAAATCATCGATATGGGGTTAAGCAGCTTCCCCCTCTCAGCTTTGCGGCGTCAAATGGTTCCTCTAGAATTGTACGGGCGTTATTGCAAGCAGGCGCAGATATCGATGCTGAGACCCGAGAGAGCAAAGGTTCCCTTACACCCAGAACGACTGCTCTTTCATTGGCGGTTGAATATAGTCATGAGAGCATCGTCTCTCTGCTACTCGAGGAAGGACCAATTATTCCGTCTCATACTCTACATCGTGCCGCAAGTGCGGGAGACTACAGAATCGTTCAGCTCTTGCTGAATGCTGGTGCCCAAGACAAGGATCGGGCGTTATTTCATGCGTGTGAGCATGGCCATTTGGATATCGTGCAGCTACTGCTCGACAGTAATGCGAATTTGAATAGCATCTTCCTGGTGAGTTTTCAATCGTTAGTCACCTTCAGTGGATCCTCATAAATTTTCTCTCTCGCTAGCAAACCTCCTCCATTCATAGATGCACACCTCTGCATAGTGCTTCCGCGAATGGGTCGATCAAGATTGCACGACTTCTCCTTCAAAGAGGTGCACAGGCTGATGTCAGTTGTAATGCAGACTGTGCGACGCCAATCATGCTTGCCACTCGACACGGCCACGAGCAAGTAGTGTGGTTGTTGCTCGAACACGGCGCAATGGTGACGGATCGTCTTATGAAGGAGGCAAAGAAGACGAAGAAAGAGAATATAATAGCGCTATTGCGAGTGAAGAGTGTACATTGAGGGGTTTAAGAAGCGTCTTTATATGGACTTCATAGAGTTAACGATACGTGCAAGATAAATAGAGAGCTGAAGGGAAGTGCGAAAACCAGTGATTCAGACATTCGCCTCCTAGTAGGCAATGGAAAGAATTTTCCCTTCAACTTCGTCCCACCGATTCAAAGCGACGTCAGCAATGAAATGGGCAACATCCTTCCTCGACACCGTCCATCCTCCAATTTCGTTCTCGCTGACCCGATATGGGGGCTTCTCCTTGGGGTCTTTTCCCTTCTTCAGCAGCTTGTCGGCAACACACTCCCCATCCGTCAACAACGCTGGTCGGATGACCAGAATGTGCTTCAGGGTTCCAGGTGCGGGCAGGCCTTCTGTCTTGAACCAGTCTGGACTCAGAACCTCTTTCTCAGGTTCGCCGTCCCGCTGTGAGTCCCATGACCACCCAGCGAGGTGGTGGAGAACACGTTCAGCACCGACTTTGTCCTTGTGGGGCGAGTCCAGGAGCCAACCGTAAACCGGCTTGAGAGGGAGAGGAAGGGATTCGTGGGAGGTACGAGTGAGACCCGTGGAGGAGATCGTTATGAGTTTGGTTGACAGTGAAGGTAGGGAGAGGAGGACGTTCATGAGGGAGTGAGTGACCAGGTCGGGTGGGGAGATGACGAAACCCTTGAGTCCACCGAACTTCGGTGTTCCACCTGTTAGGGAAACTGAAGTGAGCAACTGGAATAAAACAAGAACGGCCTCGTTAACGTACCAAGAGTGAACAGGCAGAAATCGACAGTGCCGTCGGCAGCATGAGACTTGGAAGCGTCCCATGCTCGTTTGACGTCGTCAAGTACGAGAGCATCGCCTTTTACGAGGTGAGCTCTCCCGGAGGTGATGTATTCTTGCATCTTCAAGTCGCCGTCGAAAACTGCCGTCGACCTAAGCAAGAAGGTGACGGTATGCCCGGCCTCTGTTTGGAGCAAAGCATCAGAAATGATTGGAGGACGCTGAGGTTGTCGACTCACCAAGGAACCTGAGAGAAGCAAAGTAACCAATGTTACGAGAGCCGCCAATGGTGAGGATGTTCAACATCTTTCGGAGATTTCTCGAGAGTTTCAGTAAGAGTGCAGCTGTCGTGCTGTAGAAAGCAAGCTGATGACGAGTTCAAGTTTCTGGTGTTCAGGCAACGCCTTCAGATGAGGAGATGGTTGTGATGCATCATCTCCTTTACTGGCGCCTTTAATACTGGCGAGAGGAGGTAGGACCGTGGGTGGCGTCAGAAAGAGATCGTGGTTGTTGGGAGAGTTAGGTGTGGCTATGCCGTGCCGAAGGAAATCTCTGAGGCGGCACAGACTCGTGTATGTCTGCGTGCTGCGCCCGTTATCTTCTACTCAATTGAACGAAAATCTTTCTTGCGAGCAATCTTTCTTACAAGGCTATGAGATCTCGAAGATTTAGGCTTTTGAGGCTGCCCATACCTATCTGGAATAGTGGTCAATTGGTGACAAGACTCAGGGTTCAATCAGTATTCTTCCTCAGTTGCTTTGATTCGTTCACCTCGCGTATTCCGTACCCTTCACGTCTTCAGTTCAGGGAAGATTAGAGTCCACGGTGAGGGATAGCGTGCTTGAGAACGCAAATTCGATAGGCCCGACCTCACTCGTAGAGTACAAGCTCGTTCCGAACCCTAAGGACCCGACTGCGCCGTGATCAACGCTGGTTTGGAAGTGCTGCGCATCGGGTACATACCGTGTAACCGCAAGCAGTACTCGCTAAGCCTCATGCGATATGACACACGCACCTTGGTGGAGCAAACCACGGCCATGAGATTGAATAGACCGCCGTCTCTTATCTTTCGTTTTCGATATGAACGGAGAACGAATGAGTCCCATTTGAAAGAAGTGCGAGTTCTTCGTAAAACCATTTCAAGGTACCACGCGAGATATATGAGCGATAAATGAATGTCATTTTACTGGCCCTAGTTATCACCTCTCGAGCACATCTCGAGAGGGATTAACTGTAACGATACATTTCCCTATTAAACTTCTATGTAATATACCAATCCTTTAATCGAGCTCCTCTAATTCCAAAGCGCGGGCCACCAGGTAATCCATGACAGCAGCAGAGAGATCCCTCTTCTTGTGGTCACCGAAGGGTTTCTTAGACGACACTAGCTTGCCAACCTCGCCGGAAACGCTGGACTTTCCGCCGTGGGACATCTTGGGGATGCTAAGGCAGAAACGGCATCGTCAGTTATGTTGCGATGTAAACTAGGAACAAAAAATATCGTACCTAGGCATCTTGTGGCTAGTACTGCCGGAGCTGGACTTGTGGGACGACGACGACTGGTGGACGGGGTGGTCTTGAAGGAAGGAGTGGCGGTGGTTTTGAGCCTCACCAGCGCGCTTCGTGCTAAGACCAGTGTTGATCTTGTCGATGACGTCGGGAGCGTGTTGGACAGCCTCCTTGCCGAAATGCTTGAGAGCGTGACCAGCGGGTGTACGGGCGAAGATCTCGAAGACCTCATCTTCAAGGTCGCGTTCGTAGAGAGCCTCGAGATCCCGCCTGCCGAAGGGGCGCTTAGCAGCGACCAACTTGTTGACCTCATGGGAAACGCTGGGCTTCTCATGGTGGGGCAATTTGGGGATGCTGTGAAGGTCGATGGTCAGCGGGATTCGCGATGGAGAAAGAGAAAGAGTGAACATACCTGGGCATCTTGTGAAGAGCACCGCCAGAGGAGGACTTGTGGGACGACGACTGGTGGACGGGGTGATCCTGAAGGAAGGAGTGGCGGTGGTTCTGAGCCTCGCCAGCTCGCTTGGTGCCGAGACCAGTATTGATCTTGTCGAGGACGTCGGGAGCGTGTTGGACCGCTTCCTTACCGAAATGCTTGAGAGCGTGACCAGTGGGTGTGCGAGCGAAGATCTCAAAGAGCTCATCGTTGATGAGCTCGCGTTCATAGAGAGCTTCGTAGAGATCGCGCTTCTTGTGGTCACCCCAGGGTTGCTTAGACGACACTAGCTTGCCAACCTCGCCAGAAACACTGGGCTTTCCGCCGTGTGACATCTTGGGAATGCTGAGTGAGAGAAACACGGCGTCAGTAAGTGAGAAGACAACGAGGAAAATGGTCCCATACCTAGGCATCTTGTGGAGGGATCCACCAGACGAGGATTTGTGAGACGACGACTGGTGCACGGGGTGGTCTTGAAGGAAGGAGTGGCGGTGGTTTTGAGCCTCACCAGCGCGCTTGGTAGCGAGGCCACTGTTGATCTTGTCGAGGACGTCGGGAGCGTGTTGGACAGCTTCCTTGCCGAAATGCTTGAGAGCATGACCAGCGGGTGTACGAGCGAAGATCTCGAAGACCTCGTCGTTGAGAAGGTCACGCTCGTAGACAGCGTCGTAAGTGGGGCGAGCAGCGACACTGGTAGAAACGGCAAGGGCGACAGCGACAGTGGAGAGTTGAATTTTTCCGACCATGATGAATTTAGATGTAAAGGTGGTAAAGTTAAGGGAAAGAAGAGAAGTTTCGTCAAGAAAATGTTTCGGTAGGAAAGTTTGGGTGAGACCAGCTGAAGAATCACCATGATTCCGGAGGGTTTTTATACTTGCTGCTGTCGCTTAACGAGAGCATGCAGGCCGAAACAAGCCGCGAAACGATCAACCGCATGCTGTGTGCATGAGTGGGGAAGGCAAGATGACGACGCCTCGCCTTGGGACCCAGGCAACACGTCGTGTGAGATATTGCAATTGAAGCGAGAAAGTCTGATCTAAGCGCGAACTCATGGCGACGGCAATGGAGTCCCTCGAAACTGTGGGAGGTTCCAATCAGATTCCACATGCCAACGAGTGGGGCATTGGAGCAAAATGGCCCTGGAAAATGAAAGTTCAGGCTTGGAAATCGATCCGCCAATCAAAGATGGATGTGTTGATTCTGGTCGATCAGTAGATCGTCAGCCGAGGCGGCCCTGATTCTGCTGATACACTTCGTACCATGTGCGTTGCCTCGGCCATCTCAAGGCGGTTGGTATGACTCTCATGCTCTCTCTCATATCCTTTTCGAACAGAATTTCAGCGGGGTTAACCGAAAATCGATAGCCAAGAACCATGCAAAGCAGTGGCGCCACATTCGTCGGCAGTGGTAACCTGGGCTATCGTCATCGACCCGTCGGGGTTCAATTCCCACTTGATGCAATCTATTTTTTGACTTTTTGAATTTTCGGCCGCTCGGCCTTGGATTGTAAGATGCTCCTTACAAATGCTGAAACCAGATTGGGACTGTCATCCGTTGAACCGGAAGATTAAAGTAGACGATATCATCGGAATACTGCGATCAAGCGAATATCATTAATGGAGCGTAGCTTGGAGTAGAAATACACTACTACGCGATCTTGAGAATCTTGCCTTCAACCCCATTCCTTCGGCAATGAAATGTGCAACATCTTCCTTTGAAACAGTGTACCCTCCAAGCTCCCTCTCGCTACCCTGAAGACCTCCTTGCCGTTCACACTCTCCATCGGTCAAAAGCGCTGGCCGAATAATCAGAACGTGTTCCAAGCCTCCAGCTACAGGGAGCCCAGCGCCCAGGGCTTCCGGCCCGGGTTCACCGTCCTCCTTCAAATCCCAGCGGTGCAGAACGCGTTCGGCACCTACTTTGTCCTCGTGCGGAACATCGAGGAGCCAGCCGTACAAGGGTTTTGAGAGGAAGGGAAAGGGATGCATGAGAGGTATGAGGTAGTATAGTCGAGGAAATGATGCTTTTGGTTTCAAGCAAAGGGAGACTATGATGAATCATTTACGTACAGTAAACTTGGGAGTTCCACCTACGATGTGAAGATACCTCAGATCGAAAATAAGGGGAAGGGGCAGCTGAGCACGTACCGACGATGGATAAATATACTTCAACGTTCAAGTTATCAGCGCCATGAAACGACGATTCGACCCAGACGCGCTTACCATCATTCATAACAAGAGGAACACCTTGAACGAGTGGTCAGCTATAGGTCGTGATTAGTCCCGAGCCAGACGTGGGCAGTGAATACTAAACATATATTTATTACCGGTGTTTTTGCGCATGAGGGATCCACTTTTACTACATCTGCCATCAGACGCATAGCTGAATATTGTAGCTGGGAAGGTTTGATCTGTATGTTTGCTGTGCTAGACAATTTCGGGAGTGCGACAAGTAATTTGCGTCAAGTATACTGTAGACGGAATTCTAGAGTCGAAGAAGGTCATGAATGGACGGTGCGTGTCGATGCTTGTCTAACGAATACCTGGCCGACGCATAGTAGTGTATGAATGCTCGTAGCTATCTGGTCGCATACTACTGCCTTGCACAGGAAAGTAATACCTCAGGGTCAGGAGCGAGCTGGAAGTCCTCCACTAACAAGAATCGCGCGAGGAGCGAATTGGCACGACATGTATATTTTTCAATGGCAAAAAGGAAGGTTTTATTGCCGTTTTCTGAAGGAAATTCGCGCCGGAAGAGGTATAACAGGTTTCTGTATTGTTTCTGTGGCCAGTTTTCGAAAGAGCTTCTGGCGCCAAGGGATTCGTTGCTTACATTATCCGTTTTGGCCCCAATCGATCAAGGCGGACTCGGTCCTTCGGCCGGGCCAAGGCCGTTCTTTAAAGTTTCAACGCCTTCCTCCGCCAACGTCTAGGCTCCCGACCGGGACATATTTGAGCTTTTGAAAAGCAGTTTCAGTGGCTGAATGAAATCACAGTTTCTTACTTGCAATGAAGGCGACGGAACTCATGGAACGGCGAAACATTCGCACAGCCTCAACCGGCCTTGAACGTCTTGGACAATGACCTCATCATTGTTTTGTCAGCTTGATGAACGTCTCTCCTCTCTCCTGCACCCGAACATCATCCGCAGGCACATCCACGACCAGTCGTTCATCGACCACCTCGTACGGCGCGAACTAAGAAAAAAAGGACAACCCGCCATGTAATAAGGTGGCCAAAAAAGTACCCGAATCCACCTGCCGCCTTCCAGCTTCCATCCAGAACGCCTCGTTTCATCGGTCGCGTTTGCCCGTTTCAATGACATGGGCTGGGAGTTCGGCACCCTAGTGCCATAACTATTACCGGGGTGGCGCTATGAGAGGCTAGAACGCTATAAAGTGGCGATGGCCTTCGGCCATCCAATGACTGGCTCCATTATGCCTCGACTTTTCGCTTTTGCCCTTATCGCATTCCAGCTCCCCTTTTTCGTGGCTGCCGATCTTAAGGGTGATCTGACTGCCCTTGGCATTACTGGTTCGTATCCGGGAGATTCTTCGTATGCTTCAGCAAGCAAAGCTTGTAAGTCTTCATTCCCATGCCGGACTGTCCATTATTGACTCAGGTCCCTTCAGTCAATCAACGCTTTACCTTCCAGCCAGCCGCGGTAACCTACCCCACGACTACAGCCCAGGTATCCCAGATAGTTCAGGCCGGCGTAGCCCACAACATCCCAGTTGTCGCTCGTTCTGGAGGGGTGAGCCAAGTCCAACCTCTACCTCGAAGTTCATACCCTAACTATCCTTTCCTTCCAGCATAGCTACATCGCCAATGGTCTCGGTGGCCAGGACGGAACGCTCGTCATCGATATGAGCAAGATGAAGGAGATTACCATTAACTCCTCACAGGGAACCGCGACGATCCAAACAGGGAACAGGCTTGGCAATATCGCTCAGACTCTTGCTGACTCTGGTCGGGCCTTGCCTCACGGGACCTGCCCCTATGTAGGTATTGGTGGACACTCTGGTGAGTCTCTACATGCTTGAATTCGAGAACTATCTTTAACACTTCCTCAGCGTACGGTGGCTTCGGGTTTACATCGCGGATGTGGGGTCTTACCTTGGACACCATAACCTCGATCGATGTTGTCCTTGCCAACGGGACGAGCGTTACAGCATCGAGCACTAGCTACCCTGACCTGTTCTGGGTAAGACTATTCATCCACGCATTCATCTGGCATGCAACTAATGCGATGATAGGGCCTAAGAGGCTCAGCGCCATCCTTCGGTATTACCACCGCAATCACTGTAAAGACCTTCTCTGCTCCCTCCTCTGCCACCATCTTCGAGTATACTTGGGATATGACAGCCGCCAACGCTGCTAAGGCCCTCGCTTCATTCGAGTCCTTCGCCGCAACCAACATTCCCAAGGAACTCGGCGCTGAGTTCACCATGTACAAGAGCGGGAGAAAAGGCAATGTCGGCCTTCGGTTGGATGGCGGGTGGTACGGCGCCGCCAACCAGCTCAACTCCACCCTCACACCCCTTCTCAACCAGTTGCCAAAGAATCCGAGCATCAAGCAGGTACCTGGTACCTACATCAACAGCGTCTCATATCTCGGTGGTGGATTGGATACATCAGGCCCCGACGAGACTGATACTTTCTACGCTAAGTCTCTCTTGACGCCTGCTAGCTCTCCGATGTCCTCCCAGGTCTGCACGGCCTTCGCCAACTACATGGCTAATGAAGGGTTTGACACGAATCTTGTAGGTTATAACTTCATTCCGGGAAGTATGTACATCTATTAATCAGTTAACAGAATTGGTTCGTTCAAGTGGAGCTTTACGGCGGTCAGAACTCCGCGATTAACGCAGTCGCCCAGGATGCTACTGCGTTTGGTAGTCGCAGTTCGACATTTGGAATCCAATTCTACGCGTCTTCCCCGAGCTACAAACCCCCCTTCCCATCGAACGGGTTTGATTTCGTCAATGGTTCGTGAATCACTTCATTCTTTCCCGGTTCGTCGGATTAACCTACGAACTGCAGGCATGGTGAACAGCATAACTTCAAATGCTCCTTCCGATTGGAATTACAGGTGACTGACCAGGTTTTCGCTCGTTTGGCATCGTGTCTGACCCTTGCTAGGGCCTATGCTAACTACATCGACGACAAGCTGGCGGACTGTAAGTCTTGCGCTTTAATATCTCATTTCCTCGATTACTGACAGCATTTACCAGGGCAAACCCGCTACTATGGCTCCAACTACGCTCGCCTTCAAACTCTAAAGGACACCTACGACCCCCAGGACACGTTCTTCTTCCCTCAAGCTATACGAGAGTGAGCGGGATGGAGAAATCAGACACGTTGCTCGAACTACACCATACCCCACGGACTAACATCGGACATGCTTATATTAATGGATATGACTGATATAATGACTTGTACTTGTTTCAATACATCGCTTGCTTTGCTGTATATGGCGCTTTCCTTTCACCTCAACAAGGGTTTGGTCTAACAAACCCAAACATCGGCTTTTTTTCGTCATGAAACATCATGTCGCCGTTCTCCTTGTCATTCGCACCGACCATCCAATCTGTGAGAGTCAAGGAATATAGCCTATGGGTTTCGTCTAGCTGGGTGACCGAGATGGCTTGATCTTCGAATTCAAAACCTCACTGTGAGCCGAGTGGATGTCGTACCGTAGGCAAGAAAGTTTGTATAACTCAGACTCTCGGACCAAGGGTATTCTACGAGAGGCACAGGCACCAGTCGATGATTATCTCTGTGAAGCTGAAAGAATTTTCATTTTGAAGGCGGTCAAGATAGATTGGCAGGTAATTTCAACACTGGGGATGATGTACTCTGAAATTGCTCTACGACTACACAGGGTGGTTGATGAAATGTGAGAAAGGAGGAATTGGCTCCGTAGCTTTCATGACGGCCTCAAAGCAGGTCGCAGAATACGTTGTACCACTCCTACAATCTACGTTCTTCAATATGGCCTCAATATCTTTGAGACTCAACAGCGATTGGAGCAGTTGACCGATAACTTTAGGGATGTGAGCTTCGCCAAACGACCTTTTACTTATGCAGTGACAAGGTGTTGATAGTCTGTTCATCTGGGCAACAAGCGCCTTCATTACATTGCGAGATTCCTGATGCCAACGCTGGTGGTATTTAGCCTGTTTCGTTTCGGTGAGTAAATTGCCTCCAACTATGGCTGGAGAGATCGCTGAACTTGCCCAAGCAATGGCCATATCTCCAGAGAGTTTCTCCATGATTTCATCGAAAGGTCGATCGAGCACGGATGGTGCGACAATGGTCATGATATCCGAATACCCATACTTCGCTCCATAGAAGAATATGGATGGCGAGGTCTCATCAGGTGCTCGGACGGATATCTGCCTGTTTGTAGCGTTCATGACCTCAACCGAACGTATATCGGAGATAGACACGCACTTGATTAAGATGCGGCAAACATATATCGCCTGGAATACCTGGTATTTCTCGGCGGCGTGTGCGAGGGCCAAAAGATCGTTAAACGGTAACATGGACAAATTTGGAACCCGAACTGGGCTTAAGAACTGGAAAAGAAGTCCGAGGATCTTCGACGTTTCGGTGAGATGTAGAATTCCCGTCAAAGAATTGCAAAGGTCATCCTTCAGACCTGGTGCGCAGGTTTCCAGGATGGCGCGAGGTACAGTGAGAATGCATTCGTCGCTCGTTTGCACAGCGGTGGTGAGGGATAGGCCTGTGTGAGACCAGGTGTCGACATCGACCATGAGTGACATCGGGTCCGATTGTGGCTCAGGAGGGAGGAGGGCCAGAGCTGAGAGAAGTGGGATATTGTCGATGTCCTGCCGAATAATCTGATCCCACTTTGTGTCTCCGTAGTTGACGGGAGGCACCTTCCAGCCGGGAACTGATAAAGCATAAAGGCTGGAAGCAACTCCCGCCACAATCTCCATACCATTTGGATGACTGGGTACAACTTCTGTGAGAAGTTTCTTCTGGAGATTGAGCCATCTTTCGTAGTAGTTCATCTACGGATGGAGTATCAGAGGGGACATCAATATTTGAGATAGTTAAACGATTGAGGTATTGCATCCGTACCCAGTGGACATGGAAGGCGAATGGTAATGTCTCCATGACTTTACTGGGAGACTTGTCGAGGACGTGTGGCGCAGCCTTGTTGACGGTTCCCGGATACCCATGCTTTAGAGCATGAGCCAATAGTGGCAGGGCTGCGCGAGGAAGGCATTCTCTAATCAATCCAATGAGATCCACCGTCTGAATAATTGAATCCTTCCAAAAGACTCACTCCATACAAACGAGACATGCATACATAGCGGGGAAGACTTGATACTTTTCCGCTGCCTCTGCTACCAGAAACAATGTGCTATTGATGGCGTCGTCATCGGACATAATTCCTAGGCCAAGGTGAGGGGGAGGGCGGGGGTAAATGAATTCGAACAAGATCTCAAGCGTCGAGGCTGGCTCGTCCAGATCCACCACCTCGTTCAAAGATAATCCGTCCCAGGGCGCTAGGCCCATATGTACCTTCAGGTACACAACAGGAATTCGGAATAGCGCGGAGTCGGACGATCTGAAGGTCACTTGAGAGTCGAGGACATCTTATGTAGATGTGAGCTCGATAATGCATTCCAACGACTGCGTTTACCTGTTTTGGGGTGGCGCCCAATCGCCTGAACCTCTGGCTGATCCATCAAGTTGGTCTCCATCAAAGGAATACGGGACTTTCTGATAGCTAGCCTCGAGAGATAGATTTCAGTAGTAGCAGTTATGCGCTGTCGCCCAGGTTGAAACTGGCCAGACAGTCGTGCCGCCAGTGCGTCGAGCTCAAGTGACTGACCGTTTCTGACCTGCCCTGAATCTGTCAGAGTCACCTGCGTTTGATTAGTCAGGCCAAAGTCCACCGTAAGCCCAACGTTGACATCGATGGTCGACCAACCAAGGCCAATAGCGTTGCCTTCTTACCTATGAAAGCCACGACTTGGGCACCCACTGGCCCTTACTGCAAAGTTGGCCTCTACTGTATAGGAAAGCCTGCTGCTTTAGCGTTGAGCCATGGAAACCTGGGGCCGATTTGTATGAATCTGACTTGATCAAGCCAAGGTAAGTTCTTGAAACTCATTCGTTCGAGAAACGTTCAGCCTGATATACCTCATCTACAGGACAATTCTCACCAGCAGCACCTACCCATCGCCTGAAGTATAAGAACAGCCTCGAACATGAGCTGACCTGAAGTGAAGCTCAACCCACCCACGAAGCATCAGAATAGCTGTCTTTGGGGTCACCGGGCCTAATAGCTCAGCACTCAGCCTGGGGGAGCAGCTGTCAACCGGGAAATCTGGGCTCTCTGCTCGAGGTATGATCTCGTTCCATAAGCGAGTCGGAAAGTTAACTGACTTGAGTTGTTCGTAGTCGATGTGCTCCTTCAAGGCGCCTGTGTATTCAAATTTCACCCATGTCCATGCTTCTCCTGCCGCTACCTGGCATGCAACGCCCTCATCATGGAGGAGGTTTGGTGTCGAACTTCTCGCAACTGCCAACGAGGTTAGGGTCAGACCTTCAAGCCATTCGACGCTTGACTGACAAAGTCAATTCGACAGAAACGACACTGCAATTCGGCGCTGCAACCGCTACTCATGGGGGCAGTTGCGCTAGCGAATTTAATACTATGCGGCGTCCATCAAGCTTACGCTTGCTCATATCAGAGTTCCTACTCAACTCGCCTCCTTTTGCCCAGTTGGGTGGCTCCGACTGGGAGCGTTTTCCAGAACCTCCCTGCTACTTGGGGGCTTGGTACATGTAGAGCCTTGCTCCCGTGTGCTTCCCTTCCAATTCCAAGATTTTGCATTCAAATTTGACTTCCACGGATGTTCAACGTCGGATTCCGGAACTACGGACACGTCGTTCACGTTGCTCGATATCCGGTTCTTTCCCCCTCTTTTGAGGCTACTGCTGGTCCATACTACGGCCCACTACTTCCACGTTTGACTATTCCTCATTTACCATACATGGACTTCAAATTCGTATACATGTACATGGACAGATTACGTATTAATATGCCTACTTCGAGCTTTTACTAAATGGATACTTTATCGATTCGCCGACGTATCTCTACGCTATGTTTACAGGTCTCCCTACAATTGGTACTAGTGTATGGATGTATCTATTTGTGGACAATTTCTTGCGCACGAGAACTGCGCTCGCAGTTGAGAGGTACATAGCCGTGAATGCATATCGTCTGTCCAAGATATGGTCACCAATGCAGTTCATGGCAGTCAAATCTGGGCTTACCGTCTTTCAGTGCCTTCGTAAGGAAAACTCGAGCTCCCTCTCGGAATACTGGATCCTTTTCTTCGCACAGTGCTCTGACGACGAGAGCATTATAGATCAGCCCTCGCATCCGTTCTATGTGTGTTTCTCAGTATTTGAATGGGCTGGGAGAATACACAGTGCTTACCAGTAGGCGTCAGAATCTTCATGAGTTCATCTGTAAGCTCAAGCGAGGGCCCAAGGCGTCGTATCGTCGGCCAGATATGAGCAATGGATTCTGGCGTGAACATCACTGTGTTGACAGCGTCTTCAAGAGAATATGTCAATGACTTGTGGATCTTGTGTATAACGAATCAACGCACCCATAGATATCGTCTCGGCGAGGAACTCGAGGATATCCTTGTTCGAGCGCCACGAGTCCGGATCATGCATCTCGAGCGGTATGACCCTGCCATTAACGTGTCCAGGAGATATTGCATCAAGCAACGCCTTGGTTGTGCTGGGGCCGAAGATTGACGAACAATACTCTAAAGAATTCATCGTCAGAGAGGTGCTTGGGCAAAGAACGGGAAACAGACCTGTGTGAATAGCTTCTCTATAAAATCTGACGACAAGACTCTTGACTTCACCAACATTGTCGGCATACAGATTGGCGCTCATTCTGGTGAGGATCTCTGGAGAAAGTATGCTCCTCCGGAGTTCTACCGACGTGATCGAGAGTGAGGCAAGGCAGAACTTTAAGGGAGAGACCTGATCTTTTGTATACACCTGAAAACGTAGGGGTTCATCTTTCTGATAGCGCAATATTCCATCTAGGACAGAAGGCGTCAGGACGCGCTGCTGCGGGTCCGAGTCTAAGTACATGAGCTTCTGAAGCCAAACGAACGAAAAGAAATGTACCTTGATGTTGCAGAACGGATGTGTAGAAGTCGACGGCATGATCACGTTCACACTTCTCATCCACTTCCATAAGATTATTGTAGACGCCGCGAAGAGCGTCCTCGGTAAGTAGCATATCCCAGAGAGGCGTATCTAGTGTCATAGAATGATCAGCTCGCCCGAGGCTAGGATTCCAGAGTGCAAATCACATACCGCAATGAAGAACTTCGCGGAGTAATGAAAGTGCAGCGATCCTAACGCTGGGATACTCATCCGCCAGTGCTTGTGATAGAGACGCTGAGACCTCAGGGGTAAAAATGGTTTCCGGATGTGAATCTGTAAGGCACTCAGGGATGTTGGCCGAGAATTTGGCGATTATGGAACTCACGATTAAGGAGTCTCTTGTAAAACGATAGCCAACTTTCTCTGATATCTGACCTACTCGGCCCAAGATCGACGAAGCACCTGCTAGCAGCTGACAGCACGTCCATAGGGATGACGTGTGAGGATATGGTTTCTGAGGCCTGGATGAGACGACGGAATATTTCACTTGAAGGAAAAGCGTACCTGCTCTTGATATTATAGATATATAGCGCCTAAGAGTCTCAGCGCTTGAACTAGGATCGGATACCCAGCAACCAGAGAAGAATCCCTGTATCTTACTAATGACCGTAAGCTCGATCCAGTCACCTGCATGTGTTAGCTCTCGAACGATATCATTGAGCCAAAGGATACTCACTCGTCTCTAGTATTGAAGCCAGAAGGTATTCCACGGGCGCTGTGTGCCGCTGATGCCAGCGCGTTAGCTCGTCGACCACCTGCTGGTTAAAGTAGTGTGGCGCTATTTTCTCTGATGAATAGTGTTCAGCATGTGGTAACCGGATCGTTGAAGCACGTTACCATTTTTGAGCACACATCGGTAGAAATCTAGCACGTCACCACATCCACCCTGTTCAACATGGCGTTCCCAGATCTTGTTCTTGGCATCCTGACTGACGAAGGCAAGGAAGAGATGTGCTACGCTTCTTCATCAACAGGAGGGCGTTAAGGAGAGTTGTCCACTCGTACCATGACCACAGCACTTCGCGTAGAACCTAATCGGTAATGAGTACATCCATTCAATCGAGAGACATTCAACCATCATGTCTTTGACGGCTTCCGTGAATAGGGAAATATGCAGGCGCTCTAATTCTAGTCAGTCTAATGTATGGCGAACAATCATCAACCTTACCATCGGAAACAGCTGCGATAAAGAATTCAACACATGAAACATCTTTTTTGAGGAGCTTGTTCACAAGCGTCGAACTGTTGAACAATTCAGAAGCCACTAGGGACCAATATGAGTTCTGGACAACGTGCCGAGAAGTATTCAAGCCATACCGCTGCTGTGAAGCACCTCAGTGTAAAACCTGACTGTAGAATCCCGTATTAGAGATACGACATCGCACAAGCAAGCCTCGAGTCTAGCCTTCGCTGTCTCCGAGAGAGCATGACCTGTATATAGAATTTAGCGCGAGAGCTGAGTCGAGGAAGGTGTGCCAACCAGCCTCACCACTCAAGATATAAGATTTAGACAAGGAAATCGCAGTGTCTCGTATCTGCCATTCGCTGCGAGATAGGCAGTCCTCCACACCTCGTAGGGTTCGTGAAGTCGGAAACATGACCCATTTATCTGCCGGAGAACAATCAGAGAGATCAGAGACGATCGCAATGTTCCTCCTACCTTTGACAATCGCTTCAGAGAGAAAATGCAGAGCAACTCGACATGCATCAAGGCTAGACCCGGAGGATACCATAGCTATGCATTCTGAGATGTTGTGCTCCGTGAATATCGTATCCCTGACCAGTGCTTGACGTTTGTCAGAATGACGGGTCAGAAGACGAGAGGAAGTGCTTACAGTCCATCCCGGTAAGAAGGAAGCTGACGATGCAGTTCTGGACTTTCCTATCGGCGGACCATAGGGACTTCCACAAGGATGATATAGTCGATTGAGGAATAAAAGGCGCATTTCTGGAACCTGCCCGAGACTTAGAAGCATAGCGTCATCCAGAGGTTAGGAGACGCACCGAGTATTGCAGTTAGGAGCTCGACGATTCTCTTTACGATATTCAGGTCGAAGCTCTCCAGGTTTGGTTTAAAGAGTTCCGGTTTAAAATGTGTCACTGCAAGGGAGTTAGCTTAGATTAGTGTGATTTTGACGTAACATACCTTGCACGTTTACTAGAATCCCTCTGGCAGCTGCGGCTACCAATTCCTTCGGATCAACAGACAGGTCTACCAGAGCGGTAATGATGGACGAGGTCGTCCAGAGTTTAGCATATTTCTCTGAAAATTGATATTAATACGAGGCCGTTCATCCAAGCGACCTACGCACCAAGATGTACGCACGAACTGACAAGTCTGAGAGCCTCGAGCTTGACACTCATGTCAGAATCATCAAGCCGTGCTTTGACTTTGTTGGCGAAAAGTATTTCGTCAAGGGCGCATCCTTGAAGGGAGACGTCAGCGAACACAATCGAAGCCATGCTCAGAGCGACTTACCGTCTGAGATCGCAGCCTCCACCAGTCCTAGCATCAGAGTTCGTACCAACGGATCTGGATGATCCGTCTTCTCCAGGATCATATTCACCGTTACTGGAGAGGACGTATTCCATCTCCGAACGTTCAAAAGCACGTTTTGCGCACTTTTTTGAACTCGAGTTCCCGACCTTTCAGAGAGCGACAGCAGATGACGGACATCATTGTCGGAGAGAAAGAAATCTGAGAGAATCTCTGCATGATGACGGGTTAGTATCTCCCAGCTGATCCAGGATTCGAAAATGAAACGTGCCGTATTTCATGCCCAGAACAATCAGTGACCCAAACTCGTTCGCCAGCTGGTCGTCGTCTAGCGACACCAGAAGGAAAGAATGGACTGGCTCGAGGAACAAAGTTTCGGTACCAGCGGCTTGAACTACGGTCAGCCGTCCGTTGAGCCTTGTCAGTCACTGAGATCGGACGTACGAGTATCACCAGCAAAATCAGCAGCCCCGATGGAGATCCACCACCTGGTGAGATCCAATGTTCTTGAGTCTGGATTCTTGGTTTTGAGACAAGTATTGGTCAACCAATAAATTTCGTTGGAGCTGAAGAAACCATCTGTCGTAGCCGTCAACTTCAATCCAGGGCCATGGGCGGACTGGTTTCACCTTCGGTTTTGCACATCGCATCAAGGATATTGACAATGCACGCCAACACCTGGTCTGCGTTCTCGAGGTGTCTAGAATCGCCTCGTAAGGCATGGTACACGTCAATCAGCTCGCATATCGATTGAGGTGACCTGATGAGGGATCTCCTCCCTTCGTCTGTTCGGAATCGTGTCAACAGGTGTCATGACGCAAGGGGAGCTATGAACATACCAGAAGAGGTGACGACCTGGAGCCTGTATATCCACATCCTCTGGTCTTCCCTGCCCTTCGCCCCTACGCCCTGACCAGTGGTCTGCACGTTCAAGCTCCTGATAAGATGCATTATCGCACCGGGAGACGAGTCAAAGATATCCATTTCGAGGATATCTCTCCACTCCGTCGAGGAAACGGCAGACGGATTCCCAATAATGGAAGACCACGACCTCTTTGAACTCGACGACTTTGAACAATGTGGCACCTTTTCTTGCTCGGTTGTGGAAGACGACGAAGACGGACTCAAAGGAGTCGAAGAAGCCACAGAAGCTGGTAGTTTGGCTCGAGGATGATATGGTGGTTTACAAAACGCGACAGAAGAATGGACGCGCTGGCCAGGTCTGATCTTCCTGCCCTTGCCGCGATGTGGCCTAATGATCACGCGGAAAAACGAAAACAAAGCAATCAATAAACGCCCACAATCGTCCATATACGTGACTCGACACTCACCTCGTCGTGGTTGACTCGGGATTGACGTACTTGAGCCTCCTAACGGGCAGCCACTCCAGTGCGCGCCATACACCGTGCATACTCTCCCTAACGTCTCCGAGTTGTTCCCATGCCCATTCCACCTTCGTCCCTGGACGGAGACGAAGGCCACAGGATACGGACTCGAATGACATCCAGAGCATTGGCGTACGGCCAAGGGAGAGGGTAGGATTAAGCTGATTTCCGCCGCCACTGGAAGGAAATGAATCACGTTAGCAGGTTGAAACGCAACACGAGGAAGGCAGGAATGACTTGCATATCCGAATGAGTCCCAGGGAACCAGACTTCTTTCACGTGAGGCCTTGTCACCTCAGTCGTCTCCTGATCCTTCTCGTTTTCTCCCAGCGAGGTCGTACCATTGGTAACGTCACCAGAGCCCGAACTCGCCGCATCTCCCATACTGACGCTCGCCCCACCATGGACGTACTCGGGAAGGAACTTTACTCTCCTCTCATCCAGAGCGAGTGCATGCCGAAAGAAGCATATGTGCTCGGCCGTATGGGTCATAGGGAGAGTTTTTCCTCTGATGATGCCGACAGAGGAGACGGTGTCCCTACAAATCGACGTTCAGAACCAGAAATCTTTCTCATGTAGAGAATTGTCGAGACGTACCACACACCGACGAAATGAACCCGGACTCCTTTCCTGGAGAAGGTTTCTTTGAAATGAGCGGCCAACGAGTTGGAACTTGCTTCATCGGATGCGAAGTCCGGGCGGGAGCGGGAGTATAACTCGTATGCACTGTGCCGTATTGGTTAAGTATGATCAAGAGAAAGCGAATTCAACGTGGAGGAAGGGACATACAAGGGAATTTGCTCTTCGTTTCCTCGGTGAATGAGCCCGACCTAGATACGGTCCCGTTAGTTCAAAAAGGGAGAGGTTCGACGGTAGCAGGCGTACCGTTTCAAGCATCCCCGCCAGGGCTCGGACCTGGTATGCACCGCGAGAGAAACCTGGGGAATTCATGTCAGCGAGAATGTGGTAGCCCAATGGCTGGTCCGGATGCACCAAGTAAGAATATCCTGTCATTCTCCATGAAGTTGTCGGATAGCCACCGGTAGGCTCCCATTATAATTCGTTCAAAGTTCCTGGACGCACATATCCAAATGTTAGCAAGGATTCTCCCAGTCGCCACCCAGACGAGGTAGCTGAGTCCAGGAAACGCACCATGCAATAGCCAGATCCACAACATTGTCAACAACTTGCAGCCAATACTTCAGGGACTTCCACGAAGGCCGTGCGTATGTGCCGATTCCGCTGTTGTAGTAGGTGATCTGGTCTTCGTCCTTGATGATCTTGGAATAGAGCTCGACCACGTTCGTGTTCTAGTTTCGCCGTCATGATTAGACTATTGGCCTCTGTGCGAAATGGCTAAGAAACGTACATATTTCCCGAACTGGTTCGACGTTCCGTCAATACAAACCACCAGATTCCTGCCCTTCCGAGTTCCCGTTGGCGGTGGACATTTGCAGCCCTCCATTTCGGTCGACATAGACCTAGCTTCGAGAGCTATCCTTCTCAGCTATCCCGGTGGTAAGCCAACGAGAATGAGAGGACAATGATACAACGATTGTGGGTAGTTGTGGGTGGTTGTAGGTCCTCGTATGGACGGAAGTTTGTCGACACCGCCTCTCGACACATGAACATTGCCGGCTTGACACCATCACGATGAATTCTGAACGGATACCAAGAAGCGAAGAATCGAAGTAGGGTTTACGTTACAGGTACATTTTCCATTTATGGGCGACGACGATCCGGTTAGGGGCCATACCCCTCATTTCGGATGGGATGAAGGCCGCTTGGTAGAGATTCGGGTAGAAAAGAGTGTATGTTTATCAGTCGTAGCATTAGACGTCGCAGCTTGTTTCCCAACAGTTCGCGATTTATCAGATTCTAGCTTTCAACAGAAATGTGTCGGCGGTCTCGTGTTTCCCGCATCGGGGCTACTTACGTCATCCATCACCTCGGGCGATAACGTGAGCCGTCAATTCCGCAGGTCTTTGTTCTCAATTTGTTCACCTGTCAGTTATCAGAGTCAAGCCTCGAGGCCTTGTGCTAGAACCCAGGCAATCAACATTATTCTATATCAGACTGATGCGCCCAGATTTAACGCAAGAAGATATTATCAATTTCTCTCATTCAATTATTCAGGGGCAGGAACGTGCTAAAAAGAGGCATCTCTTCAACCTCGGCCTGTACCAGTGCTCGACATTCGTCGAGAAGCTTGTCTCCATCGTAGCTTTTATGGCAGAAACGGTGGACGCCTTTTCCGAACAGCTCGCCCTTATGTATAAATACTGCTGGCCCTCGCGAAAGGTTCTGTAGGACGCCCGAGAGATGGATGTCTGAAAAGCTCCAACAGCCACACGTCTTCGATCGTCCGAAGTCAACAATGATTTTAAGAACCCGTAGGCAGAGCTCGTTCCATCCTTGGTAGTAGTTTGCCTGTAATACATGACCGTATTTGCTAGGGTAAGGCGAACATGATGAATAACTTTGAGGTTAGATCACGCACCCATGCGACGCAGAGCCGGGAGGGAACAAGTGATATCGACTGGGAGAAGGGTATGTCGAGCATCAATGGAGCAGCGTTATCCAGTATCTCCTCATAGGTATACGTTGCACCGTACTGAAAGACTTCAACCTTGTGCATGGGAAGGGAAGTTCTGTTGCGGGTGCAATTCTTATCATCAGTTTCTGCGATCAGATAATAACACTGCTCACCTCATGAAGTACTTGCAAATCGGTATCGCCTGCAAGACGCAGTACTTTGATGCCGACAAGGCGAGTTGATTAAGAGTGTCAAATGGGAGTTTCTCGATTGACGGTAATTTGACAGGCCGAAGGAAAGACATCGATAGATCAAGGATAGGCGACAGCTCCGGGAGTCTGATCTCAGACGACGTTCCTTCCAATATGTTATAGAGTCCAGGAGCGCAAAGCTGGAGCGTTTTCCGGCCGATCAAATGTTCCACACCGTCCTGGGACCAGATACGTACAAACTCCTTGTCCCAGGACGGTGTGGAACATTTGATCGGCCGGAGGCACCTCTTAACCACCTCTTGAGAGGATTCGGTACTCGAGCTCACCCCAGCGATTAAGGTGGTAAGCTTTGGAATGCAATTGACTTCGCTTTCAAGTAAGTCAATCCATTCTCGTTTTATGGTCCAGTTCTTGACGTCATGAAAGGATCTCAGATCCTTGGCGAGGCGACACGTTATAGAATAGGTGTCAGGTCTGAACTTTTTCATGTGCTCAGTCAATGCCAGCTTTTGGACCTTCACCCATCGGTTGTGGTAGTCGGCCTGTAGAAGTGGCGCGGACGGTGAGGGAGCTAGGTCGGACTCAAATGGTGGCACCACTCACCCAGGGGATATGAAACTCAGCTGGTATCTTCGTGAGTATATCCACCAGTGAATCGTCTAAGACATATGGTGCAGCCTCATCAATCAGATCGGAATCATCGTGCTTCAGCCCATGGGCAAGGATGGTCAGAGCATGCTCAGGCAGGGTGGATCTGGCGAGAACATCAGGACATACAGTATACTAGGCGTGCCTGGTATCCACTCACCGCATATGCATAGTGCAGGCATACATCGCAGGGAAAACCTGATACTTCTCCGCAGCCTCAGCCAGCTTCATCAGATCGTCAAAGTCAACCCCAGCTATCTTCCCCCCAAACTCCGTCAGACGGCCAGGATAGATAAACTTGAAGAGATTTTCAAGAACGGAAGCGGGTTCGCTGAGATAAACAACTTCCTCCGTGGATGAGCCAGACGGAGGAGCAAGACCTTCGGTATGGATTGCGAGGTAGATAGCATGGATGCGGAATCGAACGCCATCTGAAGACTCGTATGTCACTTCGGCATCAGATGGGTTAACTGCAAGTTACGAGGCGATGAGTACTATATTGGCTTGCAAGAGTTTAGTGAAAGTCTTACACTCTGTAGAGTATTGAATGGACGAAGAATCGTCACCTCTCGGCTCGGTCATTGTAGTTGATGGGTGTATGGTGTCGAATGGGAGCGGCCTCGTGTCGTATGCGGTCACATTGGTGCCCGGTGGACAAGAAGCACCTGCCATAATCACACTTAGACGCTGGCTTACGTCAGTGGCATGAAATAGCCAGATTTGCGTCCTCGCGCAAGCACCCTTGCGGATCCAGCCCAACGAAAGCGATGTCTTCTCTACTGACCATGTGCTGAAATAGACCTGTATGGCGAGATGATTCACAGTTCAAAGTGCAACTCCACGTCTCAAGCGATAGAAAATGAACGTTCCGACAATTGATACTCGTGCTTTTGAGACAATCAATAGAATCCTAGCGAAGTTCGGGATATAATGACATAGAAGATGACCATAGGGCAAACCCCGACTACATCGCTCATCGTGGGTTGATTTAATGACCAGCCATCTTCAACAAGTGGGGTCATAAAACTTGAACCGACTCGATAGTAAACACACGCATGTGTAGTTGCCGAACGGATTACAGCGCTGCTTGACAGTCGTTATCTTGTCCTAGAAGGAATAAAGTGTTATGAGGCACGAGGAACAAGTGGCAAGTGACGAGTGATAAAAATCAGCCCAAACCGTAGCTAGGTAGTCAAGCATCATCAAAGGAGGTAGCTCGGGAGAGGAATTGTCCAGGTGGCGGCAATGGGTAATCCATTTTCCAGAGCTGTCGGTTCAGCTCTAGGAAAGGAGGAGGTCAGAATTATGTCATTGAGGTGGAATCAAAACGGACCCAAGTTCCTCCGCACGGAAATAAGCAGTCGAAGCGAAAGAAGGCCCATTTTTATCAGTATCTTCAAGAGCAGGAGAACGGACAATATCTGTCGTGAAAATGGGCGGTGTGCATACTAGTGACGTCACCAACGTATCGAAGAGAGTGGAAAAGCAGCTGGTAGCATCATGAGTGCGATTCTGAAGAGTTTCTGGCACACCTGTTCCGTGGTTTCACGTTCGCCAGGCAGATGTTCACTGGAGATGATGGTTAGGGTCGGAGCGCAACTCCGAGCCCCGAACGTGAGTGATCGTGTTTAGGGCCGACAGTCATAAAAAGGGAAAATGGCCGATATTGTAACGCTCGACGTTTGAAATTCGTAAGCTGGTCCCATACCGTAATAATACCAATATCGACCTCATTATGTTCCGACTTGAATTAATAGGTATCGAGGGCGCGTACGAATATCCATAAGCATTGAGGGCAGTTGAGCACATCTGAATCTGTGATAGTCACTTGTGCAGCACATTCAACACGAGGCGCTGCCCTTCGACCTTGCAAGTGCATTACAAGCTTACCTGCTAACCTACGATGTCTTCCAGTTTTAACTTGAAACCTCCTGCAACTGCTGGACAACTTAGTATCCCTTCATTCTCATCGATGACACCTCTCGGTCTTTCACCTTTGTCTCAGCCGCAGTTCAGATATTCTGATCGATGTAAGTTGCTAGTAGCAGTTTCTGACCTCTTTTTACAAATGCCCTACCAGTCAACTCCCAAGACGCAGAGATTACCTACGAGTCCTGCGATCATGTCCGCTTTCGCATCCATGCCATATACTTGGAAGCCCATACCGCAGGCCTTGCTCCCCCAACCGGCATGTCGCTTGCCGAAGTTGTTCCCTTGACTGAGCGAGCTGTGGTACTTGAGCTTCTCTTTCAATTTATCTATCCCACTCCTAAGATTGTGGGATCTTCATGGACTGGTTCTGAGGTACTGGCAGAGGTTGCCGAAGCTGCCAAGAAATACCAGGTATTCCCGCTCATGAGCGCGTGCGCAATTGCCATGCAGTGAGGTTTAGTCAATGGTGATCAATGAACTTCAACTGACATTTGTTGACCAGTAATGCACTCCCCAATGGCGCACTTTCAATCCTGGGGCATGCTCTGAAGCATAACTACACGGCCCTGGCAGACGAGGCTGCTCCTTACGTCTTGGATCTTGAGCCGGCAACCATTATTTCGAAGATCCCATTAGGTTGCCACAGCCTCTGGGTTTGTCTTAACCGTTGATCATTTACACCTGCTGACGAGCCGGTAGCTTTCCTACTACGGGGATTGGGTCAAATTGCAGCGCGAAATCCTTACGACAGACCTTTCTCGGTACAAGCCAAGTTGGGATGTCGTAGCCCGACTGGCTGGCAGTATTCGAACTCTTCAAGACCTGGATCAAACTCTCGTACAGCACTCCGCATGGAGGCTCAACATTCAACAACGTGTCAGCAAAATTGCTCCACTGACAAAAAGGGGGTGGACTGCCGCTGATGCAGAGCAACCATCACCCGATAACGACGAGGCCCTTGCCAGTGCCTCTGCACAACAAATGGATCGGGATGAAATGTTGACGGTGGTTTCCAAGGAGGTGATTGTCCTCACCATCCGCCGCAAAGTCCTCTTGGCTTGTGCACCGGGCTTCGAGGATCTGTTTCCCGAGTTTCCGAAGCGAGGAACCATAAATCTCCCAGAAAGCTCAAGTACTCTTACATTGCTCCTTCAGTTTCTCCGCCCTGTTAGATGGCCATCGCTATCCAGTCTGTCATTCCAAGAGATTATCGACCGTGTGTTAAGCTAGTATCGCTACACGCTTAACTAAGTATCAAGGGTTCAGCTGCTTAGTCCTCTACCAGCCTTTGTAGAGACGAGCGAGAGTAATCGAGCGAGTCGAAGTTAAAGCAAATAGCAATGTATAGGCTTTTAGGTCAAGCTGGGGAAGCAAGACCGAAAGCGTGAAAGTATTTATACATGAAGAGTAGGGCTAAGGGTTGGGCATTGCGCAGCAATGCTAAGTAAGCAAAAGTAAGTATGACTCGGAGTGAGTCAGAGTAAGAGTCACGACGAGTCATGGTAAGTAAATATAGTACAAGTATCCCACGATCGTGAGAATACTGAGTAATCGTATAAACGTAAGCGGGGCGGGGAATAGTAATGGTAGATGAGTAAAAGGAAAAAGAGTCCGGGTGCGTATCCAAGGTAACTGTAACATTACCCTCTCGCTAGCGTTGAAGTCGCCTGGCTTCAATTCTTCTTCTTGCCCCAGAAATGGCGGTCTATGTTCTTCCAATAGCGTTGTGGACAGTTAACCGGGTAATGGCCTGGGCCGCGATGATGACACAGACGACAAACAAAACGAAAGCAATGGTATTGTCGATGTCTGCCTCCGCAAACATAGCATCGGAAGTGTCGGGGCGGTGGTGGCTGGTTGGCGAGGTATCCGGTACGCGGCGCCTTCTGTGACGAGATCGTTGAGGAAGAGGGTTCACCAGAGTTGGCGAATCTGACTCTGGTGGGCTTTCGAATGCGGAGAGGTAAGGTGTCGGTGGGTTTGACATTTGGGTTGACGTTTTCCTTGTCGCTATCTTGATCCTCGGGTATAGTTTGAATGAAGGGATTGTGCTTTATCTTGGCAGCGGTAGCAAGGTTGGTGACGGGGGGGAATTCTTGGAGGGTTCCTCGAACCTGACGTGCCGTGAGAATCGTCGGTTCTTCGGTGGTTTGATCTTCCTCAGGCCCCCAGGGATTGGCGGCAAGGGTTTCGAAATCTGTCTCCTCCGGGTTGGGGAACCAACTTCGTCGTTCAGGATAGTGCTGATCAAGGAAGGCTGTACCTCCGGCAGCAAAGAAGAGGTCGGTGAGGGTTTCCTCCGTGCGTTGGTCAGAGCTGTCAAGAGCTCGATCAAGTTCTTCAAGGGTTTTTGAATATAGGTGGCGTAGACGAGCCACTTCGTTGCGGAATTCGGTTCTTCGGTCGTGGTAGGCTGAGCCCCGCTCTGCCACTTCGGTGAGGAGGTTGTCGTTGCTGCTCCAGGCAGTGTTCGTACGGAGCGCCGTAACAGCGGAATCGGTTTTGAAGGTGTTAAGGATGATGGTGCGGTCGTAGGAGGAGACATTGGAGGACATTATAAGCAAGATGTGTTTGCTTCGGCAAAGTGCTGTGGGTTGATGGAGATTCACCGAATGTTCTTCCTCTTCTTATATGCTTCAAGGGTCTTCTTGGCGTTCTGGAGGTTTCTCACAGGTTCCCATGAGTTCTCCGATGTCGGATATCCTTTCCACTTGATCTTGTAAAGGATCTTCCCACGATGTCGTTTGTGTGCGACAATTTCTTCCACTTCCCATTCTTCTTCTTGATTGATGAGGTCAGGTGGCAGTTCTAGGAAATTGGGCCCATGTGTCTCGGTTTCCTTGTATGGTGTGAGGAGGGTGGCGTGGAACACAGGGTGAATTTTCCATGCTCGGGGTAGTTCTAATCTGTAGGTCAGCGGACCTAGAACTTCTTTGATCGTGAAGGGGCCTTCTCGTCGTGGCGTGAACTTCTTTGAGTAGTATGCCAGTTTTAGGTTAGTTGTTTCCAACCAAACCTTCTGTCCTTGTTCAAATGGTTTGAAGTTACTTCGGACACGTTCGGCCATCTTTCGTCTCGCAAGTTCATGGGCGGCCGCAGCTTCGTCTCGTGCCTGTTGGAGTTCTTTCATTCGGGTTTCCGCAGCAGGGACATTGGTCTTCTGATATGGAAGGGGAATAGCACGTGGTTCTGCTCCGTTCATTAGGTAGAATGGAGTTTGTGCGGTGACGGCATGAACACGTTTGTTATGGGCGAATTCCATTAGGGAATTAGTTCTAGCCATTTCTCGGGGTTGTTGGCGCAGAATAGTCGGAGATAAGCGCCAATGTCTTGGTTGACGCGTTCGGTTTCTCCATCTGCTTGTGGGTGATATGCGGTTGTCATGGAAAGCTTGATTCCTAGGAGTCGTCCTAGTTCTTGGAATACTTTGGATGCGAATTGTGGACCTCTATCGGATATCAGTTTGTCAGGAAGTCCGAATCTTCTGTAGACAGCATCCAGGTAGTTGTTGGCAGTGCCTAGGGCGTCAATGGTCTTCTTGCAAGGGATCAAAATTACCCCCTTACTAAGGCCATGGTCTACCACGACCATGAGTGAGTCGTAACCGTTAACCTCAGGAAGATCAGTGATGAAATCTGTAGAGGCAAGTTCGAAGGGTCGTGTGGCGGTAAATTTGACTGGGTTCAGGGGAGGTGCCGTGGGGTGTGTATTGACCTTCATCTGTTGGCAAGGGGCACATCCATCAACGTAGGATTTGACAGTTCCAAACATTCTGGGCCACCAGTAGTGTTCGGAAATTAACTCCATCGTCTTGAATGCTCCGGGGTGCCCGGCCATAGGTGCGTCATGATACTTCTGTATGAGGCTTCGTCGTAGGGTAGCGTCATTAGGGACGTAGCATCGCCCTCGGAAGAAGAGGAGAGAGTCTTCTACTTTCCAGTCGGCTAAAGCTGATTTGATGGGGGTAGAGTGGTTCTTCAGGTGTCGTATTGCTTCCGTGAAGAATTCGTCTTTCATCATGTGTTCAGCAAATTCCGCCTTAAGTTCGGTGTCAATTGTTTGGATGAAGAGTTTATCAGGTAGCATGGTGATGTCTTCGTTGTCGGTGTCGTGGTCTAGAATGTGATCTGCTCGTCGGGATAGTTCGTCAGATTGGACCATCTGAGTTCCTGGTACATGGACTAGGTTTAGGTCATATTGGGAGAGGAGTAAACTCCATCGTGCTTGTCGTCGGCTAAGTTTCTGTGGCGTTCGGTAGTAGGTCAGGTTCTTATGGTCGGAGAATACCGTGACAGGGTGGGCTGATCCTTGTAGATAGTGTCGCCAAGTCTCCAGTGCTCTGACTATAGCGAGTAGTTCCCTGTCGTAGATTTCGTAGTTCCGTTCGGTTGGGGTGAAGGAGTGAGAGATGTATCCACAAGGGTGCCAGTCGTTATTTTCGTCTCGTTGGCGTAGCACTGCTCCTGTTGCCCACTTGGATGCATCACATTCAATGGTGAATGGTTTCGTTGGATCGGGCATCGTGAGTACAGGTGTCTCCGCGAACCTTTTCTTTAGGGCTTCAAATGCCTCTTCTTGTTCCTTTCCCCATGTAAAGGGCTGATCTTTCTTGGTGAGATTGTTCAGGGGTCGGGCTAGTTCCGCATATTTCCCTATGAACCTTCGGTAGAAGTTGCCAAATCCCAAAAAGGACCGAACTTCTTTTACGGTGGTCGGGGTTGGCCATTTCTTTATCCCATCGAGTTTAGTCGGGTCCATGTGGATCTTGTCTGGCGATATGATCATTCCAAGGAATTCGACTTCTGTCACGTTGAATTTGCATTTCTCAGCTTTGAGGAACAGGTTGTGTTCCATCAGCCTTTGGAGTACCCGTTTGGTGCGCTTCTCATGTTCTCTTGGGTCTTTAGAGAAGAGTAACATGTCATCCATGTAGATGATTAACCATCCTTCATCGATCATGTCTCTGAAGATGTGGTTCATCATTGCTTGAAACGTGGCTGGGGAGTTGCATAGTCCAAAGAACATGACGGTGGGTTCAAACAAGCCTCGATTTGTTTTGAAGGCTGCTTTCCACTCGTCTCCTTCTTTGATCCGGACATTATGATATCCCCATCGGATGTCTAGTTTTGTGAAAATCTTTGCTCCTCTGAGTTTGTCGAGTAGGTCGCTGACTAGTGGTAAGGGGTAGGCATTCTTGACAGTTCCACTGTTGAGATATCGGTAATCTTGGCAGGGTCGTAGTGCGTTTGCTTCTTTCTTCGCTACAAAGAAGAAGGGTGATGCTTGAGGTGATTTCGAGGGTCGGATGTATCCTTTCCGTAAGTTTTCTTCGAGAAATTTGTCCATTTCGGCTTGCTCCTTTGGGTTGAGAGGGTAGACCTTGCAGTCTTTCGGGACAAAGTCTGGTTTGAGATCAATGGCGTGATCCCAAGGCCGAGATGGGGGAAATCGTTCTGATGCTTCTTTCTCGAAGACTTTCTTGAATTCGTGGTATTCGGGGGGAATGAGGTCTTCAAGTTTCTTCTTGACTTCTTCGGTTTTCTGATGTTCTAGGGCCTGGGAGATGGATGTCTTGGCGCGGATCCAGACGTTCTGGGTCGGGACGAATCGCAGTGATCCTCTATCTCGGGTGATTCGGGAGATATTTGCGGCTCGGATTCTTCTGATTTCTGGTTCTCGATGTTCATTCGTCAATGGGGAATTGGCTCGTTCAAATATCCCCATCACTGGTTCTCCTTTCACATAGGCAATAACCAGGTCTTGTTCATCATTGGGTTCTTCTAAGGGTGTTTCAATGGGTTCGGGTTCGTCGGGTACGTTGGAAATGTCTGGGCGTGATTCCTCTGTTGCGGCTAGTCGTCTGATCTGGACTCGGGCAAGGGCCGTGCGTAGCGGGGATGTCTTGACGCGCTTGGGATTAATGAATAGTGTCCCCTTTTGCCAGTTGATTTCTGGATTCGTTCGCTTCAGCCATGGGAGTCCGAGGATCAGGTGTTCATTCCCTAATCCGGTGACCAGGCACCGTTCTGACGCCTTGTGTTTCCCTATCCCTATATCGACCCAGGTGTAATGGGTGATTTGCCCTGTTTTGTTGATAGTGCCGTCAACATTCTTGGCAGTGAGAGGTTGTCGAAGGGGATGTGTTTTGATTCGATGGCGGGCGACGAATTCTTTGTCGATGAATAGTCCTTGAGCACCTGAGTCGACTAGTGCTTTGGTTTCAACGGTTCTTTCTTCATTCGGAGCAGAGACCTTAATGGGTAGACGCATAGATTTATCAAAAGGTTCTGCATACGACATAGAAGAAATCAGTATTGTGGCGGGTTCAGACGTTGACACTGGCCGCCGTTCTAAAAATCCTCATCGAGCTCATTCCAGAAGCTCTCCAATTCTTCCGCTTCCAACGCTCTAATGGTTCTGACAAGATCTTTGATGTTTTTCTTGCCATAGGAGTTGGTGCTGGACTGCTTTCCTCCTCTGCGTTCAGGGCATTCTCGAGAGCGATGCCCTTTCTTGAAACAGCGGAAGCATTTCCCTTCCTTCATTAACTCCTTTCTCTTTTCAAAAGATAGGGCGTCAATGTCCATGGCGTTAGGGTCTGCCGTGGTGTGGGTATTGCGGGGATTTGCGTGGGAAATAGGAGGGAGTCCTCTGTTGCGGCGGATGACATTCTGTCCTCTACGCCATTGCGCATCAAATCGGGCAGCGTGTTCGTACCATCCGTTAATGGTGATGGGAAGAATGGGGAGGTTATAGATCTTTTCAATGATCTTGGAGTTGAGTCCTTTCTGGAAGAATTCAATCTTCGCTTTTTCATCGGTGATCCCGGAGGCGGAGATAAGGACTTTGAATTGAGATATGTAATCGTCAATTGGTCCTTTCTGCGTGAGAGCATCGAGGGACGCAAATGCCTGTCCTTCTCCGTCTACTGGGTAAAAGGCGTTGATGAACTCTTTCTCGAATTGCTTGAAATCGGGGAGGATGATGTCGTTATCTTTGTTTGTGTGGTTCTGACAGAAAGATCGTTTCCATGCCAAAGCGGTTCCTTTCTTCAAAAAGGAAAGTGCAAAAGCGATTTGCTTGTTGTTGTTGTTGTAGATGTGGTCGTTCAGGCTTAGGTACATCTTGACTTCCAACAACCAAACTTCGGCATTTCTTCGGTCACCATCATATTCAAATGGTTGTCCCATTCGGAGTTCGGCGAGTTTCTTTGGTTCAGGGTTGGTTGGAGCCATTTCTGGTGGTTCTTGTTTCGGGGTTTGTGCGGGTGTCGGAGTCTGGGTCTGTCTGGGGGGTTCTGGTTCTGTTTCCGATTCTTCTTCGGGTTCTTGCTCTGTTTCCGATTCTTCTTCGGGTTCTTGCTCTGGTTCTGATTCTGGTTCGGGGTTTGGCTGTGGTTCTGGTTTCTTTACTTCTTCGGTGAAGTAGGCGCTGCTAAGGTAGTCGCCAAATCGATATTGTCGCGGGTCTTCGTCTTTCGGTACCAAGTGTCTCCAACGGTTTGTCTTGAGGTCGAATTCTGAGTAAGTACCGTCGTCAAGTTGTACTACTCTCTCTGTCCCAGTGGGAGTTGAGGCGTTCGGCGGTCTTGAGGGAGACGTGGTTCCGGTCGGTTCTGCAAGGGTAGTTGACCTCTTGCAGTCAGGTGGTTTGGTGGTTGTGGCCTACGCTTGCGATGAGCGGGCTATCAGATCAGCTTGACCTTTTGTTAAGCTAGTATCGCTACGTGCTCAACCAAGTATCAAGAGTTCAGCTGCTTAGTCCTCTACCAGCCTTTGTAGAGACGAGCGAGAGTAATCGAGCGAGTCGAAGTTAAAGCAAATAGCGATGTATAGGCTTTTAGGTCAAGCTGGGGAAGCAAGACCGAAAGCGTGAAAGTATTTATACATGAAGAGTAGGGCTAAGGGTTGGGCATTGCGCAGCAATGCTAAGTAAGCAAAAGTAAGTATGACTCGGAGTGAGTCAGAGTAAGAGTCACGACGAGTCATGGTAAGTAAATATAGTACAAGTATCCCACGATCGTGAGAATACTGAGTAATCATAGCTAAAGGGATGAGTAATGCGCAGCAGTACTGAGTAATTGTATAAACGTAAGCGGGGCGGGGATAGTAATGGTAGATGAGTAAAAGGAAAAAGAGTCCGGGTGCGTATCCAAGGTAACTGTAACAAATGGGGAATTGGCTCGTTCGAATATTCCCATCACTGGTTCTCCTTTCACATAGGCAATAACCAGGTCTTGTTCGTCATTGGGTTCTTCTAAGGGTGTTTCAATGGGTTCGGGTTCGTCGGGTACGTTGGAAATGTCTAGGCGTGATTCCTCTGTTGCGGCTAGTCGTCTGATCTGGACTCGGGCAAGGGCCGTGCGTAGCAGGGATGTCTTGACGCGCTTGGGATTAATGAATAGTGTCCCCTTTTGCCAGTTGATTTCTGGATTCGTTCGCTTCAGCCATGGGAGTCCGAGGATCAGGTGTTCATTCCCTAATCCAGTGACCAGGCACCGTTCTGACGCCTTGTGTTTCCCTATCCCTATATCGACCCAGGTGTAATGGGTGATTTGCCCTGTTTTGTTGATAGTGCCGTCGACGTTCTTGGCAGTGAGAGGTTGTCGAAGGGGATGTGTTTTGATTCGATGGCAGGCGACGAATTCTTTGTCGATGAATAGTCCTTGAGCACCTGAGTCGACTAGTGCTTTGGTTTCAACGGTTCTTTCTTCATTCGGAGCAGAGACCTTAATGGGTAGACGCATAGATTTATCAAAAGGTTCTGCATACGACATAGAAGAAATCAGTATTGTGGCGGGTTCAGACGTTGACACTGGCCGCCGTTCTAAAAATCCTCATCGAGCTCATTCCAGAAGCTCTCCAATTCTTCCGCTTCCAACGCTCTAATGGTTCTGACAAGATCTTTGATGTTTTTCTTGCCATAGGAGTTGGTGTTGGACTGCTTTCCTCCTCTGCGTTCAGGGCATTCTCGAGAGCGATGTCCTTTCTTGAAACAGCGGAAACATTTCCCTTCCTTCATTAACTCCTTTCTCTTTTCAAAAGATAAGGCGTCAATGTCCATGGCGTTAGGGTCTGCTGTGGCGTGGGTATTGCGGGGATTTGCATGGGAAATAGGGGGGAGTCCTCTGTTGCGGCGGATGACGTTCTGTCCTCTACGCCATTGTGCATCAAATCGGGCAGCGTGTTCGTACCATCCGTTAATGGTGACGGGAAGAATGGGGAGGTTATAGATCTTTTCGATGATCTTGGAGTTGAGTCCTTTCTGGAAGAATTCAATCTTCGCCTTTTCATCGGTGATCCCGGAGGCGGAGATAAGGACTTTGAATTGAGATATGTAATCGTCAATTGGTCCTTTCTGCGTGAGAGCGTCTAGGGATGCAAATGCCTGTCCTTCTCCGTCTACTGGGTAGAAGGCGTTGATGAATTCTTTCTCGAATTGTTTGAAATCGGGAGGATGATGTCGTTATCTTTGTTTGTGTAGTTCTGGCAGAAAGATCGTTTCCATGCCAAAGCGGTTCCTTTCTTCAAAAAGGAAAGTGCAAAAGCGATTTGCTTGTTGTTGTTGTCGTAGATGTGGTCGTTCAGGCTTAGGTACATCTTGACTTCCAACAACCAAACTTCGGCATTTCTTCGGTCACCATCATATTCAAATGGTTGTCCCATTCGGAGTTCGGCGAGTTTCTTTGGTTCAGGGTTGGTTGGAGCCATTTCTGGTGGTTCTTGTTTCGGGGTTTGTGCGGGTGTCGGAGTCTGGGTCTGTCTGGGGGGTTCTGGTTCTGTTTCCGATTCTTCTTCGGGTTCTTGCTCTGTTTCCGATTCTTCTTCGGGTTCTTGCTCTGGTTCTGATTCTGGTTCGAGGTCTGGCTGTGGTTCTGGTTCTGGGTTCTTTACTTCTTCGGTGAAGTAGGCGCTGCTAAGGTAGTCGCCAAATCGATATTGTCGCGGGTCTTCGTCTTTCGGTACCAAATGTCTCCAACGGTTTGTCTTAAGATCGAATTCTGAGTAAGTACCGTCGTCAAGTTGTACTACTCTCTCTGTCCCAGTGGGAGTTGAGGCGTTCGGCGGTCTTGAGGGAGACGTGGTTCCGGTCAGTTCTGCAAGGGTAGTTGACCTCTTGCAGTCGGGTGGTTTGGTGGTTGTGGCCTACGCTTGCGATGAGCGGGCTATCAGATCAGCTTGACCTTTTGTTAAGCTAGTATCGCTACACGCTTAACTAAGTATCAAGGGTTCAGCTGCTTAGTCCTCTACCAGCCTTTGTAGAGACGAGCGAGAGTAATCGAGCGAGTCGAAGTTAAAGCAAATAGCAATGTATAGGCTTTTAGGTCAAGCTGGGGAAGCAAGACCGAAAGCGTGAAAGTATTTATACATGAAGAGTAGGGCTAAGGGTTGGGCATTGCGCAGCAATGCTAAGTAAGCAAAAGTAAGTATGACTCGGAGTGAGTCAGAGTAAGAGTCACGACGAGTCATGGTAAGTAAATATAGTACAAGTATCCCACGATCGTGAGAATACTGAGTAATCGTATAAACGTAAGCGGGGCGGGGAATAGTAATGGTAGATGAGTAAAAGGAAAAAGAGTCCGGGTGCGTATCCAAGGTAACTGTAACACCTTGCGTACTCTGCGGAGAAGTACAAGGTCTTTCACGCTATGTACCTCTGCAAGATCTTCATAAAGTCGGTGCAGTCCATCGTTTCGAATTCGATACAGGGCTTTATTCTTCTACAGGAAAGCGCTTCCGGACAAGGCCGCTGACATCTTCATCTACGCCGGAAACTTTGGCTATCACGACATCTTGGATAAGGCCGCCCCGCTTCTCGTCGACAAGCCTTTCTCTGAGGTTATTCGCAAAGTTCCAGTGAATGTGGTTATTGCTTGGGTGCGTTTTCCTATATACATTCAGACACGTAATAATACTCACTAGAATGACTCTAGGCTGAATACTACCAAGAATGGAACAAGGCCTCTCAGCAGGCTATAAAGACCATTTTTGAAACACGTGGGGAGCGAGAGCGCTGTTGGTGTTCTAATGCACCTTGTCCTTCGTTCTTCCAAGACCAGGGCGTCTCCTTGATCGCCGAACTTGCAGCTGGTCCCGTGGCGTTGAAGAATATTGATACAATTTTTGCGAAGCTGAAGCAGGCATCCTCTTCTTTCTCCGTGTTCAATCCGAGGTGCGGCGCCGCTGATGCGACGAAGACAACATGTCTTAATTCCATCAAGAAATCCATTGAGGGAATTGGCCCAATTTCAAAATTTCTTGCCACCGAGATTGCTAAGTAGAGACACTCGACGAGATTTGGATTTGAATTACGCATTGGAATCGCACGAGGCAGAAAAATCAATCGAACTGTGTATATAGGCTCGTACACATCATATCTTGGAATCCTTCATCGCCGTATTTCAAAAGTGCCTCTGACAACCGTAATACATAGATAAAAGCAACCATTCAACCGCTCCGGATACGTCATACACGTTTTAGAAGTCTCTAAGAAATCACAGCTCTCATTCGAAGAAGTGCAAGGTCCGTGAATCAACCAGATAAATAACGATATGAAATAACGGTCGAATTTGGACCGTCTACGAAATGGCAATGTAAAGAGAGGATCCCACTTGGTCGATAACATTTTCCAGGATCTTCAATCAGAGAACAAAAACTGGTTCTAACGCCGGAGTGATACGACTGTACCCTGATCAGGAGCACAGGTAGTGCTGCCCAAGTCTCGCAACAATGGGGTTCTGGCTTCACGGGGCAACTGCAGAAACAGACAGAATGAGTCAATCGTCTCCATTATCATCTTACAACGTCCCATACCTTGCGGACCCGACGCAACGCATTCCCATTCCCATAGCCCGACAGCCGTCATCATTCAAACGTTCTCCCCCAATCCCATCACCTCCCGTGTCACCCTCTCCAACATGCACGACTTCAAACCCAAGATCGGTTACCCAGCCACAGCCTTCCACACTATCATTCCCGAACTCTGAAGCAGGCCCCGGCGGTGACAGGGAACAGAGACGTGATCCACAGCAGTTCATGGGATCAATGAGACGGTCGCTTGTGTGATCCTGGCAGGTCCACGATCTCGCCGACTATGTCGCCATTTGGTCGAACCTGGCCTGGGCGGCATAGGTTCGATAGGGAGGAAGGATGCGTCGACTATGTCTGATGGCAGGCAATGCGGGGAGAGGCACACGGTGCCACGGTGAGGTGTCATCGCCACGAATACGGGTCCTGGCTCGTACATGGGAGGTCATCGTCGAGGTGGATACGTCTGGGAAGTTACGCCTTCGTGGAAGAGAGGGTGGGGATGGGAAGAAGCGAGTGGCGGGATCCTTCGCGTATCATACTGGCTTGGGTATGCTGGTTCCAGCGTGGACATCCACTTCACCGACGATTCTCATATCCTTGAGGTACACGTGGAGAGGGAAGGTGTGAATATCTTCTTCTGCATCGACGTAGGCGGCGGGGAGGGATATATTCGTCGTGGGGAACTGATGGTAGTGACGACATTGGTGGCGATGGTGCTAGAAACCAAGCCGTTCCTCCTCGTGAGTGTTATCCTCGAGCGATATGGTTAACAGCCTTCCGTATCCGCTATCCCGGATTCTCTGGAATGGATTCGGGAAACGGTATGACCGCAGGCGAGAAGGAAGGCAGCGTCAGCTGTCCTGGGCACGAATGTAGCGTCGTCCGCAGCCAATGCGGATAAGTTGTTGACGAAGGCTGCAGTTGCTTCCGGCAGCGAGAGCAATGCGAAGGGGCTAGCATGGTGGTGAGGTAGAGGCAAGGAAAATGGGGCGAAGGCGTCTGCAAGTGGTGCTTGCTTCGTGTATCTGACACCCGCGTGGTTCGACCAAACTCAAAGTTAGAAAACGCAGGTAACTCCTAGTGCCAGTGCTCCGAAGAGGTGCCCCGTTCCAAACAAAATGTGCGGACGTTTGTTACGACGTGAATGACTGCGGTCCCCGTGGAGTTGTCTACCCATTCTACGCATTCACGAGGATTTTCGGGGAGTAGAGGGGAGATTTGGTTGAAGGCAGTAGGGGTAGCATGTCAGCAGCACTGCTGTGTGCGAAAAGTGGAGCGATATGGCCCAAGTTTGACTTTTTGTTGCGACGGAGAGGTACTCGTATGCCACATCTGCGATAAGAGCCCTCCAATTCTAAAACCTGGAGTCTCTCAGGTCGACAGCAGAGGACGTTAGTCCTTGAATAGTCTGTGGCTGCTCCTGTGAGTAAAATATGTCCAACGACCCGATGTGTGAATACGTACCCAACCAGACCTCAGCCTGTGACGCGCCCTAACACGAGCTCGTCTTATGGTTCAGTTACAGCGGTAGACCATGTCGCCGCTATGCTGTCAGCGTTATCCATCGGTTTCACACTAATGACCACGAAAGAGGAGATGAAGGAGGTTCACAGAGAGTAAACAAGATCAACTGAACCGCCAACATCAGCCCATCCTCCGGACTCCGGATCCCATCACGTGCCACTATAGGGCAGGCCTAAACCGCGTCGCGTTTGCCTCTCAACGAAGCTATTTACGACTTTTTCACACTCTCCGCCTCATTACTCGTATCCTTTTTGAGACCAATGTCCTCACCCAACCAGCTACGACCCCGTACTCATGCAGCCGGGACGTATAGCGAGAGCAATTCATGGAGGCAGTCATGATGATATCCCCAGGCCGAATAGATGATGCTCTGAAGCCAGATGAGTGCACAAATCAGCAGAATAGGGCTGATGGTTTTGAACAACTATTTGTTATGGAAAGATAAACTGGTAGCAGAACGTGTATAGATGGAGGAGAGCATGACGGCATCTGCCACTCTATCGACAAGTGGTTCATGTAAGAAACACATGGAATTCAAAATGCAATCACGACGATCAGGACTGGCCGAACCTACACAAAGTCTAACGGTCGTACATTTCCCTGAAACCACCAGTAGATGAACTTCATTGCCACCAGTGATTTTTCGAGCCGTGGGCTCGGCTCGGGAGAAGCAAAAACATTATAACTTATATTTCCCCCTGCGCTGAGGCTCGATCCTGTCATATCGGATCTCGCTCCAATACGGCCGTACTTTCCAAGCTCTAAGAGGCCATTATGAGTCATCGTGCTACATAACACACCCAAACCAGACTCACTGTCTCGTCGTCTTCGATGGAGAACCGACCAGGCTACAGCCAGGACACATACAAGTCCCACCAAGATCGCTACGCTGAAAATAGCCGCCTTTGCGGCCCCGGTCAGGCCCGGGTCGCCACTTGCTGCGACAGCTTTTTGGGTACTAGAGTCGGTTGGTTGTGTTGAGAGGGATGTCGAAGTTGCTGGTGCAGAATTGCTAGCGGTTGAAATGGACGCGGAGTTTCCTGCAGTATTGTACCGGCCCGAACATGTAGATTTGTGAAATGGACTGTAGCATTCAATGGATGACCCGTCATTGACGCAGAACCAAAGCTGGAGGTCCGAATACTGACATCCAAGCCAGTAAAGGCCTCCCCCATCGGGTGTCGAAATGGCTTTCTCGCAAGATCTTGAGTCGCAGCAGGGAAAATTGAGACCAGGGCCGTGCTCTCGGCCATAATCGAGTATTCTTGGGGTGCATGGCTGCTCTTGAGGGCCACTCCAGTCTATGACGTGACAGTAGTTGCCGACAACACAAGCATGTTGTTGGTTTTGGGAACCGATGCAAACGGTAGTGGACTCGGACCTGCATTCCGGCAAGGGGTTTAAGTCAGTCAATGTGTTGTTACCACACCTGTAGACGAAAGGGTACAGCGAAAGGCCATTAAAGACCTTTTTTGCCAGTTCAATGTCGACGTCACCATTGGAGTCCCCCACGCAGTTGCTTTCTGTAAACTGGGAAGCGGCGCCGTCATTGGAGCTCATTTCGGAAGGGGTGGGGGTTTGACGCTCTAACCCGGCTGAATACGTATATATACATGGCTATATCCGTGGTGACAAATCAAGCTTTATACCTTTAACGCTGGAACAACACTGCCAGGGCCCTATCGACACGTCAGGGGGCCACTCCCGAGATGTTTGACACAGACGTAGTTGCAATCTCAAATTCAAAAATGACGAGACAAATCTGTCGATGTATCGTCTATCAAAGAATACCGAAGGTCAGAGAACAGCAGAGAGACGGTGTACCATAAGGGGCTTCTATGAAGAGGCAAGGAGCATACAGAGGAGACGCTGAATGGTGTTCTTGTTTCGGCGAGATCAGACTCTTAGCGCGCAGAAGTTGACCAAATATCAGTAGATCATAACCGGTGTGGAGAAAAATATTGCCTTACCGTGATTTTCATCTATAAAAGTGTTCTGAATTCATTTTTTGAAGGTAGTTGCTAAGTGAACTTCGATGTGACGCTGAAAAGCTGTTCAGGCTTTGGTCTCAAGGGAGATACTTATCTCCGTAATCCTCGTTCCATGGCCCTCTCTCGCTTCTGTTTAGCTAACCCATGCCGTGACACATCTACTTCAAGGCTTCCGGTAGTCTTAAGCCCAGAGATAAAGATTCCTTTCCCCATCGAATGGTTGTCAAGTATGACACTGTCGTCGTCCAGTGGGACCCCGGTCATGACCTATGACGTGCGCTAAACAATTGTCTTGGCAAGAGATTTAACAAACAAATCTCCAGAACAGGATGTAAATCAGCGTGAGGAGCAGTGCTAGAGCGGTCGCCATAGAGCCAGCCTTGGAATCATGGTGGTGGCACATTGTCCTTACAGTGTCAGTTCAGACCTATCAGCACCCAGCTTTGCCCTTCGGAAGTGTCGCGGACAACACAACGTAGAGCAGCCTGGACAGATACATGGTCGGTCTGTTGAATCTCAGCAATAGATCATTCAATTTGTTCAAGCCAAAATGAATAGGACAGTCTGATAATCGGCTATAAGATAAAAAACGATGGGATACAATGGTTGAGTATAGATCGCCTGCAGAATCGAAAAGCGCGTGCAGGAAACACATCCCACATAATTAATAGTCTTTTTTCCGGAATATCGACTAGAAACCGCACTGATTTCCAAGCACATTTCTAACCAGATGCAGAGGCTTCCCGCAAGAAAGTTGATCCTAACGGGAAATGTGGTAGCGGCGGTAGCAAGAGAAGGAACTGTGCCGTTTCCGAAAAGCAGGTCCAGCATTTAGAACTGCCCAACTTCTTGGAGGGATAGACATAATAAGCAAAATATCCACACCAAAGAGTTAAGTGATTCGTCATACCTGTTCCCGACGTGGTCCCAATCGCAATATCGGCCACATCCTAGCCACCGTCATCACCCAGAGATTCCTCTCAGTCTAGGTCGTTTTTCATATGTTCCCCCACATCGTCAACACCCTTAAGCCTAGCACCGGGGCACCGCCTGACCAACGACACCCCATCCCAGGACATCATGCAAAAAGTGTCGAGAGCATGATTCAAGTTTCTTGGGACACGAACGAAGGGTGTACGTCATCTTTAGCAATAGTAGAGATAGACAATACTAGGATTCTGTGGGCCGTGAAGGAGAACGAATGGCGCAACACTGTGGCAGCAGCGCTTCCCTACTGTCACGGTATCTGACAATCAACCAGACGACGCATAGCGCTGACGAAGCCATGTGTGGCCAGGTAACGAAGATGGCGTAGGGGAAGACGTTACGAGCAGGTGAGGAGGGAAATGGAATGGGCGAGTGACGGGTTCCAGGTTCCTTCATGTACCCTGTATCCGAGACCGCTTGGCCGCTACTCGATTCAGCTCTTGACTGATTCCTGAGATACAAGTAGCGAGGCGAGGATACATTTTCCCATCGTGTCGAGGAGGATATCCGCAAGGTTTGTACACGTTCCTCGCTACGGTGGTGATGAGGGTTACGATGACGCTTGTGTTAACACCCAAGACTTCCCTCCTCATCGTCATCTTTCAAGATCAGGTCTACCCTTCTTCCATATCTGCTTTTCTGGTTCCACTGTGACGAAAGGAGGCGCTGGGGAGAGGTACGGCCAATGGCGAGATAGATGACAGCTGCAGCGTCAACGGTCCCAGTCACGATTGTGGGGTTTGTACTTGAGGGAAGATCCAAGGTCAATGTGGATAAACCGTGAATGTGGTTACGTCTGGTTCCAGCAGTGGGAGCGATCTGATGAGATAGACAAGGGTGGCGAGGGGTAAGGACGAGGAGACGGGACAAGGAGGTATGCAAGCGGCGGTGCTTCTTTCACGTATCAGACGGCTGCAGTATCCCTGGTTCCCCAAATGGAAGGTAGGTCTCGTCTTCTACAACGATGGGGACAGCTCTTGGTGTAGGTCCTGAACGTTTTTCGTCACGACGATGGTGATATTCCCGAGAGGAACCTCGTCGCAATCCCCTTCAGGGATGGGTCCAAGAACATGGCGTTTCTCGCCTTTGGCAACATAGAGCGCATGATTGTTGTTGGGGCGTGAACAACGGCAGGGCGCGTGGGACCGTATACACGGGCTTCACAGGTAGGAACCTTTCGAGGGAGACGAAGGAAGGTTTGGTGAAGGCGGCAGGGGTAGCATGTCAACGGAACGGGGCTGTGCAAAGTGGAAGCAGATGTCCCCAGTTTGGCTTTTGGTTGCGACAGAGAAGAGGGAAAGAGAGGTAGTATTTATTTACATAGGCTCCAGGCCTCAAATGTGAGAAATCTGGCAGGTCGCCAGCGGGAGAGGGTCCAGTCTTTGGATAGATCTGTCGCTTCTATCGTAAGAAAAAATTGTCTTACGAGTCGATGTTCGGATACGCACCTAGCCTTGGCCTCGGCCTCCAACTGATGAGACTACGTCTTAAGCCATAAGATTGACATTGAAAAGGAGGAGAGGAGAGACGACGCATGATAAAATGAGACGACCAAAGCAGGCAGTGTCCAAATCAAGTTAACTCCCATCACGTGTCACTACAGGGCAGGCACAACTAACTTGAATTATGGGGTTGAAGGCGCCGCCATTTGTTGCTAATAACTAAATTACCAGTATATACGATGCTAGAATTAATGCACTCACTTTACAACGTCGACCCAGTTTTCCGTCTCATCCATGTCCCTTCATCGGCCATCCCCTTCCGCTGCCGCATCTCGCCATCTGTAGGCCGATCACCCTCACCACAGTCACTTGTGATGGTCACGTATAATCCTAACACGAGGCTGACTCTATCGAAGCTCTCTCACTAGCTCAGCTGCACCCAAGCCCCACCGTATGCTATGGCGCTATCATGGAGAGTTGGTCCCTTGGTCCTTGCCCAAACTGCACCTGAGCCGTTTCCCTCACCGCTTTCCACACCATCTCCTGAACCCGTCGATGAACCTTCAATCAAATACTCAGATCGGTGTATGTATCTCGCCCCTTATCGATCCTTCTACGGCTGACTTAATGGACGGATGCTAGTCAACGACGAAGACGCCGAAGTTACCTACGAATCCTGCGATGGTGTTCGATTCCGCGTTCATGCAGTCTACCTGGAAGCTCATACCGGAGGTCTTGCTCCCCCAGCTGGGATGTCACTCGCAGAAGTTGTAACTTTGACTGAACCAGCTGCAGTGCTCGAGTTTATCTTCGAATCTATCTATCCCATCCCCAAGCTTGGCTACACCGCGCCAGACGATCTGCTTTCTTACGGCCTCGAAATTGGATTACTTGGGGATTTTGCAGAAGCCGCGGAGAAGTATCAGATTTTTCCTGCCATGAGCTCATGCGTGATTGCAATGCGGTAAGTGGCAGTTGACTACGCCCAGATAAATGTCTAATCCATCAAAATAGTAATGCACTTCCATCTGGCGCACTCGAAATTCTGGCTCATGCTCTAAGGCATAACTATTTGGTCCTGGCGGATGAGGCTGCTCCATACCTACTGGACAAGGCTCCCTCAACTGTTGTCTCTAATATTCCATCGGAATGGCAAACCCGCTGGGTCAGGTTCAACATTTCAGTCATATCTATATAACTTATCAGTTATCAGCTTTCCTACTACGAAGGTTGGGTTAGCATACAGCGCGAAATCCTCACCGAAGACCTTCCACGATTTCAGCCACCCTGGAGTGTTGTGACGCGCCTCGCAGGAAGTCTTCGTGCATTGGAAGACTTGGATGTGTTGCTCGAAGGTTGCAGCAGAAAACACGAATGGAAAACGTCAATTCAAGTGCGAATCCAAGACTCCATCCTCCCATTATCGGGAAGCAAGCGGCGTTTTCTTAGACGGGACGCCGAGGACCCTTCATATGACGATGACCTCACTTATGCTGAAGAAGACTCTGGAGGTGTACTTACCATTTCATCGAAGGATAAAAAGATGTTCACCATCCGCCGTAAAGTCCTGCTAGCCTGCGCACCTGGCTTTAAGGATATCGTACCCGATGCTCCAAGCTCTGATGATCCGAGTGCGATCACTCTGCCGGAAAGTGGGCAGACACTCGAACGACTGTTGGGATTCCTCCGCCCGGTTCGGTCTCCTTTGATATCCAGCCTCTCCTTCAATGAACTTCAAGATCTCGCTTACGCTGCTGAGAAGTACCGAGTCTTTCAGGCTATGTACATATGCAGCATTTTCATGAGGTTGGTGCATTCTGCTCAGTCTGTCTGCAAATATGTTACTAACCGACTCTCCAGGAAAATGGTCCCAGGCCATAACAGCGATGTCTTTATCTATGCGGCTACGTTTGGATATACCGACACTATGAACGAGGCAGCTCCTCTTGTCATAGACCAGCCTTTCGCTGGAATTATTCGGAAACTTCCAGCCAAAATAGGCTTTGCTTGGGTGAGCAACCTAACTCCACGTTTGTACAGTGATGACGCTAATATGAGGTGATCAGGCGGCATACTATGAGAAATGGCGCAAGGTCTGCGAGCATGCGACGAAAACGATTGTCGAGGTCTACGGCAATCACAAGAAGTGCTCCTGTCCATCAGAACCTCGTAAATCCTTCCTACACCGTCATGGTATCTCTACCATCGTGAAACTCGCATCTGGACCGGGGTCACTCAGGAAGCTTTACACCCTCTTCTCAGACCAACTACTATTCGAATTGGGCTTGGGTCAACGTTGCGAAGCAAACGAAAAGGCAACATCTGCTTGCCTCGAATCCATCAAGAAATCGATTGATGCAATTGGGGAATTTTCAGGATTTCTCGCCATGGAAGAGGGGGAGTAGCTCAGGCACATTCCAAGGCGGGATTAAGGATTGGTTTTCAATTGTTCGAAGCACAAGTATCCATTCAGCAATGTATATACGGTTGAACGTACCATATGAAACACTACTTTTATCCTGAACCAATACGTAAATGATTTCTTGAATCTCCAACTATATAGTTCAATTCCGACCCAACACTAAGTAGAATAATCGAAAATGAAGAAGATAAGTAAATACAGCATAGCGTGTCGATGGAATTACAATGCGGAAGATAGCCTGTATTCTGGAATATCGACCAAAAACCATACACGAGTTCAAAGCGCATGACTGGCCAAGGTCAAGGTCCAGCTGTGGGTGAACTAACTGCATTCAGACGGCAGGTAGGGCAGCCTACCAGCGAGATCCATGGTACGACGTAGTCTTCGTGCTTCTGGCCAACGACCTGAAGGGACAGATAGAGTAAGCCAAACATCCACATCGTACACAGTAAAGTTCACCATACCTGTCTCCGACGCAATCCCAATCCCAACATCGTCAACATCCATACCACCACCAGCCCCCACGGATGTCGCCGCTTCAGAACGGATTTACGTATCGCCATCCCTTCCACTACCCAGACCTCACATCCTCGAGTCTAGAACCCAACACCGCCTGACTAACGACGCCACATTCCTCGCATCACCATGTCGGAAGCGTAGAGCGGCTTGCGGGGACGAATGATATTGCCCGGCTCCTATCGTCTCCCAGAGATTCCTCTCCGCTACTTTTCGTATTCTCCTCCCAGTACGCTCCTATCTTCCACATCCTTGAGTCCTACGGCCTGTATCGCCTGGCCCATCGCCTAATCGACCACCTCCTGACCTCATGCCGCCATTCCGGAACAATTAGCAACTTTCAGAATCTTCGTGACGACATTCCCAGCATTCTCTCTCCTATAGCCACAAGGACGACGTTCGGTAGGACGACAAACCAGGCGGATGCACCATCAAAACGTTGATAACGAGAAGCCGCCTGTTGACGACAAAAGCGAAGAGGTGCATGGAGAACGGATGGGTGGTGGTGTTGTTGACTTATAGCAGGGAGAAGAGAACGGGATGGATGATGAAGCCAATGCACAAGGTAGTGGCTCTTCCCTCGTATACCCAACTTGGACGCTTGCCCCACCATCTCGGGTCCAGCGCGAACACCCTGTCCAAGTCCACTAAGGACGTCCCTCATCTTGAAGTACACGTAGGGAGGGGGAAAGCCGGCAGCTTCTTCCGCGTTCGTGCAGGTAGCGCGGGGAATTGTGTAACAATCCGATGCATTCGTCATAGTGGTGAGAATGGTACCGACGACGACGAGGCCGGAGCCGGGGTCAAACACACGAGTAGTTCCTCTTCGTCACCTCCTCGACCCCGGTAGACGGCAACGAGCCGAGGAGAGGAAAGGATTGTTGAGGAATGACCGTCTGAGGGGTGTTGGAATCTCCCGGATGAAGAAGCTAGGTGTAGCTCGGGGAAGTTTGGCTGATCAGTGATCGTGCTCATCGTCCCGTGTCGCGGCTCCAGCAGCGTAAGGAGCATAGAGGTAGCCGACATCTGCCGTGTGCATCATTGCGTCAACGACGGTAGTTCTGGTAGAGTGTCGAGGTGGAGGTCATGTCTGGATGCATCGTCACTGCGAAGACGAATGAATGGGGGCAGCGAAGATGGCAGTTTTGGTGGTCGCAGCCATGGATGTGTGGGTCATAGCTGAGACAACGACCCACAAAGATGCGGATAAGGCATCGACTTGGGTAGTCCGACCAAGTAGTGAGCGGACTCGGAGGAGAACACGTTGACGAGGACAAGGGAGGGAGAGGATGGTCAAAGTGGTGTGTGCTTCGTCCGACACTTGTTCGATTCGGCCATATCGGCAAGGAAAAGAGAGAAATGAGAAGAGAGAGGTTCAGAGAGAAAGCATGATGAAAAACAGGACGACATTGCCTCGGCCGAAGCTTTGTCGGATCCCGGATCCAGCCAACCCCATCACGTGTCAGATTAGGGCAGGCCTAATCGCGTTGTGTTCTCGTATGATTTTGTCATTTCGACCACCTTATCTTCACTGGTCACTCCCCTGGGATGCCAACTACCTCGTCGCGGCGATATGGTCTTATGTCCTTAAATTTATTCCGGGATCTCGGTGTTGACTATCGTTCACAGGTTTCCCAGAGTTGTAGTTTCCCGATTGACCAACAAGATATTCATACATCCATATCAATAGCTAAAAAACATTCTCATGCATTGATGGTTACTCCGCCATTCTGAACCCATTACTCGAACGTGATACAGAAGCATTCGTCGCTGGGTAAATGTGTCGTTAGTTAGAGTACGAATACGAAGACATGATACTGGATTTACTTGATGCAGAAGCCAGTGCCGAAGCCGAGAGATGGGCAATAGTCGAGAGCACAATACTCCTGGGTTTGGCATTCGCCAGCAGCAGTGGCTGCGTCAGTGGTAGCGACATCACGCATTTCGATGGCAATAGCTTGGACAGCAGTGCCAGCAGCAAGGATAAAGATAGCAGTGTCGATGAGGGAGAATTTCATGGTGTGAAGGTTTAGATGTTTGACTGATTCGGATGACTTGCAGAATAGTGCGACTCGATGAGGATGGACATGGATTTCTAAGTGCTTTTATACCCTGTGGCCTGCATCCGAGTAGCGATACGCACCTCGAGTCAAGCCACATTGGGTTGACACAGGAGTGCCAGCGTTTGACGTTCAATATTCAGGCTACGTTCTAGCCAAAATGTACATTCCTGTGGCTTTGACAATGTACGTTATGGTTCCTGGATTTTATCGTGTAGAATGCCTATTGAATCAAACTTCTAGAGACTCGAGGCTTCTGAATGGTACATATGTCATTAGCGATCTGTTGAATAGCCACTAAGAGTGTCAGCTGCGACCTCAGAACGGCGAGATGTCAGGCCTATATGTGATGATCACTCTCAGGTGATCTTCTCGACTCGGATAATTCATAGATCTTGAAGGAAGCAGCGAATAGAATATCACAGACCTACCACAGACCATTTTAATTGTGTCGATAACTCCTTTCAATTCCACTTTTGCGTTCCGTTTTTGTCCCCCACGTTCCATAATGTTCCTTGCATTCCAACGTTCAAGCCGTTGTTGGAGATTCCAAAATCGCAAAACAAACCCCTGTCAGGCCTGAAAATTCAGCTGCTCTTATCAAGTCGTTTAAGTAAAATGTTCCTGACAAGGCGAGCCATAGAAGTTTCCTCTTTTCTACAGTCTCCCGCCTTATATGGTTAAACGACCTTGTCAATCACGACCAAAATTACCAAGTACGTACTCCCGTCTGGCTAAGGGTGATGGAAAGGGAGGACGCGTGTGGGCCCTCGGAGGATATGGGGCATTCTAAACACCATGTGATTCGGCACTGGCGCCCAAAAGCCATACAATCGCTTCATATTCATCAGGTATCAGCGACCTGGATTGAATGGGTCGGTGATAGCGTGTTGGCTTACTGTAAGTATTCCGTTGTCACTTTCCTCCATTACTCCCTTCCTCAACTTGAGTCTCCTTTGCAGTTGGTATTGCCTAGCTTTCCTCGAGTCGCAGCCGACCTTCCTATTTGTGAAGTACTGGATGAAGCTGCTCCGTTGGTGACCAGGACAAGAGAACCATGCCTGGAAATTATCAACCGCGTCTCTCACATATAGCCATCGCTCGGGTGGGTTTTCCTCGACATCAAATTCGTCACAGAACGTCCTCTCACGCAGATCCAGGCCAAACTCTCTATCTCTGACAGGAATACCGAGAAGCTACAATTCGGGTTATATCCGACGACTTCTACGCCCCGGATAATTGCCGGCGCAACAAGTAGCTGTACATGAGCGCCTTCGTACAAAACCACACCTTAAAGCTCATAGAGCAGCTTATGACTATGCCATGTATGCCTACCGACATCGATGGACTATTCGCGGATGTGAAACAGTGCGCGTTGAGAGGCGAAGTATGCATCGAGAAAATCAAGAGGATGACTCCAAATGTGCTTTTTACCGGCTGAGTAGATTACACCGACTGATATTGTCGTATTAGAGAAAATAGGATTTTTAATCGTAATCTTAAAAAGGTCGCTCTTTCTATGAAACAACTCTATTCAAACCATCCCCCGAGACGAAAATGGGGGAAAAGCGATAGGTATGAATATGATAAATACGCGAAACGCAACATACAGGCCTCCGAGTCCCACAAGAAGTCCGGTGAGAAAGTAAACAAGACCTAAGATCGATGTCAACCGGAATGAAATGGGGGAGGCGTATGGAGTACACACCAGGTAGCTTACACCTCCGCTCACACCATCCACCTGCGTCTTTGACGAGGGTTGGAATGAGAGACAACAGACCGAGATGTTTCTAGACAGGGAAATTTGACAGCCGTTAGATCAAAGTCGAATTTGTCTCGATAGGAAGAAAGAGAGAGTATACTTATAGCAAGTAAATAGAGTCCTCCAAGAAAGAGACCAGCTGGAATGCAAGATATCGTGATGGAAAGGGGTATCAGGATGATAAGGAAAACGACAGCCCACATCCCGAGGGTACTTATCATCAGAACTAACACGGAAGAGATGGCAGGAGCAGTACGGGCGACTAGTACACCGACAATTGAGAGAATTAGAGATGCGATTGCTTCGCTCAGAGCTGGGAGGGATCGATAATCATGGTGTAAATATTAGTATGGATTTACGAGACGAATGAAAGGGCACGTACGGATGAAAACGGTGAGCCCAACGAGTGCCAAGAGGTCTGCACCACATTCAATGTGGAAGAACCATCGGAAGGTAGGTCGTGACTCGAAGAAACCTAGGCAATACCAGCTGTAAAATGTTGGGGTAGGACTTCAAGTTGAAGAAGGGGGGATATAGAGTACGTACAGGACGGCCAAGGCGGTACCACCTACCCACTCGATCCATGTCGCGGTCACCTGGTGATTATGAAGCGATTGAATGGCTTTAGCGGTACCAAATCCTAGGAGGATCGAGACGGTTGAGAGGCGATAGGGTGTGATGATGCCGCGACGTCTTCGTTCTTCAAACTCTTCATTCATGGTTGACGAGTTTGACCCAGAGAGTATATTGAGGCGAGGTTTATCTGGAGGTGGAGAGAATTGAAGCATTGCGTTGCGCTGATTAGACGGGCCCTTTTATAATTCTGGACTCCCTTGTGCCTGAGACGTCGAAAGTCGACTGGTACCTGAGCAATTTGGACCGCAGGATACTCGAAGTGGGATTTTATCGACGGTCACCGAGATACATGAGAATGTCGAAGGTGTGGTACTTGGAGATTGCACCGCAAGAACACTTGTTCAGTATGTAGCGATTAGGCATCATTAGGAGGGAATGGCTGAGAACGATTGTAGAGTTAGATAGGATCGGTGGGAGGAAATGTTCTAAGGTACCTCCTAGTATTGCGGTGAAGCGATTTTCCATCCTGGATGACTGTATCATGAAGGAATAAAGGAAAGGAAAGGAAAGAGAAGAAGAAAGAGTACAGTAACCATGTTGAAGCCAGCAAACCAGGCAAAGATGACGCCGTCGGCTCAGCGCTACTCCATCACGTGTCAGTCATGTCGCGTTTTACCCCTCTAAGCTATTTACCGCTATTAGCATCTAAAGCCAACGGAGGTGATATTTTCATCCCGCAATTTATAGGGGGTCGGCATATCTTCGTTTACTACCAAAACCAATAACTAATTGACTAACCCAATAATTGCCTTCCATGGTCCTCGCATTAGCAAGCTCTCCCCACCACTCGACTTCTCCTTCTCCTCCATGCTCTCCTCATCGACCATCTGCATCACCTTCCCCTCCTCCACCTGTACATTCGCACCGATGTACGTACTTCGAATCCCGTTGATATATCCCGCATTTCTAAAAACTTTCTAGTTAACGATCACACCGCCGAAATCACCTACCAATCCTCCGACGGCGTCCTTTTTCACATCCACACCGTCTACTTACGCGCCCACACCGGAAGTCTTGCCCCTTCCACCGGAATGTCACTAGACGAAGTCGTCCCATTAACTGAACCATCAAGAGTCTTAGAAACACTCTTCACGTTTATCTACCCTTTCCCCAAATCCGATCCTTTCGCAGATGTAGAGGTGAACAAGAAGCACCTCTTCAAGGTAGCCGAGGCGGCGGAGAAGTATCAAGTCTTTCCCGCGATGTATGCATGTGTAATCAAAATGGGGTTCGTTGCCTTTATATCTATTTACCTTAGTGAATACTAACCATTAACCTATCAACCCCGTTCTTCAGAGACCTTATCCAGCAATCCCCAGTCCGAGTCCTAGCGCACGCTCTAAAACACGGGTATCATAAACTCGCCGATCAGGCAGCCCCTGCCGCACTTGACATACCCCCGAAGAAAATGATCCAACACATCCCTGCTCCATTCCACGAACTCTGGTTTACGTACCACGCTCAGTGGACTTCGATCCAGGAAAAGGTCCTAACTCAACACCTCCCGCGCTTTACTCCAACCTGGGGCATAGTTTGTATCCTCGCCTCCAGTCTCCGCGTCCTACAAAACCCCGAATCGATCCTCGGGACCGGGGACGTGTATCGCAATTGGAGAGGAATGATTATGGAGTTGGTCGAGGAGGTGAGGCCGTTGACGGAGGAGCTTGAGGTGAAGAAAGAAACGAGAAGAGATGAAAATGGGGAGGAGGAGGAGGGCGAAGAGGAGGAGGAGGAGGAGTTGGATCCTGGGCCGGTGATTGAGGGAGAAGAGACGATCGCCCTCGTCTGTGAGAACGATAAAAAATACACCTTCTCCAAAAAGGTCCTCCTCTCCTGCGCTCCCGGTTTTCAATCCCTCGTCCCAGAGCCACCTTTACCTCCTCCCACTGAACTCCGCATCCACGAACCCACAGACAAAATGAACCTATTGCTCAAATTCATCTGCCCGGTCCCCTCACCCGTCCTCGAGGGGTTGTCATTTGAACACCTCATTGACCTCGCGTACGCTGCTGAGAAGTATCAAGTGTATCAGGCGATGTGGATGTGTGAGAAGTTACTCCGGTGTGTTCGTCTCTTCCTATTCCATCTACCGTCTAGCATTCTCGGAGAGTTCTCAGTATTGTGCTAACGGTAGATTTATCTCATAGGGATAAACTTCCTGAACATTCCCTCGACATCTTCAGATACGCCGGAAAGTTCAAGTACTTCCACACCTTAACCCTCGCAGCTCCACTTGTCATCGACCATCCTCTATCTGAAACTCTCCGTATGCTTCCCGGAGACCTACATGTCGCTTGGGTACGTCTCATTCGTATTATCACTAACCCAATCGATTCACTTACTGTAAACGGTGCAATCCAGGGAAAATACTATTCCAAATGGGAATCCGTCTCCCAGAAATGCATCCGCACCGTTCTCGCGACATACAACACCCACCCCCGCTGTGCGTGCTGCAAACGAGGCGGCCGCGCAGCCGGGTCGTCCTTCCTTACTTGCCACGGGACTCCCGTTATAAACGAGTTGACCAAAGGACCGAAAGCGTTGAAGGATATCGACCTTCTGCTGAAGGAAACCATGACGTGGGAGGGGTGTAGGCTGGATGAGGAGGCGAGGGAGAGGTGGATGGGCGTTATTAGAGCTGCTGTGGGGTCGATTGGGGAGTTTTCAGGATACATTGGGGTACATGAAGATGGTGAAAGTCGACTAGATAATGACTGAGGAAGAATTGGTATATTAGTTTCGTAGATTAATTATAATAAGATGCTATTTGTATTTCGAGCACTTAGGCGGTCCAAACGTGCTCAAGGCCGAAGTCAATGATCTCTCGCTGAACGCACGAAACTCTCCAATGCCTTCCTATTGAATATACACCCACATGGTAATGACCTACATCAATCGGAACCTCGAGTAAATCAACCGTATATCACTTCTGAATATAAATAAAGCTGATAGTTCACTCAGATGACAGAAGGGGATGAAATGCACACAGTGAGGACAAACGTCTTGATTTTATCCGAGTCAATGCATGTCTTCGAGCGGCCCTTAATTTTATAACTCATAGATCTTACCTTCCTACAGAGACCTCTCCCAATGTGACGTGTTTTGAAGCACCTTTGAGCTACGGGCGTATGCATGCACGTGTAGCTAGTCGTGTCGCGAATACACTCATATCGTTTCATTATTGAATTATACAGCAAGTCGAAACGGCAGCGCTAGCTGCATTACCGGCCACAGTTACGGCAATCTCCCCACCTGCTGCGCCCGCTGCAGCTTTAAAGCTCTATTGAAAAAGTGAAGAATACCCAGTCAGTTGAAGTTGCAGCGAAGGAGATTAAGATTAGAGTAGGTACACACCAGCGGCGTTTTATTGGGTGGCATCTTGAGGGATGAGAAAAGCAGAGCGAACATCAGGAAAACCATATCTTCCTCGGCCACGTCGGAGAGGAAGTTGAACGTTGCGAGCTCGGCTTTTCCGAAGGGGTGGTATTTGACATTGGTGAACACTGCGATTGTCTCGTTGCCGGATTTCGCCTGTTAGTGTTGGGAAGACATGAGCATTGCTGACCACAATCTATATGAAGAGCGAGTCTCTTACCGTCCAAGCACCTTTCTTATATGTGGTTACATATTTCGTTGTTGACCATTTCCACTCGTGGGTTCTAATTCAGATGCTATATTGAGCTGCCGGTAACCTAGTATTACGGATGAAAGAAGTAACATACAAGCTAAATGTCCCGTCCGGTTTAACCTTGACATCTGCATACGGTTTTGTCACACCCATAACCTCCATCGTCTTCTTCTTCCAGTCTATTGAACCAACAACAGTGTTACCCTGGGAGGAAGTGATAGTCGTGTGCTTTAGCTGGTCTAGAGTGCTTCGTTTCGTTACGATGGTGAAGGTGGGTGAACCTTCCTGGTCTGGAACGATAGGGCTGTTCCCAATGTCAAAGGCCGAGTACGTGAATGTCTTGGGCATCCCGGATACCGTCTCTGTGGGCGCTATTCAATTAGTGAATGGATTCGTCCGATTCCTCTAAGGATGGATGGCGATTGTTGAATAGAGCTGGCGGAATCAGTGAGTGAAGCACGGGGACTAATGAAATGAATTATGGTCTGAGAAAGGGGTAGTACGTAGTTATCTGGGGCGGTGCGAGTGGCTCTCACCGCATTTTTAGTAGAACTTATATCGCGAGAGCATGGATAAGAATCTCACAGCCCGAATCCATTCACTGATGAGTGGTGATCTCTGATCTTCGAATGTGAACCAAGCCACCGACGCCACGGCCTGCTGTCGTAGAAATGTGATTGATTGATACTTATCACAGTATGTGGTCACACGGAGGCCACCAGTCCACAGAGGTTGAAGTCTGGACACTTTGAATACTGTATCGACAGCGAGTAACTTCAAAGTAGGGATATATCTTCGTGCATGAATAGATTGGACCGATAACGTCGTATTCGGATTTGGGAGTAGCTTAGGATATTATGAGCCTCAATATCTCTCGCTACGTAAAGAATAGGTACAGTTTGTAATGGTGAATACTCGAGAAGCATAGCATGGGTCTCACGTCGATAATCTTCAATATTCCGTTCTACACGATTTGTCAGTTCGAGCTGAAGCAGGTAAAGTATGAAAAGCGTTACCTCGAGCTTAGCGGCACCGGGTCGTGAGGAAAGCCAACATGCAGGGATCCTGGATATGAAGTTCAAGGTTGACATGTCTGCGGTGCTATTTCTGGTGCACACACGGCGAGGGAAAAGTCGAAGCCATTAAGATGTTCCTCCGGGTGGGAACAACCGTCGTCGGTGATAACAATCCAGTGGTTCACGACGACGCCGGGGCTGATGGTAACCTCAGCCTTCAGATGGAGCATCCCGTCGTCTCAACCTTCGTCTTCATGGACCCATTCATCACCCGCCGTTGTCGCTGCTCCCAGGACTTAGGAACGCAGATGGGACCTCCAACCGATAAGGATGTGAACGAGAAGATTCAAGGCCTTGAGTAGGGACGTCTTCCGAGCGAGGAGGGGAAGACGATAGGCAACGGTGGTGGAGAGGGTAGCAGTGGGGAGCGTGGTGCCGCGGAACACGTTCTGCGCGATGGACATGGGCATGGGATAGAGTAGCACTCCCCTGCTTCACCCTTGACAGGTGGGGAGCAGGTGACCCGGACCCAGACCTCACTGGTCTTCCTCGTCTTCCGCACCAACACAGGCCGAAGCCTCCTCCTCGCAGCGTGAGTCCTCCACACTTTCCGTACCAACAACGCTTGGTCCAGCCTCCTGGAACCCCCAACAGTCCTCCATTCCAGCGTGCGAGAGTGTGTGGCCAGAAATCGAGGGAAGTCGTCAATGGGCATTATATTAATCGACCTCGAGGGTTGAAGACGTCTCTGGAGCGTGTTCAGCCACCTGCCTCGGTAGAAGGGACTTCGTTGTTGGAGGTATCAAGGATAGCGAGTGCTCGAGAGGGAAAAACGTATGTTCTGGGTAGTGCAGCTGGTATAGTATGTCCAATTGACCGTAAAACCGCGCTGCAGCCTAGATCACTAGCGCCAACCCTATAACCTGTGTCACAGGACGTCCGACAAGACGGGTATGGGGGAGCAAAGAATTCGGACCCGGTGGTCAATGTCGTTGGAAGTGGAGGGGCCAAGGTTGTCATAGGCCTCCGGTTTCAAGGAACTGGGCCTCTAATGATGGGCCACCGACACCACACAGTAGCTCGTGCGGCGGCATCGAGAGATGAGAGAACTTGGGGCCACCTGGCTCGTTTGTGGTGGTCGCAGGGCTATACACGGGAGGAAGTCGGATTTCTGACTCTTCTAGGGGAACCTTCACTCGGGAGAGGGAGATCGTGCTTAAAGGACATGCTAGCAGATGTCGGAGGAAGGAGATTTGGACCTTATGAGGCTGGACGGTATGGCCGAATCCCTGAGCAAGTGAGCAAGTGATGACAGGAGAGATGTGAGGGCGGATTTAGGGCAGGTCGACCTGGCAATTTCCGCCGACATGGTTTCGTAACCTCATCTTCATGTCATCAAAGCTCAACGAGTGAGATAATACATCATTGTGGTTGTATAATTAAGTTTGTTGCTTATATCCTAACCTTCTGTTTTCACCTACCGATCTATCGAGGTGGGCCATTTGGTCATCCCTTCGGAAATTGGAGGGTTATGATAGCCTGAAGATTTATTCCTCAATCGCCGAGTGCGTCATTCTGGAAATGTCCCTTGAAACTGATAGAAATCCCCATCTCACGAGTCCATCCGCCTAGTCCCGCCCAAATGGTGGTGGAAACATCCTGTAACCGCTCGGAAAAGCGTCCAGGCGAAGTCATCCCCACTGGATCACGAATTTTATTTGAGTAAGGATGCCACACGAGGCTAGAAGTATGATTTTGCGGTGTGACGTTATACTGTAGGTACAGTCCGTTAGGGTAGAGACCCCACAAATCGTCTGGATCTAAAGAAAATTTGCCCGGTGAGCGAGGTTCATTTGAAGTTCTGATTGACCCATACCTATCACCTTTAAGCCGACAATCTTCACACCCTTCTGCCTAGTCTCCTCCATAGTACCCGCACGACAAGGAAGTTCCTCTTCCTCAAATGAAATTACACCGTCACCATGACGAGCCGAAAACTCCACCGTTCTCAGATTGTACCACGAATCCTCGAAATTGAAGGAGATCCTTTTATCCAGTTCTGGCCGAACAAACTCGGACCACGCCCAAAGACGTTCAACCACGCCGTAATCCCACTTCACCGAGAAGAGGAGATGTTTTAACGATGGTGGAGGCACCAGATCGACAAAAACGAAAAACGAATCACGGGCGCCGCCATTGAGTTGATTCCACAGAGGCTCGGAGATGAACTACGTACGACAGTCCACAAAATCGAAACGAAGATTTTCGAGCACCTGGCATTCGCGGATCTCGTATGGGAACGCCTTGGCCAGCTCTAAGCTCACAGAAATCAGTCGATGTCAATGAAAGGAACATCTAGAACTCACCGAATAAATCCCAGATCTCAATGACGAGCGTGACCAACGAACCCGTGATGGCAGGGAGGACGTACTCGGTAAAATTGGTCCATCTTCCCGCCTTGTCTTGACTAAATCCAAAGCTCTCCAGCTCGTCGATGGTGAAAAGTTCGAATTCTTCGTCCCAGCCCTCATAGTGATCTACAATTCCTCCATTCATGATGCTCAAATGCTTGAGAGGCCGAGTGGCGTCGTCGAGTGCGGCTTCCAGATATGGGATTTCTGGAAATACCGAGGTGTTATTAATCGATAGGGAGGTGATACAGGGGGTGTTTTGCAGGCATTCCAAGTTAATACTGGTGCCGCCGCAGATAGTCAGCGTGTAGAGAGCCTTGAAAACATTGACTGCAGCATCCAATACGGATTGTACGCACCTAGAGGTGCGAGAGGCAGTGCGAATGCGTCGTGGCCACGAAAGGGAACCTGAAGATGAAACAGCCAAGGTCAGCTTGGTAATACGTGCCTCATGGAGGGCTTCAAGGGTCCGAAGAATGTCTGCGACGCTTGAAGCTGGGCTGGAGTTAAGGTCCAAGATGGTGAGCTCTCTAATCCATGAGCATGCACGGGTATTGCTGGAGAGAACGGAGCACAGGCGTCCAGGAGTAGAAGATTCGACGCTGAACCGAAGATGCTGGAAGATGAATGGCTGACTCCAATTGTGACAGAATTTGTTAACAGTCATCAACTTGAGAAGCTCGTCATATTCGCCGACGTGGTTCTGGCAATGGATTCGAACTATCTGTTCGATAGTTTCTACAGGCAGACGTGGGGTGGCCATTGAACGTGGTGGAGTTGAGGCAGGAAGTTGTTCGCTTCAATTTTACGGTGGTGCCTTGTGTGTCATGAAAAATTACCATTCTCAGGTAACTCCTTGTAGACTCCCAGCTCGAAGGGCATCAAGGGACTTAATCAATGTTTAGCTAACAGACCTTAAATATGTACAGCTTCTACAAGACAGAGAGACCACAATGTATCCAGTTACAACTACTCTTCGAAATTCAGACCCCCCAAGCGCCTCCTCGTAGCTGAGTGAAGCAGTCAGTAGCTGTTCGGTCCAAGGTGTGTCGAGGACTTACTACTCCAAAAGATTGAACCTTCCAATGTCACCTTCGTGACGTCCTTGAGCGTCCGCTGCTTCTTGAAATGAAGGACTGCCATAAGGTAGGCCCTCGGATACCACTGATCAACTCCATCAGCGCTATAATTCGGCGGAAGAGATCCAGGTGTGGAGGTGGTATACCTTCGGAGGCTAGGTCGCAAGATGCCAGAGAGAGAACCTCTTCGACTATGGATAGGAAACAGTTAGTATACTCAAAGATAATGACGAATGGAAGGGAGGAACGTACATCAAGACTCAAGGCAGGTTTGGGGCTTCAGCGTTGTGATACGCCCCTTAGAGCCCTCGCAAAGAGGCGATTGGCCACGGTAACAGTAGGGTAGTCCTAGCGTTGCTCTGCTAGACTCCTCGAGCATCGCGGACACATCTAACATTCGTCACCTTTCCTCCCTCTGGTGCACCGATTTTGTGAGAGGAAATGACCAGAGGAACATGGGGAGTCGCGCGGAACAGCCTCCGAGCGAGGAGAGCAAAAAGATAGGCAGTGGTGGCCGAACGTGAACCTGGTTGCGTTTTCGCAAGGAGGGAACAAGGGAACAAGGTGTTCCGAGGTACGTAGGTCCGGCTTCTGTCCCTTTACGCTCCGTTGATGCCTTGGATATGGGAATGTATATGAGAAGGAACAGATGTTCGAGGTGCTGTGCGTGCAAGACCGCCAGCGAGTATAGGAGGGATGCACAGGTAGTGAATGTGACGGTGGTGGTAGTGGCGTGAGATCGTATCAACGGCCGAATTCCGCCTCGTAGGGATCCAAAGGTGGAGAACCAAGGACACTAGGCCATCATCACGTTTCTTCATCGTCAACACCCTCCCCCCATCCGACGCTTCGCAGCCTCGAATCCCAACATTCTACCCCTCCTCCCACGACAACACCCCATTCACTTAATCCCCAAACTTCAGCTGGGACGACATTTCCCTGAGAACGTCTTGACTAGTAGAGGGCAGATCAACCTCCTGCTGTCGCTCAACAGCACCTCCGTTGTCGTCAGAGAAGGTACTGCAGACATCGATCCACTGGAAGAAGCGGGTATAGTCCATGGTCTCCTGATGCACATCAGGAATTTCTTTAACATCCGTTCCTCCAACGCTTCAGGGAGGTCCATGCACGGGCGAGGCTGAGGGCACGGCCAGGAGTTGAAAGGAGGTGGGTGGGTGGATAAAGGTGTAGCCAGTAGGGTAACGTCGTCGTTCTTCCATTCTTCTTCTTCTTCTTCCGTTCTTCTTCCCCCACTCCGCCAAATGCCAACGTGCGTAAATGGTCACCGCCTCGATTAGTAGGCCACAAAGGTTCCCGTCTCCTTTCTTCCTCCAACTCCGGCAGCAGGAGCAGCGATATCTGCCTCGCGAATATTCTCCTCATGCGGAGAGAGGCAAGATTTCCGGAATGTTCGTTGGGTGAGGATGACGAAAGTACAGCTCGCATGTCAAGTCCGACGCTGTCCCTGGGATACGGTGAGGGTTGCCTCAGTTTCTTCGTCCGACGACTGGCGGCTTCTGCGAAGGTCCATGTGGTAAATATGCGTGCTGGACGGGAGGGGAGGCAGATGGATGGGTAGGGTTGTTGTAACGAGTAGGGATGGATAGTATAGCGCCTATGTCGCGGGTAGGAACTGGGTTCTCCATCTCGAAGCAGTGTCGTCTTCGTTCTTCTTCTTTCCATGCTCCACCACCAGAAACGCATATACCCCCAACGTCGTCTTCACCCTCCCCAGCGATGGCTCTGGCTCCAAGAACCCTTCTGATATCTTCGCGCTAGCGGTAACCTGGTTGTTCTGATGAAGCTGGAGAGCACCAGCAGCTTCGAGGTTGCCAGCTGTAGAACAGCAGAGGGGTAAGCTTGAGGTTTTCTCCGGTCATTCCTGCCAAGGAACGACGCCCAGGACTGTGCTATTTCTTGATCGTGTCGACAGTGAGGATAGAGCTATGCAAGTAAGAGGTTCCAGGAGAGTTTAGAAGCAGCGTCACGGTGCAGGTAGAAGGTTGTGTTTGGATAAGGAACGACCAGCTACTTGCAGCAAGAACGAGCCAAGGGTTGTTCAACAAGAGGCCATCATCAATCACTTTTGGGGATGGAGCATGGACTGGCGTAGGAAGAAACTGGAGGTGCGGGTAAGAGAGGAGGAGGCGAGCAGCATCATTGACGAAAAGGAGAGGAGCGAGGATTTTGCGTCAAGAGCAACTCGTGTGGAGCTTCTATCTTTCAACGAAGCTGGAGTGAGCTGTGACGAAAAGTTAGCCTCAGATCCAATGAGGAAGTGGCATGTGACAGGCATACCTACGTCAAGCTTTTCCCGTTGAACGTTGAATCCCTGTCACCCGGTTTCCGAGTTGTTGCCTTGGAAGATGACTTCAGTGTCGAGATTGAATCGTTTGCAAGGTTTCTTCGCTTACAAATCTTTCACGTGGCCGCATGAGGGCAGGTCTAAACGCGTAAATTCGCGCGTCGGTTGCCCCTTTTGGGGATACAGCACCTAAACAACGTCGGTGCATCCTTCAAATGCCACCCATTTGGTTCGAGGAACCGGTCTGATGATAGGGGCCAGCCGCATACACGTCTATCTTGTCAAATATATTGATTATACGTACATTCTCTATCTAAATAAAAGGGATATCTAGGACTACGAATGGAGCTCTGGGTTACCTAAATGCACCTGTACATAGAGTCTCTCGGCGCGTTTCCTCCCATTTTCCGACCATTTGCATTTTCTATAGGTTCTGTACCAATTGGTGTTTGTATCTTTATGTATCATTGGATCAAATATCAGAACATTTACGAACGTGGCCAATTAATTATTGTTTGCCTCAACCTTCGAATCTGAGGCATCTTCGATCTTGAAGGTCTCCTGAGAGATCAAATTCACGTGTGCGTGAATCCATTACATTGACTATCTAGGCTAGGGAGACATCCGAGTCCATAGAGACTGGCTAGGTGTCCCCTAAGTGTTTATCTGGCGCCTTTCAATCGTGATAAAGCCCCATCGAACCATGAGGGGATGAGTGAGTGACTTTGGGAGTTAGTGTTTGACGCTCGCACCTTTTAATTCATTGCCGACGCCACGCTGGGCCGCTTTGGGGCGTTGAGGGTGGGTACTCTCCGAACCGGACACAGGCTGAATGAAATCAATAACAACAACAAAGGTTGGCTGCCTACTGCCTAAAAATCACTGTCACACTCGTCACTACTATCACTGTCCATATAGTCGAAACTCCACAGCTCATCCGAATCAACTAAAAGTTCTTCGCAGTGAGCAACATATCACAATTAGAAGCGAGCCATTGACAAAGAAACACACCTATCTCCAAACCCAGAACTTCCACACCCATCCGCCTAGTTCGTTCCATAAACTCTGCACGGGCAGGAAACCTCTTTTCCTCCATCCTCGACTTAATCCCATCACCATGCCGAACCGAAAATTCGACCGTACGTAGGCCTGACCACGCTTCCCCACCAGTAGAAATAACTCGATCCAATTCGGGAATAACATGCTTAGCCCACCCCGCCAAGAACCTCTCGAAATCATTCTCCCATTTCACGGAGACGAAAAAGTGGGTCAAAGACGAAGGAGGAACCAGGTCAACGAACACAGAAAAGTCGTTGCCCCAGTTTGATTGTTCTCGGAATTGAGCCCAGAGAGGTTGGGATGAGAACTGTTCCTTACAGTCCACAAAATCGAAGTGAAGATTCTCCAAAACACGACAGTCACGGATCTCGGGCGGGAATGCTTTGGAAAACTCTAGAAGTAGGGAAAAAAGAAGATGTGAGTCGACGCTCATGATCATGACGGGGGAATACTTCAAAATAATCACCATACAAATCCCAGATCTCAATAACGAGTGTGACCAACGTCCCCGCAATAGCAGGGAGAACGTAATCCGTCATATTCTGAAAACTGGTATACTTATCCGTGCTGAAGCCAAAGCTTCGTAGCCTATCAATCGTAACCAGTGCCCATTCACAATCCTCCGGATCATAAACCTCATACCCATTCCGGTCTCGAGTCATCATACCCAAATGTTCCAGAGGAAGCGTGATTCCATTCGGAGCAGCGTCTAAGAATGGAATCTCCGGATCCAAAGACGTGTTGTAGATGGAGAGGGATGTGAGGTTGGGAACGTGTTGAATGGATTGGAGGTTGATGTCGATGCCATCACAGATGGTCAATGTTTGGAGATACCCGAATGTCTTGAGCGCTGTATCGAGGATGGACTGTAGACCTGGCGTGTTCCAGTCGGAACGTTGGTATGTGGCGGCGGGGGTATAAGGTTGGGAAGTAGCCAAAGTTAGCTTGGTGACTCGTGCCTCCTGGAGAATATCGATAATTTTGAGCACGTCCACGATTTTGGAAGGTGGGCTATAGTCGATATCTAAGATGGTGATCTCTTTGACCCACAAACGTGCAAGGGTGTTGCTGGTGAGAGTAGAAAGCAACCGCGGAGGGCGAAGTGATTCGACGCTCATCTTTAGATGTTGGAAGATGAACGGCTGACTCCAGTTCCGGAAAACTGTATTCACGGTGGCCAGATTGAGAAGTTGGCCATACTCGTCGACGTGGTTTTGGCAGTGAATCCGAGCTATCTGCTCAATAGTTTCCACCGGCAGCCTTGGAGCATCCATGCCGAACTTGATGAGTTTTTGCTTTGTTTATTGCGATGTGATGGAGGCGTGATGATAATCTTATCGACCATCTATGTTCCGACTTCCGGCTGGGTGTCATTCTTACGCCGCCAAGGCCTTGAACTCACACAGTCAAACGTGAAGCTAACGACGCCCATTACAACTATATTTCAAACCGCTAACACAATAGAAAGATAGAAATAATAACCCCTTGTTCAAGCGACCGGGGCCCTGCGACGATTTCTCAGGTAGATGACTATTCTTCTGTAAGACCAGTCAGAGCGAGGCAGTCGAAGAAACGGAGAAGACACACCAATCGAGGTTAAGGCAGTTACTGAGACTCCTTTCTGTCGGGTCAGTTCCAGATGCCCCAGACGAAGAGGGAATTCCGGAGCTTCATGGCTATCCAGACAACGCAGCTGGAACTCAACCGACTCCAGATTGCACCATTGAGTATCGTAGTTCTCCGAGATAGCGCTATCAAGCGATGGAAGTACGCGATCGAGCCATTTGGAGAGGTAGTCATCGAGTTCGTCTTCCCATTGAAACGAGAAGGACAGGTGGGTGAGGGAGGTTGGAGGTTTGAAGTCCGTAAAAACGTCCAACGTAAGTGGCTCGGCATCTTCATCATCCTCTTCTTCAGCCTCATCTATTTCCTCCATGAATCCCGAGCTGAACTGTGCCAGACAGTTCACTAGGTTGAAGCGAAGAGTTTTGAGTGATGAGCATTCCTGAAGCCCATCTAGCAAGCCCATTTCTATATTACCCCGATTAGAAGATATTATCACGGGAACTACGAAGAAACGTACGGTCAAAGTCGCGAGTCTCAAAGACGAGCGAAACAAGGGAACGTGAGCACAGAGAGAGAGCAATACTGAGCGCGTCTTCCCATCCGTTACTCTCGTCAATAGTTAGCCCGAGGTATTTCAACAACGATAAGTCAATGAAATCCTGGATTTTGGAATCCCAGTCATAATAGCTTGGTTCGCTTCCGTTCGTCAGAACAAAACGATTTAGCTGCTGTGGGACGTGATCTTTGTGGGAGTCCGCTGCTAGCGCTGGGAATTCCGGGTAGAGAGTCGTAGAGTATAGCTCGAGGTTACGCAGGTTGGGGACATTTCGGAGGGCTCCGAGGTCCAAGGATAAACCCCTGCAGACACGAATATCCTGAAGCGATGGAAAGTTCTTGACTGCCTTCCCAAACACATTTTGGAGTTGCGGCGTACATTGAGACCCAAACGGCGAATTATTGAACATCGCAACCACAAGCTCGAGTTTTTTAACGGATGCTAGCTGAAGCATATCCATTATTTCCAGCATCGTGTTATATGACTTGCGTAAATCCTTGGCTCGGATAGAATCCTTGGTTGATGTTGTCAACGAAAGGGGAGAGTCGTCCAGACTCGTGATGGAAAGTTCTTCTACCCATTTACGGACCCCTGGCTCCTTTTTGAGGACTGCATGGAGACGCCCGGGTGTCGAGGAATCGAGGTCGATTTCCACGTGTCGGAACACGTACCGACGACTGCACTGACGGAAGAGGCGGTTGACCAGGGTAAGCTTGATGATCTCGTCCTTCTCATCAACATGGCTTTCACAGTGAAGTTGAATAATGTGTTGAATAGTTTCCACCGGAAGAGTTAGAGCCTGCATTCTGAGAAGGAGGAGTGCGCGAAAGGGAAATGAAGAAGGGGAGGCAAATAAAACGCCGACTTTACCCTTCATATACCTCTCATAAGCGATCTAATCTTTGATCTTATCTGCCAGAGTACTCCAGCATATACCTCTAGTAAGGAGAACAAAGCTCCGACTCGCCATCGAGCTTAGGCCCAACCATGCATGAAGTCGAGAAGGACAGCGTTGATTGAAAACGGGACCTAACGCAATATCCTGTCTTCTAGAAATAGCCTCTTCGCATAGCGTAAGTTCCGAATCAAGCTCGCGAAGCACCCCTAGCTCAAGATTCAGACCATCCAGGCATTCACTTCAACATTGAGTGCGTGTCCTATACGTGTCTGTAGGTACTTGAGCTGCTGCCAGCACAATGAATGCTGAAATACGATAGCCTGTGAGAAATCCTGAGATCAAACAAGGTGTGCCGACGAATGCCGATGAACTCTCAGGAGAAATGTTGATGATATTCCTTATTCCGGAGGAAAACCTACTTTAGCAAGAGAACATTGAATCGATGACGCATGCAGTGCAAGACTAGGAGAGGTCATCAAGCAGCGTATGTGCATGAGGGCCGGTCTGATCCCATTCAAGCTCAGGAAACCGGAATATCCGACTGTGTCGGTCAACCATTCACAGTATCAGGACGAACAAACGGCCGTCATTACATCTTCCCCCATCGATAACGCGTACTTATTTCACCGGAATCTATGATGATTGTCCCTAGCAAAACCCTGGGGAACTTACCTGTCGAGCTTCACCAACAGGTTATCAAAGAGCTGACGGATGACCCTTCTGCGCTTGCATCATGCGCGCTCGTGTCGAACCAGTGGCTCCACCATTCTCGAAAGCAGTATTTTAAGAATAGATCCATCTGGATCTCTCCATCGACAGCTTCGCTACGGGACCTCCTCCTAATCGACCTACTTTCCGAAGAAGTCGAAAAAGAGTGCACATTCCTTCCCTACATAGTCACCGCTGGATTTATAGGACACACCTCCCATGCCATCGAATATTCAAGTGATGATAGCCTCAACTACTTCGACTTCCTATTTGCCCAAACCATCGGACGCTTCAGAAACCTTGCCAATGTTCACTTAATTGGCCTATCATGGTCCTTATTATCCCCTTCCTCCATCGCAGCCTTCTCGTCTCTGAAAAGTCTTGCAATCATTGGCTTTTCCGATGCGACTTTCTCTCGTCCGAGACAGATACTGGATATACTTGAAAAGCTCGAAGGCAAAATTACACAATGCCACCTGGTTGCGCCATCTTTCCACATCAGAGACTCGGACATTTCGTTTGATTCGGCTCCAGATGCGCCATTACCACAGACTTCTACACTGGATGGGATCGAGTTCTATATCCATATTCCCCGATTCGGCCCTGTGGTACCTATAACCCACCTTCTGCTCACACATAAATTGAGCGTTCGGAAGCTGGAGATTGACGAGTCCATCGTTGCTCCAGCAGAATTCATCCACCAACGTCGCCTGGTGCACCATGTTGGGAGCTCATTAACTCGGCTTCAACTCGCGGTTGCGGAGTTCCACACATCGAATTCAGATTTCTGTGAGACTTCATTTCTAGTTTGCTTTAACGCCGCTAATGGAATTATACGAATGTGTAGATAAAAGTAACCCACTATCACTGGAGGCAAATGTTGCCTTAGAGCACCTGAATATCGGACACCTCCCACTCGACCAAATGTCTGAAGATCAACTGGCAGATGTATCTTGGCTATGCGGACTTCTCCGATCTCTTCCACCTGGAAACCACTTCAAGAAATTATCCATGATACTTCGTGGCCACCTGGTGGACTCTTTAGAAGGAGGGTTGATAGAGAAATTTGCTTGGGAGTCGCTGGAGGCCGTTCTTCTGGATAGCGGACACTTCTCTGAGGGAGTTCCAGCCATTGAGCTGATATTTTCCTGGTGGGAAGAGGAGACGGCCCAGACAGCGATGAAAAAATTGGCAAAATGTATGCCGAAGATGGATTCAGAAGGAAAACTGGGATATCTAATAGACGCATCAACACGATGGCACTAACTAATTACTCTCATGCAGATATCCCAGATACGGACACGATAAAAGTATTCGCTCAGCCCCGGCATGTAGAATCCTAAATCATAGTAAATGCGCCATCTCCTTCCTTCTCATCTTCGCAACTCCAGGTGCACGTAGCCGGAGTGCCTATGGTTGATCCTCATGTGGACCATGACAGGGGTTCCGTGATGTTCGTTCGGTGCTCATAATGGCAACGTTGTATTTGGATGGGCGATGAGGAATGTCCTCCGGGGCTGAGGCAGCAAATACTGTTGGGCCTTTCTTGACGTTCGGTTCCTGAATGCTTCTGTGGAGGTCCATGGGCGAAAGAGGCTTGGCGGAAGGGTAGGAGGGGAGAGGCGTTGGTGGAGGTGGGCGGTATAGGTAGTGGTAGCAACGGCATGGGGACCCGTATGGTAGGCAGCGACGGAATCCTTCATCTCGTGGTTTAACGTGCTGGTTCTTCGTCCGCCCCGTCCGTCAGAATGCGGGTAATCCCAACGTCTTCAGCCCGCCGAGGCAGGGGTCTTGCGGCCCACGGCCAGGGGATCAGGGCTTGGATGGGAGAGGGTCTAGATGGACAAGTGGCGCATGATGGACGAGTGGGGACAGGAATGAGGCCCCGGGGTATTTTCTTCATCGTCTCCACCATCCTCCACCTAAGTTTGGCTCGGAGCCCAACACCAATATCCTGCCCAGAGCGCACCCTCCTCCAACTGGTAGATGAAATCCCACTTTCAGCCGAGGCTCAGCTGCGACAACGTCCAAATCTCCCATAGCTGGGCTCAACGCTCCATAACAGCAACGAGAATGACGAGGGCGAGAAACATTTCCTGGAATCTCTTGGCTGGGGAAGGCGACTCCATAAATTGAGCCTTGATGTCGGTATGGGTATAGGAGGGAGGGACGGGGAACGACAAAGGGAAGAGAGCAGAAGTGAACGTGCAGCAGCAGCGAGCTATGGTGGTACATGTGCTGATGACGCTACCGGGATGGAGAAGCATGATGTAGGTCTTGGAGACGTTGGTAGTAATGGAGTGGGTGCAGAAACGAAAGGTTCTCTCCGGGATAACCGGGTGAGTATACGAATGAATACCAGGATCTGTAGGCCATGAAGGTAGCAATGGCGTCCGCGGTGGTGGTGATTGTGGTGGGTGGTGCTGGTCGTGCAGGTGGCGATATGGGCGTACAATAACGACCGAATCCTACTCCTTGAACACGAACACGAGGAGGCGGAGAACCAAGAACATCCGAGCCATCGTCCAGTTCCTTCCTCACCGGTATTCCCGCCTCTGGATCCTAAACACCTCAACATCCTCCAAGTCTCCAATCTCCAATCCCAACATCATATTCTCGTTCAAAATCCAGTGGCAGCATGTGCGTCATGCCAGGTTGACGCTTGGGCTCCGGGAGAGCATGGCAGAGATACATTCCCGTGACGCCCCGACAGCGAAGGAGGAATCTTCTCTGGAGTGTCTTGATTGAGGAAAACGGCCGCTTCGGGCATTCGGCAGGAAGCCTGCTGTTGTTGGGCTCGGAGGTTGAGATACCGCGGAGAGCACACCTGGGTGAGGGAATGAGGACGGCCCAGGTGCTGTAGGCTGGCGTCATCACGGTCCGTCCAGCGTTTGCATTGCAAATGCAAATATTCGCCCTCAACCTGGCTGAATAGCTCCCCTATGCCTCGCAGATCTAGCTACACGATAGTCGGAACGACCAACGCTCATACACTCGTATCCTCATGCAGTGGGTGACGGGGTTGGGGCATGTTCGTTGGGCAGGGATGAAAAGTGCGGCGATACGCCAAGAAAGTCTGCTCTTGCAGCAGATGGGGTGTAGCATTCGTTCCCGTTCGCGTCCTGGAACTTGGGTCCAACAGAGCCTGGTGGAGGTTTAGGGCATGACGACCTGATAACGAACGGGGAAGCTTCCTCTGCAATGAGGGGGTTGGGGGAGGGCGACTGGGACGGCAGCGATGCTGTCGTCGTCGTCGTTGGAGGCTCCTGTGCCGTGGACAGCGAACCAGTGGGATGAGAGGTGAACGAGGTCCGCGTGGCGGAGCTGGTGTCGTCGGCGTACATAGAGTACGTGCATCCAAAAGCTTGCCCCAGCCTGACTGAATATCTCCTTGCTTCTTCGCGGTTCCAGATGCAGGATAGCCGAGGTGACCACCGCTCGTACCCTAGTGTCTTCGGACGGATAGTGGCGAGGTTTGGGGACCTTCGTCGCTTGTGGCTGATGGCTGTACACCGCGAGATGGTACGTCAAGGAAGGCCGTTTCTTGCGTCGTTAAGATGCGACTCCCATTGAGTTTCGTGTCCTGGTGGCTCCTGCGTATGTCCATGCACAAGACAGACTTGGCGGAAAGGCAGGAAGGGGTGGGTAGATGGGAGTGAGGGGTATAGGGGCAGGGGCGGCATGGCGAGGTCCACATTGTAGAAAGCGACGGGAAACATTCGGATTGGGCTGGTGACATCCTCGTTCTCCCTCTGCTCCGCCACCAACAGCCCAACAGCCCAACAGCTCCTCAACCTCCAACAGCGACAACCTTGCATCCTACAACCCGGTATCTTCATTCCGGCAGTAACTGGTACCTCGGCGAGGCTGGATAGGACCAGCAGCTTCATGGGTGTCGACGGCCGAGCAGCACATCTACGTGGTTGACGGAATCCTGCATCTCCTCTTTTGATTGCTTGGCACCAACAGCGACGCAGGCAAGAATTGTGATGTTGTTTGTTTTTTGGAGAGAAGGAGGGGATTCGTAGGCGTCGGTGGGGGTGGCGTCAAGGTTACGAAGGTTACCGAGATGGCGGAGTGGAGAGTGGAGGAGTTCAATGTTCAACGTTTGGGCCTCGCCCAAGGCACTGGCATCCCTGCGCTGTGAGGTGTAGAGCATTCTCGGGAGTGAGTGCAGATGATGGGATTGGGGTGCGGAGCAGGAAGGCATATGCAGCGGGAAGAAGCACCTGGTCGACATATTCCTCGAATCAGGAGCTTGAAGTCAACCATGACGGAGCTTGGTCGTGGTGGAGATCGTCGTTCAAATGTTCACTGTGCTGAACTTCTATACGAATTCCTGCCGTTTATCGGCAGTCCAGTGATAGGATTAGAGAGCAGCCACCAGGAATCATCGCCAGCGTGAGCTATAGAGATGGATTCAAAGAATTTGCAACAAGGCCGACCCGTCTTGGATTGTTCAACGAGGCAGAAGGAACTGTAACCTTCTAAGAGATAATCAGGTCAAATTCAGGGGAAAAGCTGCATATTGTAAGCATACCTTGACCAAGTCATTCCAGTTCCTATTAACGAATATGAAGACGTACGAAGGTCTGAGAGGAGATGATGAACAGGTGGACGAGCTTGGGGATGCGTCGAGCAAGGCCAATCTTTGCTGACAAATTTAATCATAATCACCTGATCCTCAACCGCTTAAGGGCAGGTGAGGACGCGCCAGATTCCTTGATCATCGAGCGCGTTCTTCCCTCAAACAGCCATTTGGCGTGCTCAAACGCTCATGAGAGGGTATCCATTCGTTTGGCGCTCATCAGCCTTTTCACCATCATGCATCAGGTTTCATCCACACACCTCGAACTTTGAGGAATCATTCTGGCATTCTATCAATTCATACACCACCAAGAACATCGGGAACCTCCTTAGTGCCCTCCCTGCCGCTAACGATCCTGCAACGGATTGGCTTCCCCCTATGTGGCTACCGGGTAAAGATTACTATTATCACCATCACGAGTCCGACGGTCATCTGAGACAAACGGATTTCATAGTCAGTACCGGTTTTCATTCAAAGCGAGCAGAGAAAACATACTTTCTCACTTTGAAACCCACGATTTTCACGCCCTTCGACTTAGTCTGTTCCATATAGTAGTCACGGGCAGGAAACTTGTCTTCTTCCAGTCTGGAGATGATACCGTCACCGCGGCAAACCGAAAACGTGATCGTACGTAGGTTGGGATATGATTCCTCTAGATCTTTGGAGATAGTTTCGTCTAGTGTGAGGATAACATCATCCGCCCACCGCCAAAAAGAACGACCCAAATCCGGTTCCCATTTCACGGTGAAGAAGAGGTTTTTCAAGGAAGGAGTTCCTAGGTTGATAAAGATCTCGTTCCTGCCGTAGTTTATCTCTTGGTAGAGCTCCCTGGAGTTGAACTGCCTCATACAATCCACGTAGATGAAGTGAACGTTCTCAAGAACCTCACAGTGATTGAGCTCGTTTGGAACACTCGGGGTGGCTGAAAACAAAGAGGTGAGTGAGTGTTCTTGGACGGGAAGTGACGAAAACCTACAATACAAATCCCAAACCTCCATGACTAGCGTGACCAACGAATGCGCTATGGAGGGAATAACGTACTCAACCAGCGTCGCCCATCTTCCCTCCTTGTCGGCGCTGAACGAAAAGCTTTCTATCTCATCGTTATAGAGTAGTTCGAATTCCCACTTTTTATAGCTGTCGGCAATTCCTCCATTCATAATGCTCAAATGCCGGAGAGGTCGAGTTCGTTCATCGGAAGCCGAAGGCGGCACGGGAATTCCTGGGTGCATTTGACGTGTTGTGAATTGAGAGGGATATGATATTGGGAAGTTGCTGAAGACAGTCGAGTTCGACGTCAACGCCATTGCAAATAGTGAGCGTACTCAGAGATTGGAAGCTCTTGAGCGCCGCGTCCAGAACAGATTGTAGACATTTGGAAGCAGGGAGAGCAATCGGGGGACTTGGCGGCGGTGAATCGAAGTCTGGAGATTCGGACCTTGGTAACGGCAGTCCAGGTGGAGCGGCCAACGCCAGTGCACTAATTGATGCTCCCCGGATTATGTCGAGGACCCGGAGAAGGTCAACGGCTAATGACGTAGGACTATGATCTAGATCCAGAACGGTGAGCTCTCTAATCCATGAGGATGCATGGGAATTGTCAGAGAGAACAGAGCAAAGTTGTTGAAGTTTAAGAGATTCAGCGCTGAGACGCAAATGCCGGAAAATGAACGGCTGACTCCATTTCCGAAAGAAACTGTTCACAGTCATCAACTTGAGGAGTTCACCATATTGACCAAGGTGGTCGAGGCAGTGAATCCGAACTATCTCCTCGATAGTTTCTACTGGTAGAGTTGAAGTCATAGTGGCCATCGAATTAGGTGGGTTGAAGCAGGACATTTTTCGCAACAGCTTTCCACGTTGTTCGTGCGTCATGTCGCCTCGTTGCATCACTGAGGGCCGGTCGAGACTTGTCATCACGACCTACCGGAATACCCGTGCTGACAACCCACCATCTTATTACAAGTCTGGACCTGAGTTGTAACGAGGATTCGAGCTATATAGGCCCCTCTGTTTCTGACCAAGGAGATGAAGGAGGCCCCAGACTCAGACTCGTAACTGCCTCTGCAAGATTTGTTCCGGCCCTCTCGCACAATTTGATGCGTAGAAACAAGCAACCTGCCCTAAACACCCATGTCCTTCCAATCAACTCCGGGTCCTGTGGGGCGGACGAGCAAATCTGTACAGCTGAATGCCGTTTCTCATCCTGCCTTTTCTTTGGCCTGTCTTCAAATTAAAAGGTTTTTTTGCTATTTAGAGTATGGTATACACTCTTGCTCTGATTATCTCTGTTGGCGCTCTGTTTCGGCTGATAGAAGCTGGGACTGGCGCCTGTTTGATTTTCTTGTCACGAGACGAGCCTAACCCAATAGGTCTGGTCTTGGCCCCCGTCTCTCCGCTCTCTTCACTTTGTTTCAATTCTACGATGAACACCAGCATCGCAACCTACATGGATACACCTTTTGTGTACTCAGATGAATGCAAGTGTCCTCTCTCGCTCACTCCCTGGCTGCGCTCGCTCAACAACCCCAAGTTGACGACGAAAAGGGTGAAATCACCTATCAGTCCTCCGATGGAGTGCGATTTCGCATCCGAGCTATCTATCTCAGAGCCCATACCGGCATCCTGTCGCCGCCGGAAGGATCGCTGCTGGAAGAAGTCATACATCTGACCGAACCCGCTTCGATTCTCACTCTGTTGTTCAAATTCATTTCGCCCACAATCCAGCCTGTGCTCGATATTGAGACGACTTTCGACATATTGAAGGATCTGGCCGAAGCTGCTGAGAAGTATGAGGTTTTCCCTGCGATGTACGCTTGTCATTTGCAGATGAAGTGAGCCTGTCTGATTTTATTCGGCGTTGGGGTCAGAACTCATATGATTGGAGGGCCGTTCTGCCAGACAATTCTATCTTCGTGCTTGGATATGCACTTAAGCATGGATATGGCGATCTTGCCGATGAGGCTGCCCCATATGCTATTGATGCCCCGCTTCCCGAAACGTTGAAGGCATTATCGGCTGAGTTCTACCAATCCTGGGTGAGCAGCGTTTGCGCTTATCGACGTCTCAGCGCCTGATTCAATCCCATAGTCGGAATATCAGATGAAATGGTTAAACGTTCGGCGAAGAGCACTCTGCGTGCACCTTGATCCCCAGAGGTCAAGCATTGCGATGGTCTCCATGCCTGTTCACGAGCTCCCTACAACAAAGGACTATCATCAGATTTTCCCAAATGCAGATGCTACAGTAGACTTGCTGATACGGAATAACGTCGGGACCCATGGCGTCCCAATGCGATATCAGGTTTATGCATTAGAGATAAATGTGACATGTGACCGTAGCAATTAGTAAGCGCTACTTTAGGAGGCGAAGAATTTGTCGATGGTTTGCTGCTTCGCGGTCTTCACATGCTCACGACGAACACAGACACGGAAACGTCGCAGATGGCGAGCAAGTTCAAGACCCTCAGCATCCTCTCCATACTCCATACTTAACCCCTCCATCTCGCGGCAGAGGTCCAGAACATCGGTCGTAGACCTGTGAGGCCGCCCTTCCTCCTCGTCCTCCTCATCTGACTCGATTTCTACAATCTCCCCTTGCTTAACAGCCTGCAAATACCGCGCTGCCGCAACTATCTCACCATCTCCACCCTCGAAAGCATAAGGGGACTTGCCAATCTCGGTTTCCTCAACAGGATCCAGGATCTCTTCAAGGGATAGGTCAGGTCCAAAGACTCGCCTCCGCCTCTTCAGCTCGGCCACCGACTGAAGAAGGTCACCTTCAACCTGTATAAGAGATGCAGAGGACCTTTTGGTACTGCGGGGGAAGTGGCGTTGGTGGGTATACAGGCAGGAGAATGGGTAGGGATAGGAGCCTGGATAGCAATGGCATGTGAACCGTGAGCCGCCTTCAGAGTTTCCACAGCTGCGACAGCCTCAAGAACATTCCCTTCAGCATTCAGAACAGCATTCATGGCTGGGCGCCAGTCGCTATCGCGATAACCTTGGCCGAAGATGGATTGGAGCATGTTCTCCACTTGGGGCAGAGTCAAATCTGTCGAGATGAACTCATCGATGACAGCCCATGCTTGGGACTCCATCGAGGATACAGCAGGGGTAGTGGAGGGAGGGGCGATGGGCAAGCGGGTGCTGGAAGGAGGAGTGGGATGTGCTGGGAGAATTCCGGTGTGTTCCCAGCAATGTGCAATGCTTTCGGAACTGACCATCTTCCAGGCTTCCTGCACCATCAACATCGCCTCAAGAAGGTTAATCTTGTAGATGTCAACTTCCCCAGCTTCATCAAGACCAATGGCGCGAATACAGAAGCTTCGGCGGTAGTGGGCCTTGATGCAGCAGATGATACCTGCATCACATGGTTGCACCATGGACGTGAGGTTAGGCTCGAAGAACTGGACAAGGATATTGCGGGGCTCATAGGATACGTAATGACCAGAGAAGTTATCGAGCCACAGGACTACGTAGCGCTTCTGTCGAATCATCTCCATGTCCATATGTTTTAACCACCTGTATCGAACTTATTAGAAGTGAACAATGAACGAACCAGAATTACTCACTCTTCAAAGAGATCTCTGTTCATCCAAGCTTTCTTATTGTTACGGTAGTAGAAGCCATAATCACCTGGTGTCTTCTTGTTGAAGCATCGAGGCTTCGCATATTTGCCAATGTAGATTAGTGGGAACTTCTCGCTGCCGTCGGCGTTGCAGCAAACACCGAGTGTGATGCGAAACTTGTCCTTCTTCTTGCTGCTCATCTGCTTGGTGGCCAGTCCACGGTCCGGAGGAGCACTGGAACAACATTGGTCAGTTAGAAAGACTTTGCGGCAATCGCACAGAATACTCACAATGGAAATAGACTCGTCTCGTCAAAATTAATCATGTCCTTCTTCTGAAACCCCGCCAGGATTCCCGCAACACGAATTTTCTCAATCGCAACAGCCTCCAGGTCAACGGATCCTGCCTCTCCATGTGCTCTCCACTCCTTCAGACCATACGCCTTACAGAACGAAGGCACCCACGCTCCTCCCGAAAGCCTCTCCTCCTTCGGCACGTTCATCCTCTCTTCGAAGATCACTCGCTTAGCAGCAAGCATCGGTCCGTTCACAACCTCTTGCTTCTCCTCCATATGCCGGACCCATAACACCAGCGCTTCCTCCACATCAGGACGGACGACGGCACGCGGGCGCTTCAATGACAGCGCGTTGGAAGTGTGGGTGATGCGTCCTTCCACCTCTGGACGCTGTTGCAGTTTCCGAGACAGAGCAGATTGAGTGAAGGTGAGAACACCATCTGCTCGAGTTGCGAAGTGTTTGACGACCTGAAGCTAGGAATCGGAAGGATGTTTATCGACGTCATCAAAGACGAGCAACCAGTCTCCAAGAGTGAGGTTATTGCGATGATTCGTCTGCAGAGGCTTAGCAGACGTCTTGGCATCGGAGGCCTTTTTGCGGGGAGCATAGACCTTGGGACGAGAGAACGGCTTGGTGGGCTTGGAGGCAACCTTACGCTTGGTAAGAACCATTCTGACGACGGTATCTGTTCTTCGCTCAAAAACGTAGCCCGCTTTTATGCATTCTCTTCTATGGCTGCCTCCCTACAGTTCTCGGAACGGAAATTTGTATTTTGCAGTGAATTACCAATGCATATTCTCTTTACACGGCCCCAAAACCATTCGAAGCGAAAAGTACAGCTTAAAAGTGGTGCTGAAATATTCTTTTGGGGCAAATTCAGGACTCAGGCCTCAACATTTGTTATTACAATGCAAATAAAGGTTGAAGATATGTCAGAAATTCGGTTCCCACTGCTCTCAAAGGGCATCTCATACTGCATATCGGTCAGTCATGGCCGATGAATTATGCGGTATGCGACACTTAGCGCGTCCCGAGTTGGGGATTGCGCTCGTCCAATGCGTTATCAAGATTATGCGATAACGGGCTATGCATTATCACGAAATCTACTGTAAGTGGATCTCTGCCGTTACAGCTGACGTTAAAACGGTACCTAGAATGAGCGACATTGCGGGTCTTTGAGCTGGATCACGGAATACTGATGAAGAGCCTATGGCTACATCCGCTCTGAGCATTGAATCGTCGGACGGAGTTCAGCACTATGTTAGCGAGAGTATTTTACGCGTATGCGCTACTGGCCTCGGTGATTCCCATGGGAACAAGATAATCGTCCCTGAGAACTCGTCGACGATGCGGCTGCTTTTACAATTCATCAAACCGATGCGGCCGCCTGATTTGAGAGCATTGCCTTTCGACGACCTCAAGAATGTGGCATTCGCGGCGGAGAAGTATTGCGTCTTCCCGGCAATGGGCATCTGTCGCGCCTTTATGAAGTGCGTTCATCTCCAAACTTCCATTCACGATCATTTCCTCGTTCCATTCCATCCTTGCATTGTCGGAGGTTGATTGTTGATGACGAGGATTTACAGAATAACGCTTCCACAGAACGCAACCGAAATTTTCCAATACGCAATCAAATTTCGCTATATCGACGTGATGGATGGGGCGGCCCCAATCCTTCTGGACACAACTTTTTCCCCTTTTCAACAAATTCAAGGTCTGCCTGGATTTCTTGTTGAACCATGGGTACGCACCGTTTATTTCGACGGTTAACCGTTCTCACCATGAAAACAACTCTTCCAAGGCAAAGTACTACCAGAACTGGAAGGATGTAGCAATGGCCACCGCGCGTGCGACGTGCAGTCAAGCATCCAAGGGACACTACCTGGGGTACAACTTTGGCTTCTATCACCAGGAAGGATGCGATTGTTCGGATTCTTTCGCAGGGACCCACCTGTTACCGGTCTTGAGCGTCCTGATGGAGAATCCTGGGGCCCTTGTGAGTCTAGATACTGTCTTTCCAGAAGGGATAAAATGTTGTCAGGCTCAAACTTTATATCGGGAATGCAGAGAGATGGCCCAGAAGCTGATAAAAGAAATTCCAACACTTAGTAGCCTAGTCTAGTCATCGTTGGCATTGTTGTTGTGGTAGTGGATTTCTTTTGTATTCCTCCAATAGTATGATGAAGGGAGGCACAGAAAATAAGGTCAATAGTGCCTGAGCCACACGATCAACCAAGCGCCAACTCTCCTGACAATGAACTATCCCGTCCTTTATAAAACTCTCTCTTGTCGTCACTGTTACACTTGTACTAATCGCTGATAAATCGAGACAAAAGCGGGACCTAATCGAGTACATTGCGTATAATTATCCTCCGCGTGCATCTGCCCTGCTAGCATTGCGGATGGGTCAAGGTACCATTGATTCCCTGACTCTGCCTTTCCACTCAGTCGTACAATTACTGGATTTATCATCCAATACTTTAGAAGCCCGAATATATGATATAGGTGAATGTTTCGGCTCCTTAATCAGCAACACCAGTCTCAAGTCTCTGAATCGTTCAAGCTAAGCTCAACCAACCCCATCTCTCCAACCCTCCATACCTTGATGAACTTCAACCCCGCTTTCTCTCCCAACTCAATGAACTCTTTCACCTTCCTCTGCTTCGAATTGAGAATTGTCATGACGCTGATGTCGAGATTGTACTGTCGGATTGCACCGGCACCGTAATTTGGCAGGAGAGGTTCAGGAGCGGGAGGTTGGGCTCCGTCGGAATGCTGGTCGACACGAGAGGCCGGAGAAAGAACATATTCGTCTGTCAGGTACATCGGTCAGACGCACTGCCACGGAAGATGAAGAAATGGGTAGAGGAAAACGCACGAATGAGAATCCTACTGCTAGGCTTCATAGCAGCTTTGATGTTCTTGAGAATCGTGACACATTCATTATCCGGCCAGTCGAGTCTATGGTATTTCGTTGAGCGATTATCCCTCGAAAACATGTGTAGAAGGAAGAACTCACATAATATTCTTCATGAAATAGATATCACATCCTTCAATCGGCGATTCCTTCAAAAAGTCGATAGGCTTGAATTGGATTCGTCGCTCTCCATTCTCGGGAACAAGAGCCTCAGGACACAACTTCGGCCAGACCTCCTCCTGTGCCTGCTTAACCCGCACTGGTGTGTCCTGAAGCTTGACTCTAAGAGTCGGATATCGTTTCACCAGTTGCATGGAAATCGCCCCAATGCCACCTCCAACGTCGCAGACGGTGGTTCCAGGGGTCAGTTCTCCCCATGGAAACTCTAAAAACAGGATAAATCAATCAGTAGTCGAAACGAACAGGTATAAGAGCACATACCCGTGACGACAGCCCCAGCCTCAATCGCATCTCCCCACCCAATCATTCCTCTACCGAATCGTGCCCCCTGTTTCGCCCCAGCAGTCGACTCGTACCACTCAAAGATACCTTTCTCAATACCCAAGGAGTGGCTGAAGGGACTATGTTTGGGTAAGGCCGAGAGACCCCAGACAGGATCGGCGAGCACGGCCGCGACGTGACACCCTGCAGTACAGGATTCCTCGGAGCTAAAAAGAGGAAGTTAGAAGTGGGTAAAGATATAGATAAGGAGAGATAACGGAGGAATGAGATAGAACGCACAAGAATCCCGCCATACTTGACAACTCGTTCGAGGAATGGAGCATCATGCTAAGCCGATTGTTGGCGAAGACATCTTCGTTGACTAGAAAAACAAAAGAAACGGTGACGTTCGATATTAGCCAGACGGTAACGCGACAAGGAGGACGTCGAAAGGGTTTGAACCGACGGCATACCTTCTGTGAATACGTGCTTCGACGCCAACAACCTCAGTAACCTCCCCAGCTTATCCTGATCCACCCCCGAACGCTTCGAGATCTCTGAGATATGCATTCCCTTCGCGGGAGGCGAGACGGTCGAAAGGATGTCAGCGATTCCGAATTTCACTGCAACGTGGTAGCTGGAAGCTTCAAACGTCTGCATGAGTTTCTGCGAAGAAGTAGACGGTCTCTTGTCAGCCGAAACACTCGGAATCAGAGTATGTACTACTCACATTAACCATAACATGTTGTGGTCTGGCCACACTAGCGCAAAGTTGAGCGCAGGCTCCTTCCAGAATTTGGATCGCCACCCTCAGATCCGGATCGGTGGTCTCTCCATCAAGTGGGTGATGTTCCGTGTCGTTCAAGGAGGGGACATACGGCTTCGAGGGCGATGCGTCATTGTAGTGCTTCTCAATGGAGTGCGCGGCGGAGGTAATCAGCGCGACCAGGGAGGAGATTTGACCATGAGACGGTGCGGGGTAGTCATGATGAGATCTAAGCATGGAGGGGAGTCCTGCCTTCAGAAGTGTAGATATATCACCTCAAATTCGGTTCCCTGACGGCTAACTTAGATTATTCAATATATCGACATGGCCTCCGCGGGAGAACGGGGAAATGACGCACCGCCATCGAGCTGGCAGAGGGTACGCACGCAGCACTGACAGTGGCGAAGACAGGCAGCTCGGTCAAGCATCCTATCCGTCTGTCAACGCCGAGAAACGCTCCGTTTCATCTATCTTAATCTTCATTTTGAATGTCAAGAATGAAATAGCTCGAACGATAAGGTAATGTAAGAGGATGGCACCTGGTTGAGAACGATGATTGGACTGGTGACAGACTGGTGTAACCTTTGATGGGAGCTTGACCTGCCCTAAACCCTATTCCGATCAAGAGCCAAGCCCTTCCTCCTTCCGTCTAGCGTCGTGCCTATGACATGCAGCTCCAACCCAGTTTTGGATGAATGAAATGCGGCTTTTCAGAATGTGCGCCTCGATCTTTGCCCAGTCGTCAGAATTTTTCAGCCGTTTCTCGCCACATCGTGGCGTTCACTTGTCTGACTGTCATCCTCTCTCCAAACTTGGAGTTTTCATTCGTTCCTGTGGGCGTTGAGAGACTCCTCCGCAGTCCTAAATCTTTCATGGCTCTCCTTCAGGCGCTCAAGTACTAGGATCTATCTGATAGGCGCCCGGAGGCCTGGGCATTGGCACATCTTCGATGACCTGTCACGAGACAAGCTCAACCCAGCAGACCTCATCTTGGCTTTCATCTTTCTGCTCTGCTTGCTCTGCTATTCGACGATGGACACTATCGAAGAAAACATGAATATGAGTTCCACTGATTAAATACTCAGATGAATGCAAGTGTAGTCTCTTGCTTGCTCGTCCCCTGGTCCCACTCATCTTTACCTAGTTAACGACGAGAAGGGAGAAGTCACCTATCAGTCGTCCGATGGAGTGCGATTCCGAATCCGTGCTATCTATTTGAAGGCCCATACTGGTATTCTTGCTCCGCCTGAGGGATCGTTACTGGATGAAATTGTGCATCTACCTGAATCTGCCTCAGTGCTTACGCTGCTTTTCAAATTCATTTCACCCATGATTCAACCGGTGCTCGAATTTGAGGCGACGTTTGACGTCCTAAAGGATCTCGCTGAAGCTGTGGAGAAATACCAGGTGTTTCCGGCGATGCAGCCGTGTTATTTGCAGATGCAGTGAGTGCTTATTTGATTCGGTTGACAGCGACTTGGAATTCACCCAAATCTAGAAAGGCGATTCCAAGCCATGGTATCTACGTCCTGGGATATGCGCTGAAACATGGCTACGTTGATCTTGTTGATGAGGCTGCCCCTTATACCATTGACGCCAAATTTCCCGACATGATCCATGCTCTCCCTCCCCACTTCCACGAATCCTGGGTAAGAACTAATGTTATGACGGCATCTATTCCCCTTCTGAAAATCTGAGGCAGTTGCGATATTATCAGCGTTGGGCCGATGTGCGCCGGCGGGCGTTGTTCACCCATGCCCGTCAGTTTTCAACTGTGGGGCTTTCAGACGGGAACCTCGGTTTTTACAGGGATTACGAAGACACGCTCCAAGGCAACCAATGGTTGGCTGCTATCCACAAAGACGTCAAATCAATACCCAGGATGACCCAAGTTGTCAGCCTTCATATACCGAATCAGGATGCGGATATTTTGCCGATAAACGGAAGAGTGACGACTATCCAATCCTCCGATGGTGTGCGACACTACATTAGCGCCGATATCATACGATCTTGCGCTACTGGATTCAACGACCTCCAACAGAACGTGGCGTGTGTAGTCGAGAAGTCGCAGACAATCAAGCTGCTTCTTGAATTCATGAAACCGGTGCGGCGTCCCACCCTTCTGGATCTACCTTTCGATCAATTGAAAGACTTGGCCGTCACCGCGGAGAAGTACTCAATACACTCAGCTATGGGACTCTGTCGTATACTTATGAAGTATAATTTCATCCAAGTCTATTTTCGCCCTATACTGAATAGCATTTCTTGGACCAAAGGAACACTCTTCCAGAGAAGGCGAAAGAAATAGTTGACTATGCCCTCGCATATCGCTACTTCGACGTCCTGGACCTAGCGGCTCCATACCTTCTGGCTCCGTCCGGAACATTTCTGGACCCAATTGGAGGTCTACCAATCGATATTGGTATCTGGGTAAGTACTCGACATCTACGTAACTGGATGGGTCAATAACATACCTTCTCTTCAAAGGCATGCTACTACCAGAGTTGGCAAGACGTGGCAACAATTATCATGAAGGAAATATCTTCTCAACAACTATATAGGAGGGATTACTGTACTGACCACCCATTCTTGGAGACCCATTTGAAGCCAGTTATCAACGCTCTTCTGGATAACCCTGGGGCTCTGGTCAACCTCGACAGCCTTTTCCCCAGGAGAGTAGGATGTTCTTATGGTCGTGAATATTATAGGGGGTGCAGAGAAGTAGCAGAGAAGCTGATAAAGGAGGTTGCTCCTCTAAGTAGTTTAATGTGAGCCTTACAGAGCCCAATTCAGTTCTCACAGAAGTAGAATGATAGGGACAAACCTGATTGTCAGGTCCTGCTAGAGCTAGACCCTTTCCCAAGAGAATTCAGAGCAATGACGCTCCCGCCAGGAATCGGGTGTCGACGACGACTTCGTACAGAATGCTCACGAATCTCTATGGGCGTCTTTGGGGGGATGGTGCCATGCCACCTGAACTGCTGGTCAGCAGGATGGAACGCGCAATTCCCTGCCCTGAAGGGTGTTCCTAAGTCACATGTCGATGACGTTATATCGGCCGATGCCGTCGGTTGCATTTCCTACTTCGGCGATGAGCACCTCATTCCTCGCTTTCTTCTCCCTCAAGCGGTCAAGAAAGGTCCGTCTTCCCTCTCTTTTGGCCAAACTGCGTCAGAATTGTCCACACGTGTTCACTGCGGTCGAATGGTCTTTGAGCCTGCGTTGGTTCTCAACCTGGGAGCTTCTCGCCTGGCGCTTCCTTGATGGGCATTCCCAAGAAGACTACGCTAGGAAGAAAGACAATGGGTATACATGTAGTCAGCCTATAGGTGCAAACACCATCACGAATGCATGACGTCTGATATACGCCTGTGATGCTTTATAACACGCGATCATCTTTGAACGGGTACGGCTGCCAACTCATCTCATTCTAATTTATGCTAACGATCATGCGTACATTAGAGCATCAAATGGCGCCTATGACACCGTCTGGCCTTCTCGGCTACTGTTACTCTGACTGAAACCCATGGTCCCTGCCTCGCATCCATACTTGACCGCCATTGGGAGTGCGCGGCTCGTCGGTTTCCACGTCGTCATCTTCCAGATCTATGAAAACGAGAGGCGCATCGACAACTCATGGATTAGCTCCCTGTTTCCTGACTCTACGGCTGCCTCGAAAGGGTACTCCACAAGCCTCATCCAAGACCTCCTTGCTTTGCTTGCCGTAGTTTGCTGTGGCCCCTCCAGCTCCAGGATATTGATCGGGTCTTGCGTCGTGCATTCATGAGGAAAACCTTCCGACGGTGTAATCCCACCTTCTCCGATTCGTCATATAACATCCATTTACTGTGATGCTGAATGTCGTGTTCAGGTTATGGTACATGTCTTGACTTCGACAATTGTCTTCTCGTTATCAGCTTTGTACTGTATTATTTCAACCGAGGTGCAAATATGAACGTTGACCTCACTGATGATCGATTGCCTTTTGCCTGCGAGAAGTATATTAAACGGTGGGTTCCGTGCTTGTGAAGGTAATTTGGCTCCAAAACGTTGAAGCTCGTTTGACTAGGTGACGCCCAGGAAGCGCCGAAAGGTTTTGGGGTGCGTCTTCGCCGCGTCGCTGAGGTTTCGTTTAAGTTGTTCTGATGAACCTTGAAATTACCTCTTATACCGTTCTAACATCCTTTGAACAGCCCATCAGTGGCACTCTTTTACTGACGAACGCTCAACCGTATGAGTCCAGGCGCCTGACGCCTTCGTGCGTCAGCTCCAATCACGAGGTTAACTTAATCATATCTTGGTGCTCAACCCTTCATATCTCTTCTTGCCTTCACAGTCGATCGCTACAAGATGAATGTGATCGACCCATTCGATCTGGCTTCTGGAATCTTTTATTCTGAAGAATGTAGGTGCCATGTCGTCCGATCTATATTCCGGGGCTGGTGCATTCCTGACTATATTGTAGTCAACGACGAGAAGGCTGAAGTGACCTATCAATCCTGCGATGGCGTCCGATTTTGGATCCACTCCATATACTTGAAAGTACACACAGAAGGCCTCGTTCCACCGGAAGGGTTGTCGTTGGATGAAGTCGTCTACTTGACGGAGCCAGCTGCAACACTCGAGCTACTCTTCAAGTTCATCTATCCCATGCCTCAACCTGTGCTTGCTTCTGGGGTTGGATTTTCGGTCTTGAAACGCCTAGCCGAAGCGGCGGAGAAGTACCAGGTATTCCCAGCGATGTACGCGTGTACTTTACAGATGCGGTGAGTATATGTTACTCGTCATTGACATGTCATGTCGACAATGACGTCAGTGCTGCCATTCCAAAAGGGTCGAAACATGCAGCTTCTGTTCTTGGATTTGCGCTCAAGCACGAATACGCTGACCTAGTAGACGAAGCGGCACTGTATGCCCTTGATACGCGGCTCCCAGATGTCCTTGACGCCATACCGTCACACTTCCATGAAACATGGGTAAGACTTTATTCTTCGAAAGCTTCCCGAAGTTCTAAGCTTTAATTTCAGCTTAATTATTACCACAAGTGGCTGAACTTGCGAAATCGTGCCCTATTCACGCACCTTAGCCCCAGGGATCCGGGTGCTGAAGTACTAATGCTTAAGATCGCTAGCAGGCTATCCGAATGCCAGAACTACCCAGAGCTTCTGGCGACTATGAGTGGCATGCGATTGAAATCAGAACTGGAATCAGCGCTCAAAGCAGATATAGAGACAGTGTCAACAATGAGCGAGCTGGCCGGTATTCAGAGACTTCAGTGTACTACTGAAGACAATTCAACACCGACCACAACCAAAGGTGAAATGCTTGTGATCGAGGCCTCTGATGGGGTCCAGCACTTCATCGAAGCCGAGAATCTGCAGGCATGCGGGCGGTTTGAATGCAATGAGGTGTCCACAGTCATGGTCACCGAGAAGTCGTCAATAATTGGGCTTCTTTTGCAGTTCATAAAGCCTGTTTGGTCTCCTGACTTGGGACTCTTGACTTTCGAAGACTTGAGGGGCCTAGCTTACGCATCGGAGAGGCACTCGGTCTATCAAGCAATGGGTGCCTGTCGTGCTTTCATGAGGTGCGCTTTAGGTATCGATGGTATTCATGGTAAACGCTCACTATGACGCCTCAGGCAAGAGGTTCCTAAGAATGCAGATGGCGTGTTCTACTACGCAGTTGAATTTCAATACTGGGATCTGATGGCCCTGGCTGCGCCGTTCTTGGTTGGCTCAATCACCTCGTGTAAAGACGTGATGAAGGCCCTTCCTCCTACGCTCCATTTTGCCTGGGTGGGTTGGAGTCGCTTGACAGTCACATAAACTCAACAGTCGCCAACTCATATTCTACTAGGCACGCTACTATCAACAGTGGCAAGATGCTGGCTTCCTTGCAATGTCGAAGGGCCTGACGCGTCAGGATACAACTTGGAATGAGTATCTGGGCAAATTCATGGCGGGGGATATTTCCACGCGTATGACCGCTATTCAATTGCGGTCGACCCTTAAATTACTGTTAGAACGGCCCGGAATGCTGGGGGATCTTGATGGAGTCTTCTCTTCGAAAGATTGGAATTCTCAACAAGCCTTGTCTGACTGTAGACAGGTGGCAAAGAAGTTAATGAAAGAGCTCCCATCTCTAAGCAGCCTAATTTAGATGGAATAGGAGTAAATCATCTGAACAGACATTTATAAGTGATAGAATGAGAGAAGGCGCGAGGCATCTGGTAGGCGGCCTGCCAGAAGGCAGGCGGGCGAACACCAAAACACCTGCCCTGATGTCGGTGCCTGAATCATTAACAACGACACGTGATGAAGTCAGACGAACCGAGCTGAGTCAGCTCCAGCTTCGTTGGACTCTTCCACGACTGGCAGTGAATGTTCGTAACTTTGTTTGTGTGCCCTCATCTACCTTCTTGAAGCTGATTGACGGCACCTGCTCCCATCCCCAAGCTCCTTCCCGTTCCAGCTACTTTCTTTATTCATGCTTCCTGTCTTTGTCTTGTGAGAGAACCTTGTGTTGCACCGACCAACCTCTTCGTAGGACGCACGCTATTTAGCCGTCTTTGCGAGCAGAAGTTTCTGGCCAATCAAACGAGCATCTTCGCTGGACCACCGTTTGCACACGTAAGGCTTTACTAGAACTTTGGACCGAACTTTGTGCTTCTATTTCTTGGGTCCCGATGCCTGATTGTCGTCTTGGTACTTGTAGAGGTATGTTGTCAATCCACAGAGGTATCGTTTATGTTCATCTTTTGCCGCTCTTTATCAAGCGCACGTTAGTCCACCCAGGGCCCAACTCGATTATCCCAATCTCATATCTCCTAACCCCTCGATGAGCATATCACCATATACGCCTCAACTTCGCCCTATCCACGCTCAAACGCCATTAAGGAGTCAAGTATGGCCGAGTGACCGAGGTCAAGGAATGCCAGGTGTACGAAGTCAACCAGTGTTCTCCGCCTGCACTCAGTGTTGCTCCTTATCTAGTCCGCTGTCGCAAGTTTTGTGGCCACTCGCACTGTCCAGCCTAAGATATATCCGGCTCCTTTATTGTCATCCTGCACCTGGCTCCTTGTCTAGCTCACCTTCTTCCCCGTCTCTAGGGTCTTAAGGTCACCGCCATCAGTTCCAATCGTTGGTCCTGTTCTCGCATGGAATTCCCGCGAGAGTGAGTGACGCGAATTATGCCCACTTTTGTATACTTCCGTATGGATGCCGTCAATGATCGTAGCTGAAGTTCTTTTCTCAGAGCCCATTCGTGATGGCGTCGCTCGTTTGACGAAATGATTCATGTGTACACAATACAAACCCTGTACCCTCAACAGTGCACCGGAGACAGTCTTTGTTGGCTTCTTTTAGTGTTCTTCTGCAGTATATGGTCGAAGCTGTCGGATACACATTTTTCGAAATAAATGGTATTTTAATTAATCAGGCCACAATCTGTTGATCGAAATCTCTGAGGACGTCACTTCCGATGCGGATCACTCATGTTTTGCTTCAATGCTTGATGGAGCTCCGAAAGACGCCCAAGAAGCGCTGAGAGACCTGCCTGACCAGGACCCACAGCCAGGCAAGCACGAGGCATTCGTGATTCAACAGCTTTACCCTCACCCCTCATCTCCCTGCTTTTCTCATTCGACCATGGCGAATCCCATTGCAACGAATACGCCTGCGACGGTGCATTATTCAGAAGCATGTGTGTAATATTCCCCGTTTTCGTCACCTGTGAACGTATAATGCTCACATTGACGCAGTCAACGACGAACAAGCGGAGGTTACTTACCAGTCCTCTGACGGGGTTCGCTTCCAGGTACATGCGATCTATCTGAAGGCCCACACCGAAGGTCTTGCTCCTCCCGATGGATCCTCGCTGGCAGACGTGGTCGAGCTGACAGAGCCTTCCTCCATTCTGGAAGTGCTATTCAAATTCATTTACCCGACTCGACCTCCGGTTCTCGAGCTTCAAGTAGAGTTTGACGTCCTCCAGAATCTTGCTGAGGCCGCCGAGAAATATCAGGTGTTCCCAGCCATGTATGCGTGCTATTTGCAGATGCAGTGAGTCGCCCGATATTTCGGATAACCTCTCTAGCTAAATAGGTATAATCTCAGCGATACCCTCCCCAATCATGCCGTTTCTGTTCTCGGATACGCCCTCAAACACGACTATACCGAACTTGTTGACGAGGCCGCCCCTCATGCCATTGACGCTCCACTTCCGGATATAATCGACACCATCCCGCCTGAGTTCTATAAGCCCTGGGTGAGTCGATGGGAAGTACATATAAATTCAAATACGCTAACTATCCTCTGCAGTTGACATATTATAGCAAATGGTTGGACGTACAAAAACGAGCACTGTCCACCCACCTTCCGTCATCCGGCAAGCCCAGTATCCCTACGATCTCTGAACTCGCAAGCACGCTTGGATCTCTAAGGGATTACGAGCAAACGTTCTTTGGCCAAGTGGATCGATGGAAATCGGGAGTTGAAGCAGATGTAAAGGCAGTCCCAATAATGAGCGAGCTTATCGGCACCCGTGATCCCGTGCAGGTCGCAGGCGTTTCTCGCCATGATGACTTGGGACCCGGTAATGTCACTGTCGAGTGCTCGGATGGAGCCAAGCACTACGTTCAACTTTCGGTACTTCAGGCCTGCTCAACTGGCTTCGATGACCCACTGGAAAACATCATCAAAGTTCCTGAGAAGTCGTCAACCATCGGCGTACTCTTGCGGTTTATCATGCCCGTTCACTCACCAGACCTGAGGATCTTAGCTTTCGACGAGCTAAAGGACTTGGCGTATGCCGCAGAGAAATACACTATACGCCAAGCGACCAGAATATGTTGTATCTTCATGAAGTGAGTACTTGATCACAAATCCGTTGGGCTTACCATGAAGACACTGATAATACAAATCTAGAAAGGCGCTCCCAGAGAATGAGAGCGATATATTCCACTATGCAGCCAGATTCAGATATCTGGACGTATTAGACTTGGCAGCGCCATTGATGCTCGGGTCAATCCATGTGTTTGAGGAAACCATCGAACGTTTACCTCCAGCTCTGATTCCATCTTGGGTTGGTTTCATACCTTTCATAAGCGGATATTTCTAACGGTGGACTGTTCGTACAGGCACGATATTACCAGAGGTGGCAGGACACCGCCAAGGCTATCTTATCCAAAGCAGTTGCCCAGGAGTCAAAGATGTACCAATCGGGAGTGTACGACAGCTACTCCCGGATATACAACCAACCGGGTTATTGTAACTGTGGGGGAAACTTCTATCACATGCACCTTCGGGCAGCTGTGATCAAACTATTGGAAGGCCCAGCAGTGTTGAGGAATATTGACGAGATCTTTCCTCTATCTTCTGGATGTAATCAAGCTCAAACGGCTTTCGGAGAGTGTAGGCAGAAAGCAGAAAGCTTGACCAAGGCTATTCCACATCTAAGTAGCTATATATAACGTAGTTTGCATCTATGTTGTCAATTTCAACGATGCTGTACAGAAGACGAACTTCCCAGACAAGGACTGACAGGGATCGCATCTTAGGCAATCAGGGAATAGCCTGCCCAACACAACCTAGCCCGCTTAATTAGCTCGTCTTTTCATTGAGCCCAATTTCATTCCTCAATTTTGTTGAACGGTTGAACTTAACTGAGCTGGTATAGGTGACGCGACCGTTTGAATCCCGGTGAGATATGGCTCCACTATCCCGAACCTCAAGCTTCTAGGCCAGTGGAGCGCGAAATGCCCTGCCCTGATGCTCGTGCCTGAGTCACATGTCACCTGTTGCATCGGCCGATCCCTCTCCGAACTTCGAATGAGCATCATCAACATCCATGAGCTCCACGTCTTGCACATCCACCAAAATGAAAGCACCCTTCTTCTCTGACTCCTCCCTCGAGCAATCACCAACAGTCCTTTTCCCTTCTCTTTTGGCAAAACTGCGTTAGCCTCATGGGAAGTCTCCTGGTTGCAGGTCGACGGGGTTTCGGCTTGAGTTGTCTGGTCTCTCGTCATCTGCTCCCTTACACATCTTTTCTGAGAAGACTACGCTGGGAACAACAAGATAGGTATATTTAGGGCTAGTCTGGTCGCAAAAACTCTGTTATGGAGTCTGATACGAAGCCTGTTATGCTTGATAACGTGAGATCATCGTTAAACTGCTCATAAGGTATGGTGGCCAACCCATCTCCTTCTAATTGATGCTCACGCCCACACGTACATTAAAAAGCATTGAATGGTGCCTACTACTCCATCTAGACTTGCCATTCACCACTCTTCTGCGGCTCATATTGACGCTTCACGGCTATCGGTAGTTTAAGGCAACTCCTTGTCGCTGCGCTTTGGTTTCTACGTCTGGATCTTGCGGGTCTCTCAGAAAGAGCGGCGGAAACCCCTTGCAGTGGTGCTTTGTTTCCCGATTCCTGTATATGCTACTTCCTGGGATTCCCCACGAGGCGTCAATAGATCTCATTACTCTGCTCGTCATGGGGTGCTGTAGACCACCATCGTTCACACATGAGGGGAAGCTACCGGCCTCGTCAACGCCTTCCTCGGCAAGGTATCGTATACACTGCATTAACCGTGATGTTCGATGCTATTTGCGGTTCCTTGCGGGATCATATTACGGTATACGAACCAGCAATTATCTTCTTGTGGTCTGCTTTGTTCTATAATACCACGAGCCAATGAAATATCGCATTTCCCAAATTTGACGTTCCCTATGACCGGTTTTCATTCCATGGCAGACCCATGGTATACCGACATATTCCGTAAGTGTGGAGGTGGTTCCGCGCCTAACAGACTTCCGAATTCAGTTGAAGTTCGCTTGGCTTCGTGATGCTACCCAAGGCGCCAATAAAGCGCCTAAGGTCGTGACCTGGACCACAGCCACACAAGCACGAGGCATGTCGTGGTTCCACAGCTTTGCTCTGGACTCCTAGCACCATACGTTCTTCGACAGCACGTCTATCATGCACACACCCAATGAACAGGACTCGCCCGGCGCAGTACAATATTCAGAACATTGTACGTGGTACCTTCCTTCCTTTCCTTTCGGAGGTACTGTACTCTGAATCATGCTCTGCTAGTTAACGACGAACAAGCCGAGGTTACATATCAGTCATCAGATGGCGTCCGATTTCGAATCCACACAGTCTATCTGAAGGCTCATACTGAGGGTCTTGCCCCCCCAGAAGGTTCCTCGCTCGATGAAGTCGTTCAGTTGACGGAGCCTGCCGCAATACTCGAAGCACTATTCAAGTTCATCTATCCTACTCGACCTCCCCTCCTTGACGGCAAAGTAGAGTTTGCAAACCTCAAGGATCTTGCTGAAGCCGCTGAGAAATATCAGGTTTTTCCGGCGATGTATGCATGCTACCTACGGATGAAGTAAGTGGTCATCTATTCTCATACGCTCGGAGCTCATGGCTGACGGTGGAGAAAGTGCCACCCTTCCAAGCTACGGTGCCCATGTTTTAGGCTATGCCCTTAAACATGGTTATGCCGATCTTGTTGACAAGGCCGCCCCGCATTCCATTGACATCAGGCTTCCAGATATCATCGACATCATACCATTCGAGTATTATAAAGCATGGGTGCGTCTTCTTTGAAAGAACTGCAAGAATCTGAGCGTTGAAACACTAATCAACCACTGCAGCTCACATATCACGACAAGTGGCTCGGCGCTCAAAGGCGGGCCTTGACGAGACATGTCCCAGGGGCTTATTCCAATCCTTACCTATATTCGCTTGCAGCCAGTTTCTCAGAATTGAGGAACCACCAAACAACATTCGCGACCCCCATCATCCATGAGGCTGACGACTCCTGGCTGTACGATCCTCAAGACCCTTCTGAGGAATGCGAACCTGAGCCGCGGGGTAAATCAGCAGTAGAAGAATATACCTGGGGACGTTCAGCGCAAGTGAACCAAGATGAAGACTGGAGAGCTGCTGTAACTAAGGATGTCCAAGCCATACCCAGAATGAGTGAGATTATTCTTGGGGGAAGGGTATCGCAGCCTACGCAAGAAGATCCGACCACACATAATCCAGAGGATGATTGTATACTTCTCGAATGTTCTGATGGAATTAAGCTTTACATCAATCGTGCAGCACTACACGCATGTTCCACTGGACTCGATGCTTCTTTGGAGAACCAGATTAACAAAATATCCGAACAATCATCGACGATTGCGCTTCTCCTACAGTTCATCAAGCCGGTTCGATCACCTGACTTGCAAACTTTAGCTTTTGGGGACTTACAAGATCATGCAGCCGAGAAGTATTCGGTATATCAAGCAACTGGAGTTTGTCGCGTGTTCATGAAGTATACCTCTCGGTCTTCATTCGAACTCGGAAGGTGTTGATGCCATTTTCCAACAGAAATCACATTCAAAAACACGTAGAAGATATCTTCCAATATGCAGCTACGTTTCGATATCTCGACCTCCTTGATGTAACCGCACCGTTGGTCCTTTTGACCTCCTTGAAGGATATGGTCAAGCGCCTGCCTTCAGACATGGCTCTACCTTGGGTAAGTTCAATTCGCTCAATCAAGGTCAGATTTGAATGTTTCTCTGACCTAATCGCAGGCTTGCTACTATCAACGCTGGCAAGAAGCTGTTAATGCCATTATAACCGAAGCGCTGGACCAGAAATCTACATTGTCTCAGAATGGCTCCTACGGTGGTCATTGGAAGGGGAGGGGGATGAGCCGGCACGTTCAAATCACCTGTGACTGTGGCGGGTCTTTCCTTGAATCTCACATGCGACCAATTATAAAAAGGCTTCTCGAAGGACCCGGAGCCCTAATAGATTTCGACAACACCTTGGTCAAATTTGCAGGGTGCGCCCCGTCTAAGTCCGCATCTTGGAAGCTGAAGGCGACAGCGGATAATTTAATCGAGGCGATACCTACCTTTAGCAGCTTTATGTAATGGAGTCTTGGGAGGTACATCTAATGTAGCCCAAGTCCCATGTTGTTAGTCTGCACAATGCTGAACGAATGACGAACTCGAGAGGGTTGTGGATTTTCCACAGATAAGCAGAGATCGCAACCGCAAGGACGGAAGAAGTCTACACCCAATCGCCGATCTTTCATACGGGTCCAATCTCGTGCCCCATTTGGCTCTGGAGTTGAGTCAGTTTTATGGATGGATGACGGGACCGATATCTGATGCAGTCTGCGAGTCTAGTCGAGAACCCAATCAAGATAATAGCTTCTGAAACGACCATCTAAATATGAGCATCCCGGAGGACATTCTTTGCCATATCTTCCAGCTCACACTACCAGTCTGGGACTGCCCAGACTCGTACACCCTAAACGACCTGAAAGAGCCGTGGACGCTTTCAGCTGTGTGCTCCTTTTGGCGATCGACTGCCTTAGCACAGAAGACATTATGGGCACACATCCGGGTCGATTGTAGGCTCATGTTACAGTTACCTTGGATACGCACCCGGACTCTTTTTCCTTTTACTCATCTACCATTACTATCCCCGCCCCGCTTACGTTTATACAATTACTCAGTACTGCTGCGCATTACTCATCCCTTTAGCTATGATTACTCAGTATTCTCACGATCGTGGGATACTTGTACTATATTTACTTACCATGACTCGTCGTGACTCTTACTCTGACTCACTCCGAGTCATACTTACTTTTGCTTACTTAGCATTGCTGCGCAATGCCCAACCCTTAGCCCTACTCTTCATGTATAAATACTTTCACGCTTTCGGTCTTGCTTCCCCAGCTTGACCTAAAAGCCTATACATCGCTATTTGCTTTAACTTCGACTCGCTCGATTACTCTCGCTCGTCTCTACAAAGGCTGGTAGAGGACTAAGCAGCTGAACTCTTGATACTTGGTTGAGCACGTAGCGATACTAGCTTAACAAAAGGTCAAGCTGATCTGATAGCCCGCTCATCGCAAGCGTAGGCCACAACCACCAAACCACCTGACTGCAAGAGGTCAACTACCCTTGCAGAACCGACCGGAACCACGTCTCCCTCAAGACCGCCGAACGCCTCAACTCCCACTGGGACAGAGAGAGTAGTACAACTTGACGACGGTACTTACTCAGAATTTGACCTCAAGACAAACCGTTGGAGACACTTGGTACCGAAAGACGAAGACCCGCGACAATATCGATTTGGCGACTACCTTAGCAGCGCCTACTTCACCGAAGAAGTAAAGAACCCAGAACCAGAACCACAGCCAAACCCCGAACCAGAATCAGAACCAGAGCAAGAACCCGAAGAAGAATCGGAAACAGAGCAAGAACCCGAAGAAGAATCGGAAACAGAACCAGAACCCCCCAGACAGACCCAGACTCTGACACCCGCACAAACCCCGAAACAAGAACCACCAGAAATGGCTCCGACCAACCCTGAACCAAAGAAACTCGCCGAACTCCGAATGGGACAACCATTTGAATATGATGGTGACCGAAGAAATGCCGAAGTTTGGTTGTTGGAAGTCAAGATGTACCTAAGCCTGAACGACCACATCTACGACAACAACAACAAGCAAATCGCTTTTGCACTTTCCTTTTTGAAGAAAGGAACTGCTTTGGCATGGAAACGATCTTTCTGCCAGAACTACACAAACAAAGATAACGACATCATCCTCCCCGATTTCAAACAATTCGAGAAAGAATTCATCAACGCCTTCTACCCAGTAGACGGAGAAGGACAGGCATTTGCATCCCTCGACGCTCTCACGCAGAAAGGACCAATTGACGATTACATATCTCAATTCAAAGTCCTTATCTCTGCCTCCGGGATCACCGATGAAAAGGCGAAGATTGAATTCTTCCAGAAAGGACTCAACTCCAAGATCATTGAAAAGATCTATAACCTCCCCATTCTTCCCGTCACCATTAACGGATGGTACGACCACGCTGCCCGATTTGATGCGCAATGGCGTAGAGGACAGAACATCATCCGCCGCAACAGGGGACTCCCTCCTATTTCCCACGCAAATCCCCGCAATACCCACACCACGGCAGACCCTAACGCCATGGACATTGACGCCCTATCTTTTGAAAAGAGAAAGGAGTTAATGAAGGAAGGGAAATGCTTCCGCTGTTTCAAGAAAGGACATCGCTCTCGAGAATGCCCTGAACGCAGAGGAGGAAAGCAGTCCAGCACCAACTCCTATGGCAAGAAAAACATCAAAGATCTTGTCAGAACCATTAGAGCGTTGGAAGCGGAAGAATTGGAGAGCTTCTGGAATGAGCTCGATGAGGATTTTTAGAACGGCGGCCAGTGTCAACGTCTGAACCCGCCACAATACTGATTTCTTCTATGTCGTATGCAGAACCTTTTGATAAATCTATGCGTCTACCCATTAAGGTCTCTGCTCCGAATGAAGAAAGAACCGTTGAAACCAAAGCACTAGTCGACTCAGGTGCTCAAGGACTATTCATCGACAAAGAATTCATCGCCCGCCATCGAATCAAAACACATCCCCTTTGACAACCTCTCACTGCCAAGAATGTTGACGGCACTATCAACAAAACAGGGCAAATCACCCATTACACCTGGGTCGATATAGGGATAGGGAAACACAAGGCGTCAGAACGGTGCCTGGTCACCGGATTAGGGAATGAACACCTGATCCTCGGACTCCCATGGCTGAAGCGAACGAATCCAGAAATCAACTGGCAAAAGGGGACACTATTCATTAATCCCAAACGCGTCAAGACATCCCCGCTACGCACGGCCCTTGCCCGAGTCCAGATGAGACGACTAGCTGCAACAGAGGAATCACGCCCAGACGTTTCCAACGTACCCGACGAACCCGAACCCATTGAAACACCCTTAGAAGAACCCAATGACGAACAAGACCTGGTTATTGCCTATGTGAAAGGAGAACCAGTGATGGGGATATTCGAACGAGCCAATTCCCCATTGACGAATGAACATCGAGAACCAGAAATCAGAAGAATCCGAGCTGCAAATATCTCCCGAATCACCCGAGATAGAGGATCACTGCGATTCGTCCCGACCCAGAACGTCTGGATTCGCGCCAAGACGTCCATCTCCCAGACCCTAGAACATCAGAAAACTGAAGAAGTCAAGAAGAAACTTGAAGACCTCATTCCCCCCGAATACCACGAATTCAAGAAAGTCTTCGAGAAAGAAGCATCAGAACGATTTCCCCCATCTCGGCCTTGGGATCACGCCATTGATCTCAAACCAGACTTTGTTCCGAAAGACTGCAAGGTCTATCCTCTCAACCCAAAGGAGCAAGCCGAAATGGACAAATTTCTCGAAGAAAACTTACGGAAAGGATACATCCGACCCTCGAAATCACCTCAAGCATCACCCTTCTTCTTTGTAGCGAAGAAAGAAGCAAACGCACTACGACCCTGCCAAGATTACCGCTATCTCAACAGTGGAACTGTCAAGAATGCCTACCCCTTACCACTAGTCAGCGACCTACTCGACAAACTCAGAGGAGCAAAGATTTTCACAAAACTAGACATCCGATGGGGATATCATAATGTCCGGATCAAAGAAGGAGACGAGTGGAAAGCAGCCTTCAAAACAAATCGAGGCTTGTTTGAACCCACCGTCATGTTCTTTGGACTATGCAACTCCCCAGCCACGTTTCAAGCAATGATGAACCACATCTTCAGAGACATGATCGATGAAGGATGGTTAATCATCTACATGGATGACATGTTACTCTTCTCTAAAGACCCAAGAGAACATGAGAAGCGCACCAAACGGGTACTCCAAAGGCTGATGGAACACAACCTGTTCCTCAAAGCTGAGAAATGCAAATTCAACGTGACAGAAGTCGAATTCCTTGGAATGATCATATCGCCAGACAAGATCCACATGGACCCAACCAAACTCGATGGGATAAAGAAATGGCCAACCCCGACCACCGTAAAAGAAGTTCGGTCCTTTTTGGGATTTGGCAACTTCTACCGAAGGTTCATAGGGAAATATGCAGAATTAGCCCGACCCCTGAACGATCTCACCAAGAAAGATCGGCCCTTTACATGGGGAAAGGAACAAGAAGAAGCATTTGAAGCCCTAAAGAAAAGGTTCGCGGAGACACCCGTACTCACGATGCCCGATCCAACGAAACCATTCACCATTGAATGTGATGCATCCAAGTGGGCAACAGGAGCAGTGCTACGCCAACGAGACAAAAATAACGACTGGCACCCTTGTGGATACATCTCTCACTCCTTCACCCCAACCGAACGGAACTACGAAATCTACGACAGGGAACTACTCGCTATAGTCAGAGCACTGGAGACTTGGCGACACTATCTACAAGGATCAGCCCACCCTGTCACGGTATTCTCCGACCATAAGAACCTGACCTACTACCGAACGCCACAGAAACTTAGCCGACGACAAGCACGATGGAGTTTACTCCTCTCCCAATATGACCTAAACCTAGTCCATGTACCAGGAACTCAGATGGTCCAATCTGACGAACTATCCCGACGAGCAGATCACATTCTAGACCACGACACCGACAACGAAGACATCACCATGCTACCTGATAAACTCTTCATCCGAATAATTGACACCGAACTTAAGGCGGAATTTGCCGAACACATGATGAAAGACGAATTCTTCACGGAAGCAATACGACACCTGAAGAACCACTCTACCCCCATCAAATCGGCTTTAGCCGACTGGAAAATAGAGGACTCTCTCCTCTTCTTCCGGGGGCGATGCTACGTCCCTAATGACGCTACCCTACGACGAAGCCTCATACAGAGGTATCATGACGCACCTATGGCCGGACACCCAGGAGCATTCAAGACGATGGAGTTAATTTCCGAACACTACTGGTGGCCCAGAATGTTTGGAACTGTCAAATCCTATGTTGATGGATGTGCCCCTTGCCAACAGATGAAGGTCAATACACACCCCACGGCACCTCCCCTGAACCCAGTCAAATTTACCGCCACACGACCCTTCGAACTTGCCTCTACAGATTTCATCACTGATCTTCCTGAGGTTAACGGTTACGACTCACTCATGGTCGTGGTAGACCATGGCCTTAGTAAGGGGGTAATTTTGATCCCTTGCAAGAAGACCATTGACGCCCTAGGCACTGCCAACAACTACCTGGATGCTGTCTACAGAAGATTCGGACTTCCCGACAAACTGATATCCGATAGAGGTCCACAATTCGCATCCAAAGTATTCCAAGAACTAGGACGACTCCTAGGAATCAAGCTTTCCCTGACAACCGCATATCACCCACAAGCAGATGGAGAAACCGAACGCGTCAACCAAGACATTGGCGCTTATCTCCGACTATTCTGCGCCAACAACCCCGAGAAATGGCTAGAACTAATTCCCCTAATGGAATTCGCCCATAACAAACGTGTTCATGCCGTCACCGCACAAACTCCATTCTACCTAATGAACGGAGCAGAACCACGTGCTATTCCCCTTCCATATCAGAAGACCAATGTCCCTGCTGCGGAAACCCGAATGAAAGAACTCCAACAGGCACGAGACGAAGCTGCGGCCGCCCATGAACTTGCGAGACGAAAGATGGCCGAACGTGTCCGAAGTAACTTCAAACCATTTGAACAAGGACAGAAGGTTTGGTTGGAAACAACTAACCTAAAACTGGCATATTACTCAAAGAAGTTCACGCCACGACGAGAAGGCCCCTTCACGATCAAAGAAGTTCTAGGTCCGCTGACCTACAGATTAGAACTACCCCGAGCATGGAAAATTCACCCTGTGTTCCACGCCACCCTCCTCACACCATACAAGGAAACCGAGACACATGGGCCCAATTTCCTAGAACCTCCACCTGACCTCATCAATCAAGAAGAAGAATGGGAAGTGGAAGAAATTGTCGCACACAAACGACATCGTGGGAAGATCCTTTACAAGATCAAGTGGAAAGGATATCCGACATCGGAGAACTCATGGGAACCTGTGAGAAACCTCCAGAACGCCAAGAAGACCCTTGAAGCATATAAGAAGAGGAAGAACATTCGGTGAATCTCCATCAACCCACAGCACTTTGCCGAAGCAAACACATCTTGTTACAGTTACCTTGGATACGCACCCGGACTCTTTTTCCTTTTACTCATCTACCATTACTATCCCCGCCCCGCTTACGTTTATACAATTACTCAGTACTGCTGCGCATTACTCATCCCTTTAGCTATGATTACTCAGTATTCTCATGATCGTGGGATACTTGTACTATATTTACTTATCATGACTCGTCGTGACTCTTACTCTGACTCACTCCGAGTCATACTTACTTTTGCTTACTTAGCATTGCTGCGCAATGCCCAACCCTTAGCCCTACTCTTCATGTATAAATACTTTCACGCTTTCAGTCTTGCTTCCCCAGCTTGACCTAAAAGCCTATACATCGCTATTTGCTTTAACTTCGACTCGCTCGATTACTCTCGCTCGTCTCTACAAAGGCTGGTAGAGGACTAAGCAGCTGAACTCTTGATACTTGGTTGAGCACGTAGCGATACTAGCTTAACAGCTCATGCCAAATCGTGTGATGCTCTTCAAACAGGTGCACTCCAAGGTGGAGCTCGCTTTAGAGCGATCCGATCCAGCTCCGCTTTCCGTGTATTACATGGGTTATTCCGCAGCTGGGTACAAGGCCGACCAGGAAGACTTCATTCGGGCATTGTGGAGGTCTTCTTCTCGCTGGGCCAGGCTTCATACGGATACTCTCCCTGGTGGAATGGATGGGGAGCTCCCGTTATTGGAGCAACTATTCTACCAAACTCCTCACTATGTGACGCATCGGATTTTACCCGCTACGTTCGGAAACGCACCTCGGCTCAAGCAGGTTGCTTTACGTTCTTACGGCCACGATCCCCTCGACATGATGCTCTCTTTACATCAAATTGAAGTCCTTGACATTATTATGCAAGGGCGTCGCTATCTTCCGGCTCAGGTCCTTTGCAAGATGCCAGCCCTAGTATCATTCACTTATAGTTGTCCTCAAGGTCGAGAGGGGGATTCTTACGTGGTTCATCAGCAGCTACACTCCCTTACTACGGACTCTCTGGGCACCTTCATGATGATCCATTTTCCCCAACTCCGATCTCTTACTCTTGATAACCCTCCCCATTCGCGGGTGAGAACTACTCCAATCACGATAGTTCTCAAATTTGTGCACCAAAACGAGTTTATGCTCACGTCTTTATCACTCGGGAGAGTCAAATACGACGATATATTCTCCCTCTTTGAACTTTTTCACGCTCTACCCCATCTTATCTGTCTCCAAATAATTGAACGACATTCTTGGTCAGAGTCATTCTGGAATCAATCAAACCCGCTAGTCGCAGAAGATAATGAATGGCGGGTCCCCTGGAGAAAAATATTCTCAGCCCTCAGGCGTACCGAGTCGAACAATATTCTCCCCCGCCTCACAACCCTCGACCTCCAAACACGACAGACTACTTTCTTGATGGAAGGTATGATGGATCTTCTCCTCCAAATGTTGATTTCCAGGGCCAGCAGCCGTCCCGTGGACACACACGTTATCTGCCTATCCCAACACCCCACTTCATTTCACAGTCGTCGGGAGGTCCCAACCATGTTGGTCGACGAATTGACCGAGGCGACACGGTCATCCGCAGGATTGCTAGAAGCGACGGCTGGTATGGTTCTCGTTCCAAGTTATAGCTCGCGGAAAAGCCCGTATTACGACCCTGTTGGCCTCTCTTGCGATTCGGGGAGGGAGAAATGGCTCTTGGAAATCGTCACCAGAGCAAGAGGTTCACAGAGTGACGATGATGGGACATTGGATGTATTGCCCCCGCCTATGATTAACTGGTGACCATTTAATTACGCACTACCTCCACCACCCTCTTCTTAATATACAGTACATCTTCCATGTTTCATTCCATTCTTCCGTACTTCATCCGACTCGGACGCGTTTGTCCTACCGATTCCCGCCAACGTGCAGATATATTAGAAGGAAGTATAATTGATCAGACCTTTCAGTTCTACCCCCGGTGAAGAGGCGCACGGGTCCTGAAAGGGAAAAGGTGAGCTCAAATGCGATCGGGATCGCACTGAACTTACCAAACCCAACCAAAACCCACTGCCTCGAGTTCGTGGGGCTTTTAGCTGATCAACACACACCAACAGTGCGTGTAGACGCGTTGTAATGTAGCCAGCAATTGGTGGAAAAAGGTATTACAATATCTCCAGCGACTTTTGGGAATTATAGTGTGTGTCCAATGAGTAGCTGCATCGAGTAAATACTATAATTCCTACCCAGATGACTTGAATGGCAATTTTTGTCTGAATAAAATCCTGCTGAGCCCCATTATAATTGCACTTAATCCCTTCGCGGCTACATTATAATTTGAATACGTAACATCGGGGGCAGGGGCATTGACTCGGCAATCCGGTCCTACTACCCGAAAACTCAGAATTCACGAGTTCTCCTACGCCTTATTGCATGCTCCCAGCACGCTACATTTTGCTCCGAATCCGTGCTATTACTAGCTAACCAGATCCTAAAGTAAGCCCAGAAGACGCGGCGAAATGTGCATGATTGAACCCCCGCTTGATCGATGATGCCGAACGTCAGCCTATTGGCCGCACAGTGAGCGGCTGACTTCTGCCGAGAGGCCAATCAATGGACAATCCTACTCCGACGAGCTTCTTGGTCCAGCAAGAATTCGGTTGTATTGTATTACTTATCCAGCTGCACATACCTAACGTAGACACATTATAGAGCACTAATAGAGTCATATACTATACATACACTGTAAATCAGAGTTAGCCGCGGCCCAATCTACGATATTGAAAAGGTCAGACGAAGCTCGAAAGATCGGTAGGGTTTTCTATACATTCCGTGATCAAAGTCATGTTCGACGCTGAACTCCACCAACCAAGGGGAAGAATATATATCAACAGCCGAAAATAGAGACAGCAGTAATACTCATTGCCTTTTATAATTACTTATCTCTACTCTCTGTCGTCACTGGCTTTCTGTAAGAAAGAACGCGGTGTTTGTGTACCATATATCGAGCATTTGGAAAGAAAGGGTATCCGCTCGCTATTTTTGCGCCGGCTAGAGCATAGACCGACCAAGACAAGGCCCTCCGAAAGCTTTGTACCCTTCTCCAACCAAAAGAGACAGCCCGGCTTGAGGAGCGAGGAAAAACAACAGGTAGAGAAAGTTGCAACAACGAGGAATCAAACCCTCGAGTGCCAAAAATGAGCAACCATACTAAAACCACTAAGCCAAAGGGCCATTGTAAACATTACATGACATAGCACTATCACTCCGTAATCGACCTGACCTGAATTATAGTACGGAAATCTTGCCATCTGCGTTATAATGGGCGTCGTATCATTGATTGCGGGTGTAACGATCATATGTGTATTATAATACATTAAGTAAATCAGCTCAGGGGGGCCGTATTGTAATACCATTTTCCACCAATTGCTGGATGTATTACAAAACGGCTACACGGACTCCTCCACACACTTAGACACCTTGCGAAAGCTGCAGATAGCGTTCCGTTGATGTAAAGTAGTATAGTTCAATCAATCAAATATATTCCAAATCAAAACGGGCCTCGCGCACGACGACCTAGACCAATTAGACGATGGAGCCCGCAGTTTCCACGCCGAAGAATCACACAACAAGAGCCTAAGAGAACCACTCTCGCAGTAGAGGTTTCCGAGCAACAAGCCGTCGATTACTTGAGATTCTACCTACGAAATAGAGGAGCTTTTTATACCTAAAATTACGTGGTCTGTACACTACTGGCAAGGCTACCGATTGGTAAGAACCATGGAAATTTTAGAGTAGAGAATGCAAACGCGATGAGAATGACAATTTCTCGATCCTCGAGAGTAATGTGATTCACGCGAACATGAGGATATGTGGCCGTTTATGGTAATGATGTCCGGTCGGATCGGTCGGGAGACATTCGTGAACTTGGCGGAGCATCCAGAAAGCCAAAGTAACCATGTGGTTTCTCTGAAATCTCTCTCAAACTTCAGGAGAACTTCTCGATTGAACTTTGTTGCGAAATGTTATGTTTTGCCGATTCAGCATCGGCACTAGGTCTGCTGGACCAATGAGCGCTCGAGTTATCTCGCGGATCATCAGATCATCAATATCGCACTGCCACAATTTCGTAGAATCCTAGGTATCATAGAACACGTCCTCGCACAAGTATAGGCTGATATTTCATAGTAATACCACTTGTATTGGATAGGAAAATGACATTATTATTGTACGGAAATGTTACATTTCGCGTAAATATACGGTTAACCGCGGCAGCGCCGTGTCACCGGTCGCATCCTCCCTTGGTCGATGCGACTGAACTGGCACCAAATATTTGCGTGAGATGGAGAGACCATGACTTGAGTGAAGTGAAAGCAAATACCGGTCTAAACTTGAGGTTACGTTCATTACAATTCTCAAGGACACCCCCATCCGAGTCGCACATGCATGACAGACGAGGTATTGAAGAGGTGTCGACGTCATCTAAAAGCTCCAGCAATCGCAATGAATTAGCTTTCTTCGGGAAGAACTTATTGTATGTCGGAGCGTAAGTTTATCCTGTCAACTATCAAATTATCACCCTTGGTGCATCCGTGGTCCTGATCTCTTACGAATGGAAGCCTAGTAGTTTCTACCATCTGGCGGGTAATCTCGACGAACGGAATCAAGAGGGGAATATGATGGATGCACCACCCACACCTTTGGTACCTGTCAATGTCCTACCCTAACGTGCCATCAATTTCGCTCGCATCGTCCCTCATCTCTTTTCCACACTCTCGTCTTGTTCGTTTGCATCGCACAACAACTTCTGCCCCTCATTCGCGATAAGAAGAGATAAACCTCCAGTGTAAAGGTAAGATAATCCAGCTATTCAGCTTACCTACCCAGCTAACAATTCTCTGCTACAGAGGCCACCTACCTCGACCATCCAAATGACTGGAGATCAATCTTTCTGGCTATACGCCATGCGTTCCCACCAAGACGACACTACAGTATGACACTCGTATCCCTCCTACGTTACCCACCACGCCCTCGCCTACCTCAGTCGTGGCACCACTTCGTTGGAATCTCCTTGCCGAACCTGCCACCGAACCACGAAGGGCAAGATCCAAACCGCTCCGGACAAGGAAGGCCCCGCTACTCTAGCGTGCTGAGCAGCTACATTGGAGGAAGCGGTTGAAGGGAGATGGGACATGATGCTGTCTGCTGGTCATCATGCTGGCATTTCAAATTCGCCCGTCATGCCATCGTCGATTCGGTGGTAAGCATTCGCTTTCGACATCCAACGATATCCTTCTAATGCAAATTTTCGTCAAGTCCTGCTGTCATCGCATGCCTTTCTGGCTTGTATCTTCGTCTCGGCTCTGTACACGCCACAAACCGTCAATCCTTCCCCCGCGATGATTCTCTGCACATTTGTTCCGACATTCGTGAGCCAAGGAGTGTACCGGACAGGGCGCATTGAGGAGAAACGGAGTCCGTAGTAAGTGATCTCTTATGACCTCCAGCCAGCGCCACGCTAATCGAGCTTCTTCTATTAGAGGTAACAGGTCGTTTTCTCCGTTCAGGGCTATTAGCTGTCCTTTAACCTCTGGTCGACGTCGATTCTATTCTCTACTTGCGCTGAGCCTCGAGGAGCGTGCTCACTTTCCGGCATACCATGAAGAGTCTGAGTTCGCCGAGAAAAGGTGTTCCACTGTACGACGGATCGACCAGTCTTCACCGCCAGGATGTCATCCTTTTCTGGTGCGCCCTGTTGCTCGTGATAAGAACCAAAGGTGAGGTATTCGTCTCTTCACTCTTTGAGAATGAAAGCTAACTCGAAACTTAGTTTTGTCGTACTTGGCCTCTATGTTGGCTCTTTTATGAGAGTGACATCTGGCGGAGTGTAGCCGCCCTGGAGTTCGTTATACTGCTACTGTGCGGAATTAAATCGACATATGTAGCTTCTCAAAATGGTACATACTTATTCTACATGGCTCCTGCTGTCAACCATACACCTCATGAATGTATAGAGTTTCCTGCTATTGTGTGTCCCTACTCGCTGCCGTGACGATAGCACCGCGTTTTCGGGATGATACACATAATCCTGGAAGGCTCTTACGACTTAGTTAGATACCTCCCTTCAGTAGCTTTATATGAACTTGCGCTTTTGTGCAAGACAAAGCGGGTCTCGTTTACCATTCGAGCAGACGCTCAACGTTCAACCAGCACCTATCGTCCACACATTCCATGAATCCAGACAAGCCAAATGAGCTAGCGTCACAGATCAGTACTCAGTTACGACTTGAAGCAAAGTTATATTGGGATTTCGCGAACATATGACAAACTGACGTCAATACATTCTACCAGGTACTGTAACTGCGGCGTCGAACTGGAGAAACTGGTGCAGTGCTAGCTGACAGTATGAGGGGATGTATGTGAACTCCACTTCGTCAGCAGGACCCCAATATAACCCATTCTCTCAAAGCCGAAACCCTCCATTCCACCACGGAGCTCGGCGTCATGCACTGGTAGGCAGATCACCCGGAAGAATATCTCTGCGTAAAGAAACCTCACTCAGTAAGTTTCAACTGTCAAACGAAACATGTCGAGTTAACTGACCCCGAAGTAGACCTCATTACTCTACCACCATTGCATCATTCAGGTGGGGTCCACCAGCGACGGTGCCTAACGTCTGCCAGCCAGCGCCAGCCGCATCCTGTACGCGTGGATGCGAAAAAGGCGAAAAAGGCGGAAGTGGGGAGCGACCATCCCCGTCGCCAAGAAGCTCACAAAGTCGGCCTTCGCTGGTAACGATTCTCCTTTGCCGTAGGTGGAGTATCCCGGCGCTTTGGTTAAGCGTATGTCCGTTCATGGGGCAGAAATGGGATGTGCAGAGATATCATGAATGGTGGAGGGCGCGAGCGATAGCGTGAGACTAGACGAAGAAGTCTGTCAGCCAAGTTCGAGAATCATATGGGACGTGAGAAGCTTACCTCAAGATGGACCACATAAGGGTTTACCGTACGACAACCAAATATCCCGCCCTTGGTGTCGTCTCCACGGCGTCAATCTTTCCCATGCCGCCCTCAATCACTTCCGTCAGATCCTTCTGTGTCCTCCTACGCGTCGCCTTCGAGTACGTGCATGATTGTGGAAGCCGATCACGCAACGGACGCGCTATGGCATCCTGGTCCATGCTACTGGGCCACCAGGAGAGAGATTTGTGACGCTTGGGCGTAGAGGCGTCTCCGGAAGCGATGAATTCGTGGACTGCCGTCTTTTCGTCACAAATGTCCGCACCCACGGGAGCAGTTTGATGTGCTGGAAGAGGAGCTGAATCCGATTTGAGTATTAGTTAATAAAGAAGGAAGTAGTTGTGTGTACGCTTACCATTGGGACGCTCAGGATGTTCATCAAGCTACTCCAGCCCTAGGCCATCTGGCCACATGTACACCAGTCTCGACTTCAACCACCGAAAAGAAGTTGACGAGGCTGACGGCGAACAGAAAGACGAGGCATATCACCCGAGCAGCTGAACGAGATGAATTAGACCAAGTATCGAAGAGAAAGAAAGATAAGTCAAACCTGCACTGAGATAAACCCTTGTCGGAGCCTCCAGAAACCACTCAGACTGATGTATAGCCCTCCCAATGTCCCATCCACGGCCAAAATCCAACCCAACAGGACCAAGGAAACGAGCTTCAGGCCGCTTGTCCTGCTGTTCCCTTCGTATAAAGGAGCACCGCACGAAGACAAATGGGGAGGAACAGGAGTGGAAGAAGCGGATAGCCGGGCTCTTCGCTGGGGACGATCCTCCTCAGCCGTAGGTGGAATATCCTGGTGCTCTGGTTAAGCGTATGAGGGGTCGTATGACTGGACATGGATGCGCAGAGATATTGTAGGTGGTGAATGGTAGGGAGCGGAACCAAAATCATGGGGCTGAGGCAAGGCAATCGGTAAGTTAAATTATAAAATGAGATGTGAAGCGCTTACCTCAAAATGGATCACACGAGGGTTTACCCTACGACAGCCAAGTGCCCCCGCCCATGGTGTCATCTCCGAGAAGCCGATCTTCCCCATGCCCTCAACCACTGTCGTCAGATCCTCTCATGCCCTCCTACCAGCGGGGCTATGGCATCCTATTTCGTGACAGCAGGACGTAGAGGCGTCTCCACAGAGGATGGATTCATGGGGTGCCGTCTTTGTCTCGTCAGGAGCGTCTGTGATGCCGGGGAGCGCGAGCGATACTGCCAGGCTAGGTAGAGCAATCGGTCAGTCGGAATTGAGAATCGGATGAGACTCGAGGAGCTTACCTAGAGATGAACCCAATGTGGATTTAAACGCGACAACCGGGGGCTCGTGATTTCGTCTACATGACCTCAAGCCTGCTTATACCTCCCTCAACTACTTGCATACCCTCCCATATCCTCCTACGGCTCGCCTCCGGGTACGTGCACGATCGTGGATGCGGATTGCGCAACTTGCGGGCTATGGCATCCTGGTCCGTGCTACTGGGCCGCCAGGAGGGAGTTTTGTGACGCTAAGATGTGGAAGCGTCTCCATAGAGGATGAATATCGATGAATTCGTGGGTGCCGTCTCCTCGTGACAAGGGCCCGCACCTGCGGGAAGAGGAGCTGAATCCGAGACGAGTATTAGTCAACTGAGATGATGAGAGAGTTGGGTATATGCTTACCATATGCTTAGGCTATGCATTAAGCAACTTCATCCCTTGGGCCATCCGGCCATATGTTCGCTAGTCTCGACTCCGACGATGAACTTGACGGGGCCGACGGCGTACGGAGAGGTGAGGCATATCATCCCTGCACGAAATGAGTTAGAACGACGATCGAAGGGGAAAAAAGATTAGTCAAGCATACATTCAGATTAACCCTCGTTGCATCCTGCTTCAGCCCAGTTGTCCCACAACCCCTTCGTAAAGCAGCGCCGCACGAGGCTAAGATAGTTGAAGTAGTTGACGACAAATCGCAGGAACAGGAGCGTCAAATGTGGATCGGTATGATGCACTGCTACAGGTGGTTGGAGTCAGATCGTCATTCTGAGAGGCGTAGAGATAAAAGCTACCAGGAGGTAAGACGACATCACAGGTGGTAGTGATCACAGTGGTAGACATGTTCGTCAAGCTGAAGGGTAGTATCTAGAGAAGATGACGACATAAGTATTGGGAAAAATCCGAAGGAGACAACAAGAACTCGCTTACCAGTCATTCAAATTCGATCAGCCGTTCCTCCACTTCTCAATCCCATCGTGCCACATGCTCGTGAGAGCCGATATGTATTGAAACGGTGTCTTGTTTCCGTAAATTCGCGAGACATCGACAAGAACGTAAGAGAAGAGAAGAAACGCGGAGTTGGAAACCTTGATGATTGTGGCTTCAGGGCAGGTCGCGTCGCGTAAATCGTCAGTCACTCAACGTGTACATTCCATGTCCCTGTGCTTAGACTAAGATATCTTTCAACCTTCGTGATATATCCGCCCTCGAACTCATATATATACGATGCATGACACGCAGCTGCCGGATGATATCCTATTACAGATCGCCGGCTTTCTAGACGATCATTCCGCCCAGAACCTCTACCTTACGAAGAGTTCCTTACTAGATCTCGCTCGAGATTTGAGATATAGAGAGATTTCACTACTATCAACCCCAAACATTTCTCTAGACAGCATGATCGAATATACCCAATATTTATTGTACGTAGCCACTCCATCCTCTTTATCCTCCCAACCATCTCTCACACCAACAGAACCACCGACATCTCGCGAAGAATCCGCTGCCTCACACTCGACAGCTCCAAAATCTCCACTACGACCTATCGTCCCTCTGGCCGACAAACCCAATAATCAAGAAGGCCTCCTCGAAGCTCAAACGTGCCTTCATGTCATCATCCACACGAAAACAGTCCGAGTTACTCTCAAACCTATCCCACCAGCTCATCCAAAATCTCCCCAACCTCAACAGCCTCACAATCATATCTCACGACCCCGAAAGCCCTCTCTTTGTTTCGCTCGTCTCGTCACTCTGGAAGCGGTTGCAAGAGCTGGCGGCTGTGGGGAAGTCACTCCGACGACTGCGTCTCCGGGTTGCACTTGGTCACTTTCATAAACTCGTGCCTAGTTCTTCGGAAGTAGAAGCGTGGTGGTTGATGAATCGTCTAGAAAGTCTGGAGATACAAGTTTACAGGCACGAGGCTGGAGCTGGTCTATCGTCGTTGTGTTCCCTTCTTTCCTTATCAAGCGCTCGTCAATGTCCGTTACGGTCTACTGTTTCAGAGGATAGTACCGCACTGAGACCTCAAACGAAGCTAGACGCCTCTCATCCTCCTCAACTCCGGTCCTTATCCCTGCACTTCCACTCGGGCAGAATCCAACAACACATCTTCAACCTCCTCTTCAGCTCTCTAAATTCTACTAGTGTTCCACCCTCATCACCCTCCCCATCTTCCACCCCATTCCCTCACCTCACCCACCTCTCCCTCACCTCATCCGCTATCCCACCCTTCATGCCATCCGCAACAACCCCCCTCGCCATCCAATCCCCTACCATAACCCACCTCCGCCTCTCCCCCCAACCCATCTTCGGCTCCGGTGTAGATCTGCCCCCATTCTCTCCGGCTGGGACTTTCGAGATGGTACCCTCAATGCCCTCTCTAATATACCTACAAATTGTCGGGCTAAGGGATAATATACAAGTAGAATCGGACCAGGGCCTGTGCACAGTTAGAGCCTACCTCACCCGTACCGAACTCACACACCTTCAAACCCTCATCTTCGACCCCTCCTCCCCCTCTCATTTCGGCAACTTCAGTTTTTCCTCCGAGGTGGGCCGCTGGGGAAGCCTTTATACCCTTCTGAGACCTTCCGATCCTCCTTGTCCCACATCCGGTAGTTCTCCGTCGGGTTGGTAACGTTGACACCGGAGCACTTGGTGTTGATGGCGAGGTTTCTGCCTGGGCTGCGGGAGTTGTGTGTATGTATTGGGGCGGAGGGTGGGGAGGGACCTTTTCGGGGGTCGTATGGGGATGGAAACAATGGGGAGGAAGAGGACGAGGAGCCGGAGTTGGAGTTGGAGTTGAAAGGTTGGTCGGATCTGGGTCGTAGGAAACCCAAATCTCCCCATGTGCGGAAAACGGAGGAAGATAGTAGGACGAGGATGATGGATCGGTTTGTGCAAGAGTTGGGTGCCAGCGAGGAGGAAGTGAGCGAAGAGTTTGAAGGTTGGGGTGTTGAGGTGGTTAGGATTGAGGTACGGAACTTGGATGAGCGGGATGCTCGAAGGGTTAAGGAGGGGATTAGAGGGATAGTGCCGAGGGTAAAGAGTGTTGAGGTTGGTGGGGGGTGTATCTGTGTCGGAGGGTATAGTTAGGGCGATTTGATGGCGAGGAAGCGTGGAAGGCAAATAGGTTTACATTATCTCGTGTTTCTTGACCGACACTATATGTAGCTGACAATGGAGGAGTTTGGAAGGGAATTTCGCGCGTAATTCCCCGTTGATTTTGCTGATTTCGGACGAGCCTCCATGAAAATTCGGGAAAACGGAGCAATGGATTTCGTCAAGAAAACTGGACTAACCCTCCTCAAAGTCCGGCAGAATCAGTCGGGATTTTATTCGCTCGAGAAAGAGTTGAAGCCTTCGGAATGGCGCTCTATTGCGAGCAAATTCATATGTTACTTCGTGTGATTCATGCTTGGATTCTACTGGAGCAACAAAGTATATTCTAATGCTCAATTCGATCAATGTTCGTGACCTCTTGGGAGCATAACATGACCGAGAACTTGTACTCTCTGACGTCACAAGCAAACGTTGACACAGGAGCACCGTACTTTATCTCTGTATTCACTAGAGAACGTTCAAGAGACAATGTCATCAAGAAGCATTGAATAAGGTCGCTGTAGGTGATCGATGTCCACGCAGATGTCTGAAATCTGAATCTGAAATCAGGCGCGAAATCCTATTCTAACTTCCCTAAGGTTACTACCGATTTGTTTTCGTACCTTAGATTGCAAATTTGACGCTCAAGTAGCGCTCAAGGGCTTGATCAAGGCCACGTTGAGATTTGGCTGAACATGAGGCACCGCGATTTACACCTTTCATCTCGACCATCACCTGGTATCCTCCTCTATCATGAATCCTACCGATATCGAGGCGGCATCAGTAACTCTGTCCTCAGAAGCACGTATGTAGCATTTCCAAGGCATTTACCCATGGAGAATCCTCATTCTGTCCTTTCAGCCAAGAAGAAACAACCAGAGGTCACGTATCAATCTTCAGATGGCGTTCGATTTCCAATCCTTGTGGTCTATCTGAAGGCCCATTCGGGAGTTCTTGCACCACCGGAAGAGGCGTCACTCGAGGAAGTGGTTCAGCTGACCGAACCAGCTTCGATTCTGGAATTACTTTTCAAGTTCATCCACCCAGACCGACCTCCCTGCCTCGAGCTCAAGGTTGAATTTGAGGTTTTGAAAGATCTTGCTGAGGCCGCAGCGAAGTATAGGGTCTCCCCTGTGATGTATGAGTGCAAGCTCCAAATGCAGTCGGTATCATCCAGTAAGTATTTCAGTTGGTAAGAGCTAATCGTACGGGATTAGGGCGATTCTTCCAGACCACGCGGTTTCTATTCTTGGGCATGCTCTTAAGCACGATTATACCGATCTGGCGGATCAAGCCGCTCCATACGCCATCGATGAACGACTTCCAGAAACCATTGATCGTATCCCTGCAGAGTTTCATACAATTTGGGTAAGCAGTATCTCGGTGTTGAGAATCATTGATCTTTTATCCTAGGTCTAGTTGACGTATTACGAAACATGGCTTGACGCTCAACAACGTGCATTAACTACATGCCTTCCAACAACGAATCCCGGCAACGTTTCCACCATTACTCGGCTATTGAGTAGATTTTCCGCCATGCGCGACTATGACAAAACTTTCAAGGGCCAACTTGAACCGTCGCAGTGGAAGTCGGATGTCAAAGCCGAGGTGGAAGGCATCCCTAAATTGAGTGCGATTATCTCTAGCAGTGGGCTACTGCCCGGTGTCAAGCTGACCGGCTGCTGGGAAGCCGAAATTGTTATCAAGTCGCCAGACGGGCTCGAGCATTACATCGGCTTGGAGGTCCTGTGCGCTTGTACGACCGGCCTCAATAACCCAGTGGGGGAAACAATCCACGTGCCGGAAGCCTCGTCGACGATCGAACTGCTTCTCAGGTTCATTACACCTGTTGAACCGCCTGACCTGAAGACCCTTCCGTTTGAGCAGTTGAAGGACTTGGCGTACGCTGCAGAGAAATATTCCATACGCCAGGCAACAGCAGTCTGTCGGACGTTCATGAGGAAAGTCCTACACAATGCTCGAATTTGAACATTTGCGCTCATCTCTGCGATAGAAAAGCCGTTCCAAACCACCCTCATGAATTGATCCGATATGGGATTACGTTCCGCTATATGGATGTCCTGGACGTAGGCATACCTTTGTTGCTTGCCCCAGGCAGTGCGTTCAAGGAAGCAGTTAAATATATGCCACCCGACATGGTCCTTCCTTGGGTAAGCTATATCCCATTATGCAGCTTTGATGTCGTCGCCCTGAAGGCAAGGGCTCCAACTAGACACACTATTACCACAGTTGGCAAGACGTAGCCAATGGAGTCATCAGGGAAGCACTAAGGCAGGGTCGTGAGGTGTCCAAACGCGATATTAAGTGCAGAATATCCAGAAAAGGTTATTGCAGCTGTAACGCGCCCTTCGTTCATAACCACTTGGAACCGATAATTGACAGGCTGTTGCGAGGGCCGGGGGCCTTAGGGGATCTTGACAACCTCTTCCCAACGACGCAAGAATGTCCTGACGCTACAATGGTATTTCTAAAATGCAGAGAGAAAGCTGAAGCCTTAATCCAGCAAATTCCTTCGTTTAGCAGCTTCATGTAGCCTCCTTCTCATCGTAGCCTTATAGATACTGTATACACACTCTCTAGGCAATTCCGAGAATGTATCTCTTCCACAACAGAGTCCACACTTGACTCTTTGGGGAGAACCGTCATAATGATCTATAGCATGCGGTGCTAGCTAGAGGTAATCAAGGAAAGAAAGCTGATTTAACAACCTTTCGCCACCAATCTGATAGGGGTACATGGATAACAACGTTCGAGTGTCTAAATGACGACACGCAGCCAATGCGTACCGTGACGGATCATAAGTGACGGCACCCTAAGTCAAAAAGCGAGTTCATAGTTAGACGAAGGAGCCCGTATAACGACTAGCTCCAGCTCACCTTGAGATACCGCTTGAATGAATATCTTCGTCATGGAACCGATCATAATTGCACCACGGGGTCTGATGCGGTCTACCAGGTTGGGTCAGATCCTGAAGACAGACGGGACGTTCCAGATGTAAATGCCTCACAATTCCGCTATATCAATCCTTGCTCAGCAGCACCATCAATTTGATGCTTTCGTTAGAGAGAACAGCTAGAGAAATCGAGACACTGATTGAGAAAGGACGAAGTCTGTAGGAAGTTTGTTGGCGCCTCATAGAATAACCTCGATGATAGGTAGATATAGCGATTGTATTGCCATGTATTTTAAATTCTAGTACTGCCGCACACGCAGCCAGGTTCTGATAGGTAACATTGAATCCAGAGACTCAATTCGAATGAGAGGGAAGTAAGGGAGGACGAACACGGGACTGTTGATGCATTGATGGCCAGGATGGCAAAGCGCCAGGCACGAACGCATGCGGGCCTGCCCTAAACCATGCCATCAGTCGTCCCTTTCGTGCCTTTGCTCTCTCGTCTATCCCGCGGGTTCTGTGCGTCTCCCAATTTTGTACAGTTCCTGTATCAATATCAATCGTTTGACATGCAGCATTTTTACTGTCAGACGAATTCGCGAGTCGCATGCTACTATCACGACTGTCATATATGTGTTTACGTTCAATGGGTTAAACAGGCGCTGAAGAGGCGCTGAGGAACCTGATCATGGACCGCACTGCAAACACGAGGCAGCTGTCGTTCCATAGCTTTAGCTTCAACCACCATTTGCTAAATTGCTTCGCCCTGATTCTGCTTCGACATGGACTTGCTGGATACGCCAGACGTAGCTATGACAATTAGGTACTCAGACAAGTGTATGTAGGCTGTTTATCGCTTCATCTGGTTTAGTAACACGCTCCTATCCTCTAGTCAACGACGAAAAAGCAGAGGTTATCTATCAATCTTCCGATGGCATCCGATTTCGAATCCACGCGGTGTATTTAAAGGCGCACACGGAAGGTCTCGCACCGCCTGAGGGATCGTCTCTCCACGAAATCGTACAGTTGACAGAGACCGCCTCGACACTCGAACTCTTGTTCATGTTCATATATCCTACCCAGGCGCCTGCGCTCGGGGTTCAGACGGAATTCGAGATCGTTAGGAAGCTCGCGGAAGCAGCTGAGAAGTATCAGGTGTATCCAGCGATGTACGCGTGCTATTTGCACATGCAGTGAGTTTATGGCCGTCATATTACCTCGGATATACCACTAAACATTGGAGATGGTATTAGCGATATCCTTCCGAACCATGCCGTCTCTATTCTAGGATATGCACTCAAGCACGATTATGTCGATATTATGGACAAGGCGTCTCCTCTTGTCATTGCTTCTAAGCGGTTTGATGTTATGAACGAGATACCTCTAGAGCTCTACCAGACCTGGGTGAGTCCCACATCTACTACACTATTGGTCATAGCACTGAGTGCAATCCGATATGGATGAAGCTACGATATCATGACGAATGGGCTCAGAGACAACAACGAGCATTGACTACATACCTCTCGGAGTACTCGCCTCACTCTCCAACGATTTCTCGGCTATCTGGTAGGCTTTCTGCCTCGAAAGACTTGAAGTCAACTTTCCACGGATATGATTACGACGATTCATGGAAGAGTGCAGTTGAAGCCGACATTCTTAGGGTACCGAAGACGAGGAGAGTCATTGGCGGCAGCGAGCGACCGGACATCACACAGGAGCAAGCCACGTTCGAATTGTCGAATAGCGGGTCCGACATCGTTATTGAATCTTCTGATGGTGTCCAATATGTGATTAATCGGGATGTCTTGTGCGCTTGTTCGACAGGGTTCGACACATCCCCCAGCCTTGAGTCAACCATACTGACCGAGAGTTCCTCGACCATCAAATTGCTTTTGGCTTTCATCAAACCCGTTCGATGCCCAGATCTACGCTATTTGACGTTCAGAGAGTTGAAGGATCTGGCCTATGCGGCAGAAAAATACGGTATACATCAAGCAGCGGGAATTTGTCGCATATTCATGATGTAAGGCCATATCAATTCGTCGTCATAACATCTTATTGAACCCATATTTCTCCGAAGGAAGTCAGTTTCAGGCAACGCAAAGGATGTGTTCCATTACGCTGCTAAGTTCAAGTACTTCGAAATTCTTGATGCATCGGCACCATTGCTTCTTGGACCAAGCACTCCTTTCTCGGAGACTACGGACCAGTTACCTCCCGAGTTTGCTTTGGCGTGGGTGAGTCTCGGTTACATCTGAGAGGGATTCAAGATGACATGTCATCATCATCTAAAGGCACAGTATTATCAAACCTGGCAGGACCTACTTCGGGTTACCGTCCAAACACTGATATCCGAAGAGGCCTCTATGAGTGGGCCGGATAATTCAGAGTGGGAGCACCCCATGCAGGGAAACTGTAGTTGTCATAGGCCTTTCATGGGCGCTCACCTACGGAATGTTCTATCAGCCCTATTCGAGGGGCCGCAAGCCCTCAGAAACCTTGACGTTATCTTTCCTGACACTAATTGCCATCTAGCCAAGACGGCATTTCAAAAGTGTAGAGATCTAGTTGAAAGTAGGATCACAGAGATTCCAACCTTGAGTAGCTTATTATAAATGTAATATACTTCGTTGATAAATTCACATGTATTTCATTCGGAGAATATGTCCTACGCAGTAGCTCGGCTCGGAATAGAGTTAATGAAAATTAGTACTTAGGGGACGTAGCCACAGAGAACCGACATATGTCCAGCACGGTTAGCTACAGGTCGACTAGTTCCAGCTTGCTTCAAGAAAAATCTCGCCGGGAACCTCATCCCATTTCGTTCCATACCCCGACGTAAGCAAACACCCTCGGATGCGGCGTTCTCCCGGCAAGCGACGTCAGCGTCAAAGTACGAAAGGACTAAAGTTTATTTAGTTTTCTGGCCCAAGAAAGGGAAAACACAAATACTTTGGCTTAGCTCATACTACGACGGGCTAGGGAATGTGGACGGCCTCCAAGAGCATCCTTACTGCGACCTCGATGTGCTCTCCGCGCACCGTCTGTTTCTTGACATTTCCAAGAAAACACGGAAACAAAAGCAGCATCGGTAGTAGTGACGGTTCATAGCGTATACGGAGCCATGACAAAGATACCAGCCAGGTAGGTGTAGGGCGTTAAGAGACCTGACAGGGACACGCATTAGCATGGACACCGATGACAATTGAACGTAGACACTTACGCCTGAGCAAAGTCGATGATGATAAGACTCCGATCTAGAGAAAGCGGAGAGTTAGACTCAACAAACCGGCAGGTCCTTGATGTTAAGTAACGGCAAAATCTAGCTCACCTCAACATACCGTTGCGCGAAACGATCCACCTTGTCATCCCTGTCTCATTGCCAACGTCTCGCCTCTACCCCAATTACCTTCTGATCCTGAGTTATCTCACTGTCCACCACAACTCAAATCGCCACACGAGTTCCGACAGATATGAGATGGGGTGCGTTGATGCGATAGGGCGGATAGCTGAAGCCAGGGCGGCGTCAATGAAGGGCGTGGAGGGTGAGGAGGGAATGCTCACCCTTGGCATGGAAATCGCGTTGTTCTGTTCCTGCGTTTTCTGAGTTCTTCAGGTAGTTTCGGTCGTAGGTGCAACAGAAATTTAGACGTATCTCGCATCGAGAGTCTGCATGGTGGGTTCAGTCAAGACGTTCGGGGTGATGGGTTCGATGGGATGGACAGCTAGCGCAGCCGAGGCACCGATTCCAGTGGGACAGAGGGTCAAGTTGGTCCCACATGAGAGAGGACGCCACGATATAGAGGAGAGGAGCGAGTGGGTTCGATTTCTTTCTGGGAATTGGTGTAGGGCGGAGCGGCTAGAGCGGCCAAGAGGTTCTGGTTAGATACCGGGCACGGAAAAGAGAGTGGACTTGCCTACCATTGCAATTCTCGTTAAGTTCTCTCACAAAGTTATTACACGCAACCGGAGGAGTCGATCACTGGTCTGGGAGCAGACGATAGTTGGACGAGAGGGGGGAACAGAAAGTACGAAGGTGCTCAGCTAAACGGATTGACGCGTTAGCTAAGAAACGACGAGGTAGGAGACTAAGGTTGCTTACCGTTGCATTGTTGACACGATTCTCCAGGTTCTTCACGTCATATCGATCTACGAGAGCCAAGGAGAAAGCTTAGATAGGGAAGCGAGGTAGGGCAGGATGGTCCCAGCGACGGGTTCGGTTTCGAAATGCCACCCAGAGCAGGCAGGAGCAGGCTTGGAGACCGGTGAACGGAAAAGAGGAAGAGCAAAAAGGCACGGTTGATGGTAAGGATGACGTAGCGCCAGGCACAGAACGCGTGTCGGCCTGCCCTAAACCCTCCCATCAGTCCTCCCTTTTGTCTGTTTCCTCGGTTTTCTCTGTCATCTATCTCGTCGTTTCTCCCTCAGACGTGTTGTGCGCATTCGTTCCAAGTAAAACTGTCGGGGAAAGCTGATATAGCTGTAGTGTTGGGACCTGGAGCCCGACTCCAATGCAGGATATCTCGTCTATCTCGTTTCCGCCCTCTCGCCGTTCCTCGCATCTCCCTAAAGTGACTATTGACTTGAGGTAAGTTGAACCCAGTCGCTATGATACTAGAAGACTCATTGGTCTAACTTCTAAGTTATTCTTGCCTCACAAGTTCTAGCGCAAGAGATTCGGCGGTTTACTGGGTGAGGGAGAAATCTTTCACGACGGAGTAGGTATAGCTTAGCGGACAACGTGAATCAATGTAAGCTATACACAACCTCGAGCGGGGCTCGTTGGTCTAATTCGACACCTCTTTCTATAGTAGTAGTACTGGGTATAACTCGTATCGTCGTTGATCTTGTACCCCACCATCGTCGTTCTCACCAGTGAATCAATAATCGTCCCTAACGGTGCCACTCGAACATGAGCGTGGTGTCCTCTCACTTCTTCTTTTTTTTCCCGCCATCTCGTCTCGTGTCTACCCTCGCTATTTTGCCTCATATCGTAGGATTTTTGACAAAGCAAGTGTCCATCATCATCACGGCCTACAGACAACATCAAACGGCAATGCAAGGGCGTAACTCTACAAGCTTGTGTTCGTAGTCCAACCCTCTACTCAACACGAATGTTACTGAGGGAGTAGAAGGTCAAGGATACGGGGGCCTTGACGTATTTCCCCGCCCTATGATCACGACCTCCCTGCTCAAAAGTCACTATCTCCCATGCACCATCGGGTCGATTCCAGGTATCACCTCTGCCGGGCTGCAAAGTGTACCAATCATCACTTCCACCGTTGTATTTGGATACGAAGACGTTGACAGGCTGGAAAGACGCGGTATTGATAAAGATACCGGGCATCTGTGGTGTAAAGTAAGCCCTTTGAAGCGTCAGACAAGAGAATGCAGGTGGCTTACTGCGGAAAAGATTTAAGCACGGTTTGGTATTGGTATTGATTGGACAAAGTTCGAAAGTCGGTACAAGTCGTGACTCTGAGGAAAGACGTTCGAGTAGAGTTGAATGGCTTTTATAGGCCAGCCAGCTCATGTTCTCAGACGTAAAATTGGTCGTACGCCCTATTAGCAGAGCTATTAATTCGAGAAGATGCTCGACGTTGTTCCCCTAACCACATCTTCTCCACGGGATGGCTCGAACTTCTGTTCTCCTAACCTCTCCAGGTGTTCCAAGGCGACCTCGTGACGGCACGTACGCTTCTTTGAAAGTCCCATGCTCATTCGATCGAACTTCTTGGTGCTTCCTTTACGTCCTCCTCCTCTTCATATGCCCCTTTCTCGGATCCCTGTTCTTCGTCGTCCATCTTGGGCAGTTTCCGTAAGTTCGGTACTACTTCTTCTGGTCAGGACGCGAGAGGGATGGTGATAGCATGCGCAAGGGAACGCGTCCCGTCCGTTCCAAGCCGGGATTTCGCTGGTAACTCCTCTCCCTTCGAGCGATCGAGAGAGGCCATCAGAATCTGCAGAAGTGGAGTAGACGGCATCGAGGCTTCACGTACGTCTTCGGTGTAAGGAACACTATTAGCACTCAGAAGTATTGCCTTAGCTCGGAACTTTGTTGGCATGTGTCCATTTCCTCAGCTATGCTCTTTCGACCGAAAACCCACCTAAACTGATTTTTCAGGAGTTCTTTTTCCACCAGCACGTTCTGCTGCGTATCTAGGATATCAAAACTGGATTCAAATTGAGACGGAACGGCCGATCTGTTTGAGAAGAGACTCCTCGCCGTTCTTTAGGCCTGTCTGATGCGACCATCGCAGTCATTCGTCGGGCTTCTAGAATCTTAGAAGGCGAGAAAAGACGTTCAAGTTCCGCGATGGATGGATGATGCCGATAAAGCTTGAGTGTTGAGGAGCCCGAGGAGACGCCCCGAGGGGTTTTGAAGCAGGAGCATCCCCAATAACCATTTTCTAGACTCAGGTCTTACGAGTACGAGGCGAAAGTATGAATAGATTTCACTTTCTATTTTGGGATACATCATATCTAGTGCTACTGAATAGATGAGAATGAGGTCAACACACAAACGGTGGGCGGAACTTACACAGTCAACCTTATCGCTGGGAACCACTTGCTCGCCCGCATCCTCACGATGTACAGCAGGAGCATACGTTCCTCCACCTCGGCCTACGTTCAAAACCCCTCCTTCACCCAGCATCTCCATCGACTAGCCGCGTTTCCGGTATGTGAATCTCGTGTCTTGCGAATAAGCCGAGGTGAGGCCTGAAGGATGGGGTTAGCGAGGGATGGGAAATGCAGAGGAGTGAACGTACCTACGAAGTTCGGTACAGAGTTTGTTTGGTTTGGGTTAGTCGAGTCGCCCGTGGGAGAGGCAGAGAGAGGCAGGAGAGGCTTGAGGAAATACAGGACCTCCCAACGTGACGATCTACAGAGGTAGAATAGACGAGTTCTGTCGATACCGAAGTATGACTACGCGAACCTGGGGAAAGGTATAGGTATGTCTCTGATCCAGAGAAAGCGGAGAATTAGACTCAACAAACCAACGGGTCTTTGACGGTAACGGTAAAATCTAGCTCACCTCAAGATACCGTCGCGCGAAACGATCCACCTTGTGATCCCCGTCTCATTGTCAACGAATACGAAGCCACGTCTCGCCTCTACCCCAACTACCTTCTGGTCCTGGGTAATCTCACTGTTCGCCACAACTCAGATCACCATATGAGCTCCGACAGATATGAGATGGGGTGCGTTGGGTGCGATAGAGCAGCTAACTGGAGCCAGGAGGAAGGGAAGCGATCGGGTTCAATCTATTTCTCTAGGAAGGAGTATAGGAGAAGCGTCCGAGTTTCGACTGGCAGAACGCCTATAATGACTAAGAACTTCTGGTCGGTGAGCTGGAACGGGGAAGATAGCGAGTTTGCTTACCATCGCAACCCTTGTAAAGTTCTCTCACGAGCCCTCTATTTTTTCCATCTTACACGCAACCGGAGGAATCGATCACTGGTCTAAGAGCAGACGAGAGGAGAAGACAGAGAATATGAAGGAAATTGGCTAAACCGATTGAGGCGTTAGCTGAGAAAAAAAGAGTAGGGCACGAAGTTGGCTTACCATTGCTTTGGTCATCCGAGTCTCCAGGCTCTTCACCTCATATCAATCGGCGAGAGGTAACGAGACAAATAAGATACGAAAGCGACGAGGTGAAGGCTAGTCCCAGCGACGACCTCGGCGGAGAGTAGACAGAAGCGGACTCGACTCGACTGGGATGAGACGACGAGACAGAACAGGGGAAGGGTAAAAAGGCACGGTTGATTCAGATGGCAAGATGACGCCAGGCACAGGACGCGAACCAGCCTGCCCTAAACCCTGCCATCAGTTGTCCCTTTCGTCTCTTTTCTGTCGCCCTTGTCTGTCTCGCCGATTCTGCTTGTTCGGATGCTAAATATTACACCTCGACGTCCCGAATGGTCATATCGTTGGATCATACACCGTTTTTACTTGTGGAATACATTCCTGCTCAAGCTTTATCTTGGGATGATACCTGTATGACTGTTGATCACTGCATAGCGTAGTACTCGGGCGAATGGTTTAATATCCACGTTCCCCCTATAGAATCGTTAAAACTTACAAATCAAACCCAGAATAAGTTACACATAAACATATCGCAGGTGGACCCATGGCCATTTTCTCCCGCGATGCCATTCCCTTATCAGTCGCAGATGCAGCCTGGAAGTAACCTTATACAAAGTGTCTCAATCCTTCGTATATCCCAGAATTCCAACCTATTTTCCCTTCTAGTCACGCACACAGAACTAATCATCAAATTCTCAGCACGATGGGATATCACATCATTTAAGTGCCAGTCGCTTACCCATCCACATTCGGATTGGCAGAACTCTCCTGGAGGGCAGCCACATGCAGCCTGAGCGGCAGAGTCTATAGGGTGTTTAAGCGTAAGGTAGATGTATAAAATAGCCAATATTGAATATACCTCGCTTCTTAGCCGGCTCACACCACTGGCAAATTTCCGAGTAAGCTCAGCCATAAGTTGAATGAGCGGATTCTACTTACATTATAGCATGTACGGGCGCAATGATATCCCGGAGTGCAACCATGATCCCAACATCCGGCCTCAGTGCTTGCGCCGTCTGGCAAGATTTAGTTAGTATAGTAAATGTGACCATTTGTGGATCCGCTACCTCGAGGCATAAGCTGCTCGAGGACAGCACCTGTAGCGCTGTTGACAATGACCAGAAGAATGGTGGTAATGAAGAACCTCATTTTTAGCGTTGAATAGGGTAGGAAACGAGAGTAGGCGTTAAAGTACCGAGACCCTTTATACTACCCATCGATCCTATACACCTAGACTTAAGGGGACCTGTAGACTGCGTTCGTAAACTCGTGTTCAACTCAATTTAACCTCCAAAACGCTTGGCGCCCACTTGTTGAGAAGAATGAAAGCGCCACCGATCGACGCTCTGGTTTTGATGGTAGACTCATCTACGCTCTACAATTGGGAGTGTAAGATTCCTTCTTAGAAGTCGTTAGTCAGCTGTACATCGACAGGTCATCGTTTGTTATTCCAGAGGTGTACTACAACCTATGCTTCATCTATGCAAGAGATCTAAGCCAGACGACACGTGTGATAGGGCGCAGATTTTTACCAGATCAAACTTGTCTTGGCAGAGCGATATATCAAATTTCATGGCAGCAACACTGCTGGGACGGCGGTCATATTGGTTTCAGTCGAGCTGGCTGAGGTTCCAAATAATGAACCACCCCTGTCAACGCACTAATTTCACACATTGTACCGTATATGTCTCATGGGGCGAAGGGTTGAGAATGTATTATTCTGTGATTACAGGACTTGCGGCTTCGCCGTCCTTGTCGCTCTAATAACATATCCAGAACGCTAGGGTTTCGAAAGCTTGAAAGCTCGATCCAATCAGAGGATTTAGGGCGATTGACCACGTTCTTCGTGATACCTGTTGCTTATCGTACCATTCATCCATATTGTATTGCCGCATTACGCTGGGGATTGACCTATGATGCTCAACGATAGGGTATTGGCTATACATGCCGGGAGTGTGTAAAATCTGACTCTACTTGCGATGGTGTTCAAGGGCGTCAACACCTCAGGTATGTTTGTTCATTGAAACCTTAGGGAGATTGGAGGTGATTCGTGTAGGCCATAGGAGAGGACGAATTCAAGCCGATGTATGTTCAGTTCATTCAAGACGGCAGGGGCCCTTATGATCCTTTCCTCTGGGAGGACGGCTAGAGCAACTGAGGCGTTGGTTAAGAGAGATGGAGGTGCCGAGTTGGTCCAAGATGGAAGAAAACGCCAACGATATCGAGGATATAGCGACACGAGCAAGTGCAGTTTCCTCTTCTGGGAGAAGCGCTAGAAGGGAAAGAGTCCGGACTTCGGCAAACAGAACAGCCACACCATCGGTCACTAGTCTAAGGGCTGAGGAAAGGAGAACGGCTAAGCAGATTTTCTCCGAAGCCCAGGTTCCTCACTTAGGAAATGGATGAGAAAGACTGCGAGAACCATGAGACGAAGAGACAACAGGGCGAAAGCTCGCAGAAGGCACTGTTGATGGCAAGGATGACGTACTTATAGCGTTAGGCACACAACGCGACAACACCTGCCCTAAACCCAGCCGTCGGTCGTCCGCTTTCGTCACTTTTCTGACTTGTCTCTCTCATCTATGTCGTCGTTTCTGCCTTCATCGATCAACCCAGGTTGAACTCTGCCTCATCTATCTCGTCAAATGCTTCTTTCTCTCCGGTCTTCCTCGCATCTCCCTGAAGCGCCCTAGAGAATAAAAAGAGCCTCACTGGTAAGCGACGCCCATCTCGGCTCCCGCGTTCTCCTCAGCTAACGCCTTGTTTGCTCCAGCCGTTCTCCTGAACAGACGAGAAACAACGCAACGCAAACACATCGACTCTCCAATCCGGGAAGCATACCTACTTTAGTAGGCTTCCAATCGTTGAAGATATGCACAACTTGGAGGAAGGACTAGCCGCGCGAGGATGTTGGCAAAATCGGCCATACGATTGTGGAGGAATACCCATGCACCTGGAAGCCTTCCGTTCCACCGGTAGACAAGGCTAGGATGCTGTCGAGCATATCCGCCAAATATCCCGATGTAAGTAACCTATAACTTCGCCTCATAAATGCCTCTGTCTAACCCACTGCTCTCTTTAGCCCAGGATAGGTCGTCTGTGTCGGTAGACCGATCCCATCCCTCTCATCTGCTCCCGGCCAATGGAACGAAGCCTGATCCGATGGTGAGCCTACTTCCTTCCCTCTCCTCTCCCCTCACCTAACGCCCCATCTCCGCCATCAGCCATTACACATCCCACACCATCAAGGGTTCTCCACGTACACCTCCACCCGCTCTAAGTTCTCTGGCCTGCCGTCGATGATCAATTCAGCCTAGTTTACGATGGCGCCATTGGGACTAAGAGATCCGCCGTATTCTACACCTACGTCTCGCACCTAAGGGCTCACTTGAAATGTTCCAGTACTTTCTTGAGGTAAGCATTCTATACTCGACCTTTGTGGATTCATTAGTCTAACTTGTCATCTACCCAGCTCCAGTTATGCCGTTGCCAGTGGGCCCAACTACGTCGTCAAACTTCCGTCTTCCACGGGATTGACTGAGGCGGAGAGGAAGAACGATGAGTTGGTAGATGATCTTCCTACCTGTTTCGCTCGTTAGCTGACCAAAGCTTCGGTTGCTCTAGTCGTTCTCTCGATCGGAATCATTAACGGTTCAAGTTTGGAGCTTTAAACTTTAACCCGTACTCCTCCATCCACGCGGAATCGTCATACAGCACTCACAGGCAAGTCTATTCCTACATCTTTCCGACACCCCGAGCTAATAGATTACATTACGCATTCGCTTCCCTCAGCCCGCCTCGGTACATCCCCATGACAGTTGAGTCTCAACTGGCTGAGATACGGCTAGCGATAACGAAGAAGCATGCTATGGGACTGGGTGAAGGAGAGACGTGGTTTCCATGAGGAAGCAGAGATGATACGCAAGATCATTTCACTGTTGACTAGGGATGAAGCTTGACTTGAGGTAAGCTTGATCTAGTAGCTATGATACCGGAAGACTCGTTGGTCTGACTACTAATTCGTTTTTTGCTTTACAGTTCCGGTCTTAGGAATTCGACGATTTACTACACCAGGGATAAACTTTCCGCGAGAACGTGGGTATAGCTTGGCCAGGCGATGAAGAGTTGATGGCCGTCAATATGTTCGACTACAGATTACATCACATGGCAATACAAAATCATAATTCTTCTCAATTTCCTTCCTCGAGTCCGTGTCCATGTCCTAGTCCAATCCACTACTCAACGCGAATGTCCTGGAGACCGTAGAAGGTGACAGCTGCGCCAGCCATGATGTATTTCCCCGCCCTATTATTGTACCCTCCCTGCTCGAAAGCCACGATCTCCCATGCACTATCGGGTCGACCCCACGTATCGCTTCCTCCGGGCTGTAGAGTGAACCATTCGTCATTGCCACCGTTGTATTTGGAGACCAAGGCTTTGACGGGGGAGGGGGATGAGTTTTTTATGAAGATACCGGGCATCTGTAGAAGAGAGTGACATTGAGAAATTGAAGCGAAGCCAAGAAATGTGGGTTGCTTGCGTTGGAAAAGGTTTACGAGATTTGTGTAGAGCGGTTTAAGATTGGTATTAGTATTGAGCGAACTTCGAAAGTCGTGTTGTGTTGTTATTCTGAAGAAAAACGCTCGAGCCGGGCAGCTTTTATAGACCAGCTGGCTGTCGTATTCCAAGATGGAAAAACACGACATAAGCCTTATCGTTACCCATTTCTGGTAGCTATTAAGTCGAGCAATTCTTGCTCGGCTCGACGCTACTCCCCTCACCACACCATCCCCACCGAATTTGTGCCCTAGAATTGAGAGGTTGTAAGATACCTCTCGGGTAGTGGAGATCTCTGGGCTTCCATTCGTAATGTTCATAACATATTTGGATCACGGATGTAACGAGGATGAGCCATGAGGTGGAGTTAACAGTTGACAGGATGAACTTACGCTCCTGCGTATACAATCGGTACTACTTCTTGAGGAAACCTAATTCATTGAGATGACGTCGATATCTCCTCAGCATTCCGCCCGTCATGCATCTGCCACTTGGATGGGTGTCTCTTTCAGAATCGCGATGATTCTCACTTCGAATTTGGAGTTTCACTCGGATAATGAACTTCATATCCAGGCGCACTAGACATCTAAACATCCATGCTGCCTCCTGACAAATGTACACGCTGGTAGGAGGCCAATTCTGTCAGACGAAATGCAAAAATCTAATTGGAACATGAAATAATGCTCGAGTTAAAAAACGGGTGGTGGAGGGTAATTGCGTAATTAGATGGTCACAAGTTAATCATAGGCGAAGGAAATACATCCAATGACCCTGGATCGGAGCGTTTCAAGAGGTTGGCTTTGGCTAACACCTGTCGGAATAACATCCTACGATTTAGGAGTAGTTTACAATCAACTCGAATGGCTGTCCATAACACCTTATGCGCTCATGCAATCGATCGCCAGTAGGTGCAGACCCCTGAAAGCGCCCACAGCTCTTTCAGGTCGTTCAGGGTGCGCGAGTATGGACAATCCCAGGCCGGTAGTGTGAGCTGGAATGTATGGCAAAGGATGTTGCCCAGGATGGTGTTCATCTTGAGGATCGTTGCTTTGGAGGCGCTCGGTATCATCCTGTCATCATCGTCTCAACAGCCGAGATTCTGCTAGTTCATATATACCTGCCACCAAATTGAATCGGCGGGCTTGTCCTACGGCCTAGACTCGATCGACCTACTCCTACATCATAGAACTTTACGTTAAATTTATATCCCAAAACCATGTCAAATCAAGCTACTAAATGAAGGAATGTCGTTTATCAACTTCTGAGCTTTTCCCTTGCACGCGAGAAATACTCTTTGAGCGTCTGTACAGTTCACTGAAGCAGGGAAAAGATCTTCAAGATCTTTAAGAGCTGCTGGTTCTCGAAGCAACCTATCCGTGGTCCCGCTAAGGTGCGCCTGCAAGAAGAGCTGGCCACAAGTGCAGTAGCCTGGCTTATGAGTCCCGTCCCGTGAATTGTACTGTGATATAGTAGGTAGTTGGAGGAGTACTTCGGCGATAAGCTCCCTACCCACATCTTGCCACTTGTGGTAATAACGTGTCTTGAACGACGTTCCGTTAGCCTATGGGCTATTTAGCTCGTTGAAGAATCATAACCCACCCAAGGCAGTCCAAGAGAGGAGGGTAGACGCTTGAGCGTGCCTTCGAATATGTGGCCTGGACCCATTAGCAATGGTATAGCCAAATCGAGAATTTCGAGGTAAGAGAACGTCGCCGCATAGATAAATATATCTGTTGCATTATCGGGAAGTGCTTTTCTGTTTCGGCGCGGTGTAAGTCCAATTGTTCGGGAGCTTAAGTAGATGAGGAGCTTACCTCATGAATACACGACAAAGTGCTCTTGCTTGATGGACAGCGTACCTCTCTGCGGCCAACGCCAAATCCTTTAACTCGCAAAAAGGAAGGATTTGGAGATCCGGTGACCGGAATGGTTTGAGAAATTGTAAGAGCAGTCGAATGGTCGAAGCACTTTCAGAAACCTGGCTTATGTTCACCGTTGGATCGTATAAGCCCGTCGAACAAGCGAGTAGAACCTCACGGTTTGCAAAATGGTCAACGCCGTCGGAAGATTTGATAACCACATCTCCATCCTGCACCACCGTAGGATCTTTGTTCGTGGACTGCGACGTCCCTTTTCCGACTAGGGTCGCACTGAACTTGGGTATGGCATCAATATCCGCTTTGATCTTCGACCTCCACTTGCGGAGCGTTTCAATATCCACCTTCGCTGGTAACTTTGTTAGAACACGAACCTTTCCATCACGCATAACATAGTTATTAAGGGCCGAAAAACTTTGAGAGAGCTGTGCCACCGTCGACATGTGGGTGCCACTTAATGGGGCGTGTTTTCCCAGAGCGCGTCGTTGGGCTTCTAGCCACATATCGTAATATTTCACCTGGAATAATATATAAAAGGCTCGGTACATTCTAATATGAGAAATTCGCTCACCCAGGGTTTGCAGAACTCGGGAGGGATGCTGTCGATAACCTTCGGAAGCCTTTCGTCGATGGCATTCAGAGCAGCCTCATCTGCAAGATCGATGTAGTCGTGTTTCAGAGCATATCCAAGAACGGAAACCGCATGTTCTGGAAGAGTAACCCTACAACCGCGGTCATCAATATGTATTTTACAATTGTAGACGAAAGAGTAGCGACTTACCTCATCCGTAGATTACATTCATACACGACCGGAAACACCTGATACTTCTCTGCTGCTTCGGCAAGATCAACCAACACTTGAAAATCGACGTCGAGCGAGAGCACAAGCGGCCGGGTTGGATAAATGAATTTGAACAATATTTCCAGTATCGCGGCGGGCTCTGTCAGGTGAACTATTTCCTGCAGCGAGGATCCGTCTGGAGGGGCTAGACCTTCGGTATGAGCCTTCAAATAGACCGCGTGGATTCGAAATCGGATTCCATCCGAGGATTGATAAGTAACCTCGGCGTTTTCGTCGTTGACTATGCCAGAATATTATAGTAAGTGTAGTGCCTTACCACTGGGAGGAGCGGAGAAGCTACGTACACTCCTCTGAGTATGGGACGGTTGTGGATTTATCGTTTTCAATGGTGGTGTCCATAATGGAGTACGAAGATGTTGAAGGAAATAACAAGATGAGGGTTGGGGTCGATGCTGTTGAATTACACATGCCTCGTGCTTCTGTGCTTGTGGGTCCTGATCGGCTTCGGCTTTTTTTGGGCGTCTCTTGAAAGGCGCCGTCAAGGTTTCAATATACGTTTGATGAGCATCAGGGGTGATGTTGTAAGCATGTATTCGTGCAACCCAGGAACTAATTATTGTAATGTATTTTTCATACAATTCAACAGTTCACTACAATCTGACGGCCAAGATTCCTGAATAAGGAAGCGAAGCCTTAGTCGAGAAGGAACGAAGTAGGGGAGTTAGTCTGCTCACCATTGCGTCGTTCATCCTCTTTAAATTGTCCAGATTTTCGCGTCATATCAATCGGCGGGGATTAGATTGGTGAGATATTCTCAGAGTGGAAAGGTAATGATAGGGAAGTAAACGAAACGATGAGGTAAGAGAGATAGCAGAAAAGGTATAGTTGATGACCAGGATGATGGGATGGCACTATAGTGCGTTCGTACTCGATCGTCGACTGAGGCTGTGCGTGGAGTAGCCAGCGTGTGGTGATGTGCTGTGGCATCTTCAACGTCTGGAGGAGACATGAACGTAGGATTAGTCAAGAGAAACGGAGGCAACAGCACGTGTACCAGAGTTGTAATGTATCCCAGTAATTATAGGAAAAAGGTATTATAATATCTGCGGCCACTTTAGGGAATTATAATGTGTGTCAAATGTGTAGATACGTCAAATACCTATTATAATTCAAGTTCCTATCTACATGCCTTAATGGGTATTTTCTGCCTGAATATTAAGTCCGAATAGCCTTGTTGGACCCATTATAATTGCGCTTCTTCTTCCCCGTGATCCAGAATACTTATTGGCGTAATAATCCCCTCGCGAGCGCATTATAATGTGCTGCACTGGGGTTCCGGGATGGGGACGTTGATTCGGCAATACAGTCCTAGCACCCGAAAACTTAGAATTCGGAAATTCTACTACACCTCTATGACAGGCTGCGATACACCACTGTTTGTCCTGAAACCGTGTGTTCGCGAGTTATCCAGATCCGAAAGTGAGTACGGAAGTTGCGGCAGAATGGGATGCTATTGAACTACCGCTTGATTGAACATGCCGGACGCAAGCCCATTGGCCGCACGTTGAGCGGCTGACCCTTGCCGGCAGGCCAATCAATAGATAATGCTACTCCGGTGAACTCCGAGGTCGAACAAGAATTCGGTTGGATTGTGCTGCTTCTCCAGCGTATCTAACGCAGACCTACCATAGAGCTTTATTACAGTTATATACTATGCTTGCATCGTAAATCAGGTCGAACCGCAGGCAAATATATGATATTGAAAAAGTCAGACGAAGCTCGAAAGATCGGTAGGGTTTTCTATGCTTTCCATGATCAAACCAACATGTGGAGTTGAACCCCACATTCTAGACAAGGTATTCTCTTTTGGGGGGGAAGGGTAGGAGGTATAAAGAGTACCGTTTGCTTCTAATCATTATTTTCCACCAGTTTCGGTCCTCATTGGCTCTCAGTACAAGGGGATGTAGTGATTGTGCACCAGGGATGATGCAGCAATCGAATATTTGAGCACGACCGTTTTATGAACGCCACTCTTATAGTACTCGGCCTTACGCACTAGAAATACATTGGGGCACCCGTTATTCCCCCTCCTCAGACTAACAGCCCGCCTCATGAGCTCGTGTCTGGAAGTGGTAAAATGGTGCTATGACGGGGAATCGAACCCTCAAGTCCAAAAATGAGAGGTGGCGTCGTAACCACTAGACTAAACAGCAATTACTTTGGATCCTTTTTTAGGTTTATACTGTAATTACAGAATTCTACCTTGAAACGACATTATAATACTGAAAGTCCTGGCCTATACATCGTAACGTGGGTCACCTGAGTACTAGGGGTGTATTTCCAGTGTTCTGCGGTATCTAAATTAGGACATCAAAGCGATATTATAATACCTTTTTCCTATAAATGCTGCGTGTATTACAAAACCGCTACACGGACTCCTCACGGAGGAGAGGGCTTGACGTCGAGCTTACCATCATACTATCCATATTACACTCTTCAAAACGCGGTAAAGGAATGACAGTCTATAGAGAAGGGGGTGAACCACCGACCTCAACCTCAACCCAGGGATAGCCGAAGCTTAGAACACCGATTAGACGGAGACGAAGTTATGGGTCTGTTACCTCTCGAAATGTGGGACAGGAATATGCTCAACCAGGTTTTTTCACAGCGCCCTCGATTTCAGAAACTCACACACTACCAGTGGTGATTTTGGGCTGGCTGGTAAGGATGGGTCACCAATCATCGAGGTAAGAGAAGACGGAACTTGGACGAGAGGCGGAGAGGAGAAAGGAGGACAGCTAAACGAACGGAGGATTAGTTGAGAGCGGGCGAAGTTGAGGTGTTTACTTACGGTTGAGATGTTCGTCCAATTCTGCAGGCTCTTTACCTCATATTGGTATATATGAGATAGGTGAGGGGGCACTTTGGGAATAGTACCGAGACGACGGGACGAAAACGAGAAAGAGGAGAGCAGGAAGGGTAGAGTTGGGGTGTAGCGTGTTCGATGTCTGGAAGAGATGAAGCTGAAGACGTAGGGGAGAGGAACGGAGGAGAGGTGAGAGAAGGTGAGCTTACCATCGCACCAGACCTCCTCGACTCCAGGAGAACATTTCTCAAAACGCGGTAACGAGGTAAAGGAGCGACGGTGAGGGGTTAATTGACCGACAAGGAAGCAAGCGATAGAGGCAAGCCTAAGGAAAGCGAAGGTCAGGCCGCCAAGTCCAGAAAGACGAATTTATAGGACACTAACGTCTCGTAGCATAGTACGGCAGCAGCTCGGAAGCCGCTCATCCCATGTTCTTTCACAACGTCCTCAATTTCTAAACCCCGCGCACAGCCAGTGTCTCTTTGCGCGGTCTTGTAGACATCGGCGAGAGAAGAGAAAAGAGAAAGGCTAAACGAATCGAGGCTTTAGCTGAGAGAGGACTAATTTTGAGGAAGGGTTTGCTCACCATTGTGTTGCTCATCCGATTCTCTGGGTTCCTTACCTCGTATCAATAGACGAGAGCCAGCGAGATGAACGAGATACGTGAGATATCTTTACAGGATCTGCTCGGGGAACACGCAGCACGGGTTCGAAAAGGTAACGAGACGAAACAGAAAAGAGAAAGAGAAAGGCACAGTTGATGGCAAGGATGACGTAGCGCCAGGCACGAACGCGACCCAACCTGCCCTAAACCCAGCCATCAGTCGTCCCTTTTTCACTTTTCTCGCTTTTCTCTCTCATCTATCTCGTCGGTTCTGCTCGTTCAACACGTCATATCGCTTCACTAGAATTCATCCCAACTTCTTTTCTCTGAATATCTTTCGTCGTCTGGTAGCGAATAGAGAAAAACGACACTCGGGAGCAGATTTATCTCTACGGCGTTTCTCAACCAACGACTTCTTTACTTTAGCTGTTTCCCCTTCGGCATATACTCACTACCTCGTACGTTCGGATCTCTCTCACCCACGCCTCGGTTCAACTAACCCACCCTTACTATCCCAGCCTATTATTGGTCCCCGGCGCTTTGTCTTTTACCACGCACTACCTCGATCGGGAAGATGCCCCGTCTGGAGGAGTGAAAATCGTGAATGTCCGGGATTGGTCGACAACGTAGGAATGCTGTTGAGCAAGTTGCCGGTCTATCTCAATGTAAGCTACCTCTAACTTCGCCTTTATGTATTCGTTGGCCTAATCTACCGCTCTACTTAATAGGCAAGAAATTCGTCTCGGCCTATCGATCTTAGCCATCGTCTCCGCTCCCACTGCCGGTCCCTTGCTGTCTCCTGAATGTATTGGACTGATACGACCACAAGGTCTGATACGATGGTAAGCAGACGCTACTCCTCCTGCGTCCTCCCTCGTGACTGTCAGCTCATACCCTCTCCTCTAGTCGTCCCCACCCCGAAAATTCTGAGACCGTCAAGATTCCAAGATCCATACCGGCTCTTATTTCTCCACTGAGCAACAAACGTGCATGGTGCCGATTCTATTTCCTTCGTCTCTCCCAAACCGCTCTAACAGTCCAAGGTACTCTAGCTCTCGCCTCCTTCATATCCTCCTGGTTCGTCACCCATGTCGCAGAGGGGTCGAGATACGGAAAGAGTAAAGATGAATCATGATGAGGGAATGCTTGGAGGTATGATATGGCTTGGAGTGAGGAGACTGGGAGGGATAGACGGACTATTCGGCGTGGGTGATATAGCGGTAAGCAACGTTCCCTCCTCTATTTCTCTTATCTAACGTCCACCCTGACGTTCTCACTGTCAACCACACTCGCTCTTCAATCGCCTTCGCCGAACTTGGCTTCAACCGCCTCCCATTGGAAACTTCTACCTCTTACTCTCGGCTCGAAGACATTTCCTGGCGTACCTCTGTCGCAGTCTCCTTCAATCCCATCCGCGATAATCCGATACCAATAGGTCGTCGTACCTTTGACTTCCCCCTCTCTACATTGAAGCTTACATGACTCTGCAGCTACGGCCTCTTCCACAACTGGTACTTGTAACCCTACCTCGCCATATCGAGGATTCGTGCAGGGAGCCCGAGGAAGGGGATCGGGTGTGGGTATGGTGTCGTTTGGTGTGACGAAGCGGAGACAATGAATGAGGATTGATCATTCGACGACAGTGGTACACTGTTCCTCATCTAACGGCTCTTCTTCTCCAGCCCTCTCGCAACTCTACTCGCTTAACTCAGCTTCACCCTGCAATTCCTAGATCGGAGAGTTCTATCGAGTACCGAGTACCTCGAATCTCTGGTCTTCTCGACTCGAAGGAAATTCCTGTCGTTCCCCCATCACCGCCACTGTTAATGCTCCCCATATTAAAATGTCAGTCGTATCCTTAACGAGTGCCTAACACTGACAGCCAGGCCAATCAAGAGGCCGATATTCAAGAATTTTCAGGAATACTAGGTCGCGTGCTCCTGTGGGGAGAAGGAAGGGGTCCCTTCCACTTGTGTAGACCTGGTTCGAGTCTTGTCGCCATACATTAGATGGCTGAACCTGTATTCTAATAGTGTACAATAGAGTTTGTCAAGTCCTGTCAATGGTGTTCGCTTGAAGTTAATTGCAGATGGAAATCCCTTGAGATGAAGAAAATAGAACATTCTCAACGATCGTGATCGGCCTATTCGGCTACAAGTGACTGACAGCAATCACATCGATTTTTGCATATTCGCTATTTCTATCTATTGCATCGACTAGAATTCACAGAAATAGTCTCTAATTTAGCGACTTCCTACTGGGTTAATGAAGTGGGAGATAGGTCCGCGTTTTGGCCCCTCTATGTTCCGCCGAGAGATCGGTTCTCCGAATACGCAGTATAATTACTCTCTACCATTCTAGCTGTTGGGATAAGTGCCATAGCGTTCAGGGAATGATCATTAAAATATTCCGTCAGACAAAACCAATCAGAAAATCCCCCGAAAGCAGCCGGAATGAAGACGCCACAAGTACTTCGCATCCAAGCAGCCGTTAATTCAGTGGCATAAATGGATCCCCCCGAATCGGGGTAGAGCATCTGCTAATGTGCAACTCAGGGTGAGCCGGATAGCATCACCTGTTGTAGACATGCTTTACCGTCGGGCGAAAGGTTTGAGAAAAGCACCAAGCATCTGGATCTGCCAAAATTCTCTGACCTAACCTCGGACCGGTATACCGGGCACACGACGAGCGAAGGACGACCAGGCAAGCCAGAAGAAGTTTGGGGTTCTCATGCTAACCAACACTGGCAATCGGCAGGATTCTAGTCAAGTTTCTATTAACATGCCACGGACCATTATGACGATGATAGAAGGTATAGTTTGGCGTTTGACATCTATCCTGTTCGGCTTCTTCAGTATATAGACCTGCAGGTGGGCGAGTCAGTCCCAACATTGATCAAGCTCACCCCCCGTTACTCACTGGCAGCGGGACCCGATGAATACTCCTATCACCAACGCATCCCACCCGGATCCTACTTTCCATACCCGCCTTCCCGCTCGTTGCCACCCCCTAAGCGGAGTGATCGTACCCAAAGTTCGTCAGAATCTCGTACAGAACTGGCCTTGGAGTTCGGAAGAAAGCAAGAACCGATATCTAACAGGGAACACCGGGGATGGCGTTATGTATGCATTCCCTGGTGTGCGGAATGACCGCGTTGAGGTTATCACCACCTTCCTTATGTTGCATTTCCTGATAGATGACCATATCGTGGAATCGGAATCGATGGAAACTGGGAAGGTAGAGTGAATTCGTTGAGTTTGCCACTGGCACTTCTGTTCTAACGGACGCTGGTATTACAGAGGAGGGGGGCTCTACGTCGGTTCTTCGGGATCATGAGGAGGCTCATTCAACCCGACGCAGATAATCCAGTCGAGCTTATGGTGGACCATGTGACTTCTGGCTTCCTATCCTGCACTGATGAAGTTGCGCGGCGGCACGCTCCTCAGCTACTCGAGACTATAATTCAAGCCATCGCTGCCGGTGGAAATCACGACGGGAAAGTGACTGCCATGAGAGACCTAGACGGCTACCTGAAGTATCGCATGGCTGAAGCCGGTGTCCTGTGAGTATATCTCCTAGAATTAATGCACTCGTCCTTGCCTGAGTGCCTTCTCTAGCCTGTCTTTCGCCCTCGCATTTTGGGGAGGCGATATCTATATCCCTTCCCACATCCACAATGATCCCAAGGTCGAATCGTTCTTCAAATCGGTATCAGATCATTTGGTTCTCGTGAATGACATTTACTCGTATAATGTTGAACGAAAGCGATTCGAGGAGGGTGAGGCTGCCGTCTTCAACGCAGTCTCTCTGATTATGATCGAGAAGGGTATCGACGCTCAAGAGGCCATGGACATCATCAAACAGCGACTCACGGCTCTTGAAGATCTGGCTTTGGAAGGGGCTGCTGCGCTGCGAGAGAGATACGCAGGCGCGGAGAAGGTGGACGAGAAGGAGGTGGTGAATAAGATGATTATTGTTCTTCTGGAAATGATGGCCGGCAATTGCGAGTGGTCTAAGTTCTGTGGGAGGTATAATCCCTCTACGGCGTCACAAGAGGTCAGGAGCGGGACAGAGGGATGCGTAGACTAGTAGAAATACGAGTCTGGGATAAGAGTGGTGTATAGCTACGTATGACCTGAAACAATATGGCGGTATCGATCAAAGAGAGCTAGCGTGAGAGGTTAGATAGGTGAGATGTACCGAGAGGAGTAGACGAAGAGCAGAAAAGGGATGGTTGATGGGAAGGATGACATATGTAGCCTAATGGGTAAGCAACGCGACAAAACCTGCCCTAAACTGCGCCATCAGTTGTGCCTTTTCTCTCATCTCTCTCACTACGGCGTAATATTCCTTTATCGGAAATCATTCCAAGGTGCCTGATTCATGAGCAAATCTCTCTCTTCGGCTTTCCTCAACCAACGAGTGCTCGCTCGTACTTCTAGATCTCTCCCACCTCCGACTCTGCTCAGCTAACCTAACCTTACTGACCCAGCACATTCCCTTCCCCGGCGCTCTCTCGAGCCGAAGCTTTACGTCTATTAGGAAAATGTACCATCTTTTAGGTGGAGGGAGAATCGAGTATTGTTGGGACGTTCGACGGCGTGGGGATGCCGCCGAGCAGGTTCCCCACTATTTCGTGTAAGTGGCCCATATCTTCGCCTCTATGGATTCGTTGGTCTAACATGTCGTTCTCCCTAGTCGAGCAGGGGTTGTTGTGCTACACAGCTCTCACCTTCCTCACTACTTGTCGAGTTTGGGGCCATGCCGGAGAGTCCCCAAGTTATGACGAGCAAGTAAGGAAGACAAATCATGGTCAGGAACTAGTAGGAAACGTAGTTTGGTATGAAGAGACGGAGAGGAATATGTGGATAAAACGAGGGCGGCGATACACGGTAAGCAACCTTCCATCCTCGTTTTTCGTCATCTCATGCGCCTTCTTCTCTAGCCCATCTCGATATTGCTCCCGCTCGCTTTTCAGGATTCCGGCAAACACGTCATATCGCTTCCTCAAAACTCGCTCTCTCAGTTATTCTCTACGTCGCTCAGTGAATAAAGAAAAACGACACTCAGGAGCAGATTTCGCTCCTCGGCTTTCTTCAACCAACGGTTTGATTGATTTAGCGGTTTTCTCTTCGGCATACACTCACCTTATTGGGATGGAAACGATGGGTGATCATGGTGACGGGGATACACTGGTAAGCAACCTTCCCTCCTCTGTTTGCCTCATCTAACGTTTCCGATTCTCCAGCCGTCCTCACTGTCAACGTTTCAACTCTACTCGCTCTCATCGTCTTTCGTCAAGCTCAGCTCTAATATGACGTCGTTAGACTGGAGAGATCTACCTCCTACCTCGACTCTCTCCCTTACTCGACCCCAAGACACTTCCTGTCGTTCCTCCGTCGACAGCACAATGCACCATCAACGGTACCCATACTAAGAGGTCAGTCGTGCTCTTATCATCCATATGCACGCACACACGCTAACACGTCTCTATCAATAGCCGTAGTCTCTTCCGACAATCCGTATCTGTATATGTACATCGCCACGCCTCGAGTCAGCGAGAGTAACGAGACCAAGGGGCGGAAGAACACATCTTGGCGGAGGAGAGACGGGTTTTTGTGGAGCGAGATATGGAAATACGAGCCTGAGGGATATTCAGAGGTAAGCTTGACGTTTTCATTAACATCTTGATGGTTCACTTATCTCCCCTCCCATTCGTATAGTCAGGAGATGTCAATGGCGTCATCCCCTGCTGCACTTCCTCTCCTTACCCAGGCCTCGAACTGACATTCCTCCCTCGTTTCCTCCCTACCCGATCGCGAGACTTAACAGTGGCCGAAATGCCGAGCAGAGGGAGGAAGGGAGGCGAACTGGGGTTTGGGATTAACAGGAGGCGATGCATGGGTCGGTGCCAGAGATGGAAGATGTGCGTCGACTCAATGGTGACATACTGGTCGGTGACTTTTCTTCTTCCATTTTCCCCCATCTAACACCTCTTCTTCTCCAGCTCTGCTCGCTTGGGAAGTCGTATCCCTGAGTGTTTCTCACCCCCGACCCAGGGACGCCTCCCCCCGTTCCCCCAGATTGGTTGCCACCACCGTCCTCAACCCTAGCCACCCCCTCCGAAATGGTGTATAAGGCAGGGAGGGATGGAGAGAGGGCCAATTGTGGTTAGGGTTTAACGGACGCGGGAAGTGAGGCCTGGGTTGGTGTGAGGAGGTGGAGACGATTCGAGGATGGTGATATACTGGTCTGCAATCTTCCCTCCTCCGTTTTCGTTTGTATAACTCCACTACTTCTCTAGTCATTATCGTAATCCGCTGTCTATCGTATGTCTTTTACCACATACTACGTCGATTGGGAAGATGTCCTGTCTGGAGGAGTGAAAATCGTCAATTCCTAGAATGTCCGACAACGCGGGGACCCTGATGAGCAGGTTCACCGACTATCTCGATGTAAGCGACCTGAAACTTCGTCTACGTGGATTCGTTGGTCTAACCTACTGCTCTCTCTAGCCATCGATGTCGGCCATTGCTTCGGGTCCCACTGTCCTCTTTTACCGATTCCGGATGGAATTCTGCGACCAGAAAGCCTGGTACGATGGTAAGCGCTCTTTCCTTCTCCGCCTCCATACCCCTTAACGGACACGCTCTCTTCTAGTCGTCCTCACCCGAGGAAGATTCATGATTGTCGAGGGTCTACAAGACCTGCGGCTTCGCCGTCTTGTGGCCTCAGGGCAATATGAATAATAATATCATATTTGAGGTATCTATTCTTTGCGAGGTCCTTGCACATTTCTACGTTCTCGTCTCTGTATTCCACGACTTCTGAATAGTGTAGTTGATTGTGAAGCAGAAATACCGGTTTCATGGTTTAACAGGCTACCCGGCACGGAAAAAGGGCCATACTGATGATGAAAAGGTATATATGCACAGTAGGTACCCCATACCCCATACCCCGTCCCACCACAACTGCGTCAATTTAGTCCCTCAAGAGTGATGCCTAGTCATTAAGTGTAGCTGGATTAGCTGTTCTCGAGTGTAAAGCGAATGGCCAACTAACCTTTCTACATCTTGTGAACGGTGGTCGGTAGTAGACAATGAATTGAGGAGCTGACGCTATGGCACCTATGCATGGTTTCAGCGTTCGGCAGGGTTTGTCAGCGATCAGTCATTTAAGGTGTATGTGGCGCAGTAGCTCCTCGAACGATCCAGTATCACGGTGCTGATATGCTGGCAGTCTTGAACGATGACTGTCAATGCAATAGCTCAACAAACAGGATGCAGACTTACACCCATTGCTTGTGTAGTATGATTCGAATTTCGAATATGAGTTGATTGATAGGCGTCTCCTGTGCGCGGCTAAGTTAGAAAAGCATGAGCTTCGATTAGAGGTGCTCATTCCCGACAGTAATTGGTACGTACTACTATGCGAGTCTCCAAGCCGATAGTTTCTGAGTTCGTCCTGATTCTACCCCTGATCGAACAGCAGATGTACAGAGTACGCTGCTCATTGCTTGGGTTCCCGGATGGCGATGGTGGAGTGTAGACCATATTCCTGGATTGCCGTAGGTCGTTTTATCGGTGGGAATGTGTCAGTGTGGGGAAGTCTTGCAGTCACTTCCATGACTGACCGAAAACAGATCCAACGGTTCACGCAGATGTGTGATTGTTCAGAACTGTGGTATTGATAGCTAATTTTAATCATGCAACCATTGGTGTACTACATATTTCAGCGTCACAAAGAAGCAAGATGCACAGACGACTCACCCGCTGCCATGGAATTCGTCTCGGCGTGAGCAATCACAACATTCTACTGATGCCAGATACAGACTGGCAATTATGAAGCAATCGTCGGCGTGGAGCAGTACCCTAGTTTCCAGAGACTTATGTCAATGAGCCTCGTGGTGTGCGATGGTGGTGGTGGTCGATATCGACAAAGTTGGGAACAGCGCCCCAAATCCTGGAGCTCAGGCAGTGCCAAATGGAGGAATGTATTCTCGTCACGTGGGTGGACGGACTTAGAGCAAGTAATTAAGGTCGGGTGTATGCTTATATTATTCAGAAACCATCCTGGCTCTTACTACATCTCGTCAGCGCGTACCGTACGAGTAAGTCCGTTCGTTTCCTCCCTCCTCCGAACTGTTCTAATGATCCAAGGTCCTCTAGCTCTCACCTCCTTTATATCCTCCCGGTCTGTCGCCCAGGCCGCAGAGTTGGCTAGATATGGAAGGAAGAAAGACGAATTACGATGAGGGTGTGGTTGGAGGTATTCTATGGTGTGGTGTGAGGAGGTGGCCTTGATGTGTGGTCATTCGGCGAAGGTGATACGCTAGTAAGCAGCCTTCCCTTCCCTGTTCCATTTATCTAACGCCTCTTCTTCTCTAGCCGTCTTCGCTGCCAACCCTACTCACTCTCATCGAGTTTCGTCAAGCTCAGTGTCACCCTTCAGTCGCTCGCTGGGAGAGGTCCACCTCATACTTCTCTTCCTCGGCCTCGACTCGAGGATACGTCCTGTCGTTCCTCCGTCGTCAGCACAATGCACCGCCAACGGTCTCCATACCGAAAGGTCAGTTGTGTCCTTAACTTCTGCCTTCACACACACAAGCTAACACGTCTTTATCAGTAGCCACATTCTCTTCCAACAAATCGTACCGGTACTCATGCATCACCACGCCGGGAAGCAGTGCGAGTAGTGAAAGCAAGGGAGGCAGAAGACCAGACGTTGCGTGAAGGAGGCCGAGGCCTAAATGATTGTTTTTGCGTAGGGCGAAGATCATGGATTGTCTTGGGGAAGGCGAAGGCGAGAGTACACAAAGGTAAGGTTGAAAGTTATCATTAGAGTTTCAAGGGTTCATCTCCCCTTCCATTTGTAGAGCCAGGAGATCCCGCTTGTATCGTCCTGAGATACATTTTCGTTTCCATTACATGACATCACGGAGCTCTTCCCTCCCCGTTACGACACCCAACAGCGGCCGAAATGGCGAGCAAAGGGGGGAGGCGAACTAGGGTTTGGGATTAGCAGGAGGCGAGGCGTGGTTCGGTGTGAGGAGACGGGGATGATGTGTGACATTCGATGGTGGTGATATACGGGTCAGCGACCTTCCCTCCTTCGCCTTCAATGTTCGTCATCTAACTCCACTGCTTCTCTAGTCATTCGTCCTTGCTTTCGACACCGGTCGCTCTTCAATCCTTTATGAGATTCAACACCAGAGGTGTCGAGATCTGGGCGGTACATCTGAATCTCTCGTACTCCTGACTCAAGGATACTTCCTGTCGTTCTTCCGTCGCCGTCGCCCTCAATCCCATCCACGATAATCCGCCATACCAATAGGTCAGTCGTACCTTTAAATTCAGCCTCTCTACATTGGAGTGAAGCTTACACGACTCTGCAACTACGACCTCTCCCTCCTATTTGGACCTGTACCCGTACATCGCCAGCCGTGAGGTCCTACAGGGTATGAGCGAAGCATGCGGAAGATCGGATGGCGGTAGAGGAGAAACGGTGGTTTGGGTGGAGGGACGATCATGGATTATGTGGGAAGACGAAGATGAGGGATATTTTGAGGTAAGTTCAGCTCTTGCCTTCCTTACTTTCCGCTGGTCGTTGCATGTAAATTGATTGTGAGAGAGTAGATGGGATTCCATGAAGGTGATGTTTTCAAGTTTATCTCGATGTAGGCCGGGCAATTACATATTCGTTACCACGTCAGTGAATACACACAATCTGGTTCTTTAGCAACAATACGATCTCTTCCGTAGATCTTAACCTCACCCCCTGCCTCCTCCTTATCCGTTGTAAGACTCCGTGCTGTACTCTATGTAGTCCGGCGTCTACCGTATGGAATCGTTCACGTCTTGAAATGGATATTGTTTCCCTTACCCCAGACGTGACTCATCGAGTGGCATGGTTAGGGCGCAATTACCTGGTTGCAATCGCCGCCATTCTTTTGACTTATCGAAAGGCGCCCGAGAAGCGCTGAAGGGTCTGATCAGGACCCACAGTCATCTAAACACGAGGCGTTCCTTCGTTAACACATTCGCCTCAAACCCCATCTCCCATCCTGTCTCGACGCTTTCGCACTCCATCATGGACACTACCAACGAAACCAATAACCCCGCAACATCTCGATCCTCAGAGCATTGTACGTACCGTCTTGCTTTAAATTATCCATTCGCAAAACACAGCACTGACGCCGACCCAGTCAACGACGAACACGTGGAGGTTGTTTATCAATCATCCAATGGCGTTCGATTTCGAATCAGTGCCGTCTATCTGAAAGTTCATACGGAAGGCCTCGCTCCTCCAGAAGGATCGTCGTTGGTGGAAGTAGTTGAGCTGACGGAGTCGTCCGGAATCCTGGAACTCTTATTCAACTTCGTCTATCCGACTCGACCTCCACTCCTTGATGACCAGATAGAGTTTGAGATTGTCAAAGACCTGGCCGAAGCTGCGGAGAAATATCAAGTGTTCCCAGCCATGTACGCGTGCCATCTGCGAATGGAGTAAGTAGACACGTTTTTCCTTGTAGCTCGGGAGATAACTAACACACTGCCAGTGAAACCCTCCCGAAACACGCAGTCCACGTCCTTGGATACGCGCTCAAACACGATTATGTTGAGCTCATGGACAAGGCCGCGCCATACGTCATCGATTCCAGGCTTACGGAGGTCATTGATACGATACCTTCTGAGTTCCATAGACCTTGGGTAAGCACTTCTGGCTTAACTAATCCCACAAGAAAGTTTCGACTAACCCAATACAGTTGACATATTATGAGAAATGGCAGGATGCCCAGAAACGAGCACTGACGACACATCTCCCTCAAATGTGGGCTGGTACCCCGGTTCCTTTGCTGGCTATGAGTCTCTCTGCGTTGAGAAACCACACGACGACTTTTGAAACATATAACCACCCCGTGACACTGTATACGAATGAGCCAAATTACGTCACCGAAACCAAAGGCGAGGAATGGCCAGTCCCTATTTTCAACACTGTCTCGTCGGCAATGGCTCTGGCAGAAACAGGGCTGGCTGAATGGGCAGCGGCCGTGCGCACGGATTTGCAAGAGATCCCAAAAATGAGCGAGATCATTGGTCCTGTACCGTCGGCAGCAGCTGCGGCGTTTGATGACACTATGAACCAGCTTGTGGATGGGTGTGTGGTCATACAGTCTTCCGACGGCGTACTGCACTATATCGATCAAGGCGTACTGCAGGCCTATTCAACAGGCATCGATACCGCTTCTGGAAATAACATAAAGGTGCCAGAGAAGTCGGTGACACTTGGGCTTCTCCTTTCCTTCATCGAGCCAGTTCGAATCCCCGATCTGAGAAGTCTGGAATTTGGCGACCTGAAAGAGTTGGCGTATGCGGCAGAGAAATATGGGATCAGTCCAGCGACGGGAATTTGTCGAGTGTTCATGAGGTGGGTTCGCATCTAGCTCGCCATACAGTGAGTTTAGGAATATAATGCTTTCAACAGAAAAGCACTTCCGAATAACGCCATTGACGTATTGCAATACGGAGCCACTTTCCTTCATTTGGATATCTTGGATGCTGCAGCGCCGTTGGTACTGGGCACAGCGTATTCGTTCGAGAGCATAATCAAGCAGCTCCCTCCTACGCTGGTTTTGCCCTGGGTAACCTTCTATTTCTCTGAGTATTCTGGAAGGTAAACTAATATCACTGTCAGGCACGCTATTATCGCTGCTGGGAAGAGGTAGTTAAGACCGTGTTTTCTGAGGTGACTGGCCTGGAATCATCCGTAAGTGGGCCCAACGATCGCGGGTACACTACTGGAGGCTTTTGCAACTGTCGAAGAATTTTCTTTCAAGCACATTTGCGGCCGGTCATAACCAAGTTGATGGAAGGGCCGAGGGTTCTCGGAAACCTTAACGGTCTCTTTCCAGCGACTTCGCCTTGCCGTCAAGCTCAAACGGTATTCAGCAAGTGTAGAGGTTCCACCAGTAACTTGATCGCGACAATTCCTCTATTTAGTAGTTTTGTCTGACCGCTAGAGTAGCAATGTATTTGAATCGGTTCTCCGCAGATCGAGGTACTAATACAGTATCCTGTTTATTGATTACTTTGGGCTGTTATCTATCTCCTGCAAGCGGTTTGTAGGTATACGGATCTCTTCAGAATGCAGAACAATTCCGACAAAGACAAATTGATGCATTCATTGATTCAAGGATGTTCCGAACTCCGACTGATGGGCATCATGCCATCAGCCCGGCTACGCTTCGGAGACTAATCGACTTCACGGACCGACCGGCAAAACCCACCAAAGCCATGCCCAACACTGGGGCTGTGAAGGGTTCTCAAAAAACCCACAAGTTTTCGAAAGAACGTCATTCGAGAACCCTCGTAAACTATTCCTGGCTTTTCTAGATACGCATAATTCCGTGATCATTTTGAGATTCTGAGGGATTTGATATATTCATCTGCGCACGCATCTACATTGTTCATCTCTATCTATCAATAAGGGCGTTTCAATATACAGGTTTATGGCTACTGGAAGCCCGGGAGCTAGAAGTCGTGAGTCGTGAGTTGGTTGTCTAGTAAGGTTGAGCTAGCTTGACTTGTTCCATTACGCTTACCTGCCGCTCACCTCTTCAACGGTATGGTAAAAGGTAGCAAGATGGACTCGAGCTACATCTCAGAGACATTCTCGCGTCAAAGATGACACATACGAGGTGAGAGTACAAGTATGGATGCATGACAATTCTGATTTCGGGGTAGAGTTACATCTGACGAACACATGGACGAGACCAGCACATCATGCATCAATGTCGATCGAGGGCATCCTCCCAATGTCAACCATTCCAACGAGTCGGCCGATCCATTCTCTCACACCACTTCGGCCACGTTCCCGTTCCAAAAACCGTTCGCTCGTCTGGCACATTTGGCACATATCAATCGCCTTAAAGAGAGAGAATTGGGGGTATGACGGTTGTGAACGTGTTAAGGCAGAGCCTAACAACTTAGGTAATACTGTTTACGCTCGATGTCTTTGATAAACAAAGACAGAGATTTGTCAGCAGCTGCGGCTGTACTGACAACCTGGTGAGATTGACGAAGCAAGGGACTTAAAGGCGAAGTAGAGAACTAAGCAGTTAGGTAGATTGCCTAGGTCAAGCTGAGGAGCCTTGACCAAATGGTACAGGTTTATATACCTATCTAGTAGTTCTAAATATAGCACATGCGCAGCATGCTGAGTAAGTAATGAGTCATGCGCAGCATGATGAGTAAGTACATGAGTCAGAAAGAGTCAGATAAGGTATAAGTCTCTCACGATCGTGAGAGATGCGGAGTAAGCATGGAAAAAGATGAAAAATGCGCAGTGATGCGCAGCATATGTGAGTAATCGTGCATAGGTAAGCGGGCCGGGGTATGTAAGGAGAAACATGTAAGCAAAATCATAACATTACCCTCTCGCTATCGTTGAAGTCTCCTGACTTCAATTCCTTCCTTTACCCCAGAAGTGACGGTCTATGCCCTTGTGGTAGCGTTGTGGGCAGCTAACCGGGTAATGGCCTGGGCCACGATGATGGCACAGACGACACACAAAACGAAAGCAATGACACTGTCGGTGTCTGCCTCCACAAATGTAGCATCTGAACCATCTGGGTGGTGGTGGTCTGTTGGCAAGGTATCCGGTGCGCGGCGCCTTCTGGGACGATACTGTCGAGGGGGAAGGTTCACCAGCGTTGGTGAGTCGGACTCTGGTGGGCTTTCGAATGCGGAGAGGTATGGCGTTGGAGGGTTTGCCATTGGGATTGATGTTTTCCTTGTTGTCGTTCTGTTCTTTTTTGACGAAGGGGTTATGTTTTATTTTTGCGGCGGTGTGTAAATTGGTGACGGGAGGAAATGCTCGTAGGGTTCCGCAAACTTGACGTGCAGTGAGGATTGTGACTTCCTCTTCTTGACTTTCCTCAGGCCCCCAGGGATTGGAGGCAAGGGTTTCAAGTCTGTCTCCTCTGGGTTGTTGAACCAGTTTTGTCGTTCGGGAAGAATTCGTCGAGGAAAGCTGTTCCTCCAATAGCAAAGAAGAGGTCTGTGAGGGTCTCCTCCGTTTCTCGATCAACTTTGTCCAAAAGTTGATCAAGATCGTCAGTGGTTTTCGCAAATTGGTGGCGCAGACGAGCCACTTCGTTGCGAGTTTCGGTTCGTCGGTTTTGGTAGAGGGTTCCTTGTTCTCCCACAGCGGTGAGAGGGTTGTCGTTGCTGCTCCAGGCAGTATGCGTACGGAGCGCCGTAATAGCGGTATCGGATTTGAAGGTGTTGCGGATGATGGTGCGGTCGTAGGAAGAGGCATTTTGAGACATTGTTATATAGTGGATGTGAGTGGGTTTGCTATGTGGTGTCAGGTGAGTTTCTTCCTCTTTTTATACTCGGTGAGTATTTTCTTGGCGTTCCGCAGTTCCGACTCGGGCATCCATTCGTTGTCCGCTGATGGCCATCCCTTCCATTTTACGAGGTATCTGTGTCGCCCTTTGCCTTGTTTCTGATGGGCCACAATTGCTTCTATTTCGTATTCTTCTATTCCGTCGATTTCGTCAGGTGGCGGTTTAGAGAAGCTGGGTCCATGCGCTTTGGTGGAGATGTAACGGGTGAGAAGTGACGCGTGAATCACCGGGTGGATCTTCCATCGTCTTGGCAGGTCGAGTTTATAGGTCAGGTGTCCTTTTACCTCAAGTATCTTGAAGGGTCCTTCTCGTTTGGGTGCTAGTTTCTTGGAGATGTTTCCTTGATTGAGATTTGTGGCTTCTAACCACACCTTTTCTCCGACTTTGAATGGGGTGAACTGTCGTGTGATCTTCTCTGCCATGCGTTGCGCAGCAAGTGCATGTGCAGCATTTGCTTCATCGCGTGCTAGCAGAAGTTCCTTGATCCGTTTGTCAACTGCGGGAATTTTGCTAGTGGGAGCAACTGATGGGAGTGCAGGTGGTTCGTATCCCATCATTAGGTAGAATGGGGTTCGTTTGGTGACAGAGTGTGTTCGGCTGTTGTAGGAGAATTCTAGAGTGGTAATCCATTTGGACCAGGATTCGGGGTTCTGTGCACAGAAGATGCGGAGATAGGCATCAATCTCCTGATTGATCCTTTCTGTCGCACCATCGGTTTGTGGGTGGTAGGCGGTGCTCATGTTGAGCTTGATTCCAAGGAGTCGTCCCATTTCTTGGAAAACTTTAGAGGCGAATTGAGGTCCTCTGTCTGAAATTCCTTTGTCGGGAAGTCCAAAGCGACGGTAAACGTTGTCAATGTAGGCGTTTGCAGTTCCTGTGGCGTCGATTTTCTTTGTGCAAGGGATGAAAATTGCCCCCTTCGTAGCTCCATGGTCGACCACGGCCATAATGCTATCGAAACCATCACTCTCTGGGAGATCCGTGTGAAAATCGTACGTCACTAGCGAAAATGGCCTAGTGGTTTCGGATTTGATGGGCATTAATGGTGGAGCGGTGGGGTGGCGATTGATTTTCGTTTGCTGGCACATTGCACAGCCCTGCACAAAGTTCTTGATGAACACTGACATCCCTGGCCACCAGTAGTCCTTCCGGACTTTTTCCAGTGTCCCAAATTGTCCAGGGTGTCCTGCGCTGGGTAGATCGTGATAACGTTGGACTATCTTCCTTCGGAGGTCTTCGTCATCTGGTACCACACACTTGTCCTTGTAGTACAAGATGCCATCGTCAAATTTCCAGTCTTCCAGGTTTGATCGGATTGGTGGGGGTCCGTCTTCTTTGGCGGTGCGAATGGCGTCAACAATCAGTTTGTCATTGACCATCTTGTGTACAATTTCGTCCTTTAGTTCAATGTCAATTGAGCGAAGGAAGAGCTTGTCGGGGAGGAGAATGATGTCTTCGTTGTCGGTGTCTTCACCTGGGATGTGGTCTGGTCGTCGAGATAGTGCGTCAGATTGTATCATCTTTGCACCAGGGGTGTGTACAAGTTTGATGTTAAACTGGGATAGCATCAAATTCCATCTTGCTTGTCGTCGGTTCAACTTCCGGGCTTCTCGGAAGTATGTGAGGTTTTGTGATCGGATAGAATCACAACTGAATGTTGGGATCCATGGAAGTAGTGTCGCCAGGTTTCTAATGCGCGGATAATGCCTAGAAGTTCTCGGTCGTAGATTTCATAGTTCCGTTCTGTTTCCGAGAACGATTTAGATATGAAACCACATGGGTGCCATGATCCGTTGGCGTCACGTTGTTGTAGGACTGCTCCTGTTGCATGTTTTGAGGCGTCGCTTTCCACCACAAATGGCTTCGTGGGATCAGGCATCAGCAACACAGGCGCTTCCAGGAATTTGTCTTTCAGGGTAGTGAAAGCTTTGTGACATTCATTGGTCCATTCCCATTTCTTGTCTTTCTTGGTGAGTTCGTTCAGCGGTTTGGCAATTTCCGCATATTTTCCGATGAACCTGCGGTAAAAGTTTCCGAATCCTAGGAATGATCGGACTTCCTTTACTGTAGTTGGCGTAGGCCAGTCGCGCATCCCTGCAAGTTTGACAGGGTCCATGGAGATCTTGTTTGGTTCAATGATGAACCCAAGGTATTCCACTCTTGTGGTGTCAAATTGGCATTTCTCTGCTTTGAGGTAGAGATCGTTGTTTTGTAGTCTTTGTAAGACTCTGCGTGTGCGTTCTCGGTGTTTTTCTGGATCGTTGGAGAAGATGAGGATGTCGTCCATGTAGATGATGACCCATCCTTCGTCTATCATGTCTCGGAAAAGGTGGTTCATCATTGCTTGGAAGGTACCGGGTGAGTTCATTAGTCCAAAGAACATCACCATTGGTTCAAATAACCCTCGGTTGGTCTTGAACGCTGCTTTCCATTGGTCACCATCTTTGATGCGGATGTTGTGATATCCCCATCGAATGTCGAGTTTGGTGAAGACAGTTGCTCCTTTGAGTTTATCGATGAGTTCGCTAGCCAGCGGTAAGGGGTAAGCGTTAGGTATTGTTCCTTCGTTGAGTCGTCGGTAATCCTGACATGGTCTCAGGGCTTCCGAGTCTTTCTTTGCAACAAAGAAGAACGGAGATGCTTGTGGGGAGTTGGATTCTCGGATGTATCCTTTGGCTAGATTTTCCTTGAGAAACTCGTCGAGTTTTTCTTGCTCTAAGGGGCTGAGCGGATAGACCTTGCAGTCTTTTGGCACGAAATCTGTCTTCAGATCTATGGCGTGATCCCAGGGTCGGCTTGGTGGGAATCGTTCAGATGCTGCTTTCTCAAAGACTTTTCTGTAGTCTTGAAGATAGTCGGGGATGATTTCGTCAAGGGATTTCTTTGGTTCCTTATCTTCTCGTTTATGTTCCAGAGCTTGCGAAATTGATGTTTTCGCACGTATCCACACCTGCTGTGTGTGGTGTCTGGTTGCTGGATGGTGTGTTACCACCGTCTGTCGTATTGTGGTAGTTGGCCTGATTGGCCCGTACACAAGGTAATCCTTTGTGTGTTCCTGCGTAAGTGGGGGTTCCTCCTTGGTGAATATTCCGACTGCCGGTTCGTTCTGGCAGTATGCGATGAGAAAATCTTCATTGATCTCTTCTCCGTCTTCGACTATTCGGAAATAGTCGCTAAGTCCTTCTGATTTTCCGGGATTCTCTTCGGAACAATCAGGTGCTGGGGTAGGTGGCGTGTTTTCCTCTAGTAGTTGTTCTCGGATGGCTCTCATCCGCTTGATGTCTACTGCTCGCATCAATGTTTGCGACAGTCGTTGGGTAATGCGTGATTCGTCGATTTCGAGTGTGCCGTCGCTCCACGATATGATTGGATCTACCCGTTTTAGCCAGGGTAATCCAAAAATCAGGTGGTCTTTCCCGAGTCCAGTGACAAAACATCTTTCCTTGATGATGGCTGTCCCTATCTTGGCAATAACCCAGGTAAAGTGGGTAATAGTTCCTTGTTTGTTCAGGGTGCCATCAACGTTTCGTGCTGTAATCGGTTGTCGGAGTGGGAGTAGTGGGAGGTGATGTGTCTTGGCGAAGACGGAGTCGATAAATGACCCTTGCGCTCCAGAGTCAATGAGAGCTTTTGTGCCGGCGATTGTTGTATTTCCATCTAGGGGGTCTTGTAGAGAGATTGGGATACGCATAGATTCAGCATAAAAATCAGTAGCTACAAGTACACTGGAAATATCAATCGGGCGAGGAAGTACTGACGTCGGCTTTGCAGTCTTCCTCTTTAAAAACCCTCAGCCTCTGCTTCAGTGTAGAATTCAGCGGCTTCTTCTTGGGGCATGTCAGCTAGGACTGCTCTGACATATTTGATCAACTCGGCTCCCTTCTCAGGTTTCTTGTGGAATCGGCTGTCGTTGTTGCTAGGGTAGGTTCTTCCAAAATTCTTCCTTTGAAGACATTGTTGGATCGTGTGACCTTTCTTGGAGCAATAGTAGCACAAGTTGTTCTTCTTGTGATGTTCTCTTTCCTCCTGGGTGAGGCGGCGTTTGGGTGGATCAGTGGTGAAACGATCAACATCCATAGCCATTGGGTCTCGGGCTCCAGTAGGTGTTTTGTAAGCACCTTTGACCATATCAGATGTCTTGATGATACGGGTATGTCCCATGATTGTCTTGGCACGTCGCCAGTTGTTGTCAAACTGGACGGCTTTCTTGACCCAATCGTCGAATGTGGTAGGAGGAATCGGAAAAGAGAATTTTCTCTCGGAGTTTGGGGGTAAGTCCTTCCATGAAGATCTCAATCTTTGCAGTGTCACCGCTGAGATCAGTTCGTGCAAGAATATTCTTGAAGACGGTGACAAATTCGTCAGCTGTCCCATCCTGTCGTAAGGCTTTGAGTTGGAGGAGTGCGGCAGCTTTGTCGTCGGTAGGGGAAAAGGCTTCTTTGAATTGGTTGATAAATTCAGCGTAGGTGGCTTTCCTTTCAGCTGCTGAATATTTATCGTGAAATTCTAATCCCCATGCTGCTGCAGTTCCTTCTTTGAGGAAGGATAGGGCGATGCGAATCTTCTTGTCATCTTCGAGTTGGTTGAGGTTGTTTAGGATGAGGTAGTCTTCAAGTTCCTGAATGAACTTTCTGGTCTTGGATCGGTCTCCGGAGAACGTTTGGGGTTTGGCTCCAATGTCCTTCTTGTTGTTGTTGTCTTGTGACATTTCGTAGTCGAAATCGAAGTCGGTCTCTGGTTCAATTGTTTCTGCACTGGGGCGCTCCTCTGGCTCAGCTGTGGGGCTCTCCTCTAGCTGTTGTTGTACTTGGTGTTCTTCTTCTTCCTCTTCGGGCAAGACAGAAGCGCTGGTAGACGGGACTAGTGATGGGTTCCTGGATATTGCTGTGGGTAATGGTGCGAAGCGTCGCTGTTCCTCCTCGTCTACTTCAATGTCGTGTTCTCGTTGAGCTCGGACAATAGCAGGGGTCTTATGAGGTCGTTCAGGGGTAGGGAAGTCTAGAGCGTGGAAGTGTCTGTTTTCAACGGCAACGGTGGTGAATGTGAATTTGCCAAGGGAGAGAGGCGTAGCACCAGCGGTTATTGTTGTGATTAAAACCGCAGTAGCTTCCGTTGGTGAACTTGTAGACGTTGTTGGTTCCTTCTACTAGAGTGGTATTTCGTGGCGGGTGGTCTGCCCTGTGTACGACCGTGGTGACTGAGTGGTAGCCGCAACGGCAATCGGCCTGTTGCGTGCTTCTGCTGTGTTGTCGTGGGGTGGGCCTGCGCTAACAATGAGCGGGCCTTCTGAACAGCTTGACCTTTTGTTAAGGCAGAGCCTAACAACTTAGGTAATACTGTTTACGCTCGATGTCTTTGATAAACAAAGACAGAGATTTGTCAGCAGCTGCGGCTGTACTGACAACCTGGTGAGATTGACGAAGCAAGGGACTTAAAGGCGAAGTAGAGAACTAAGCAGTTAGGTAGATTGCCTAGGTCAAGCTGAGGAGCCTTGACCAAATGGTACAGGTTTATATACCTATCTAGTAGTTCTAAATATAGCACATGCGCAGCATGCTGAGTAAGTAATGAGTCATGCGCAGCATGATGAGTAAGTACATGAGTCAGAAAGAGTCAGATAAGGTATAAGTCTCTCACGATCGTGAGAGATGCGGAGTAAGCATGGAAAAAGATGAAAAATGCGCAGTGATGCGCAGCATATGTGAGTAATCGTGCATAGGTAAGCGGGCCGGGGTATGTAAGGAGAAACATGTAAGCAAAATCATAACAGAACGGGGCTCTGACAGGATAGTCTTCGTTGAGCTGTCCGTGCGAGAGGGAGAAGGAGGACGAGGCGCTTGATATTATGAGGAGTGAACTAGTCACGAGTGACAAGCGAAAATGAGTGCGTCCATATCGAGGTATGGATGCGTGCAACACGACGCATGGGTATGGTATGGGCGTGATTCTGATCCTGATGTAGGAAAAAGCGAAGACGGTTTGAATCTAATGATTACTTGCACCTCAGGATCAGGCTCATCGTTCGAATTGTCAACAATCTGTAATCCTTCGTTCACCTCCCCACAGCACGTTTCGGCTGGTACCAGTTCCTATTGGAAGGTCACCTACGCCTACTTGCTCGATTTAATTGTAGTGGACGAAGCGGAGGGAGTGCCTGTAGAGTTGGGTCAGTCGTGTTGTAAGTGGAAGAAACATTCCAGATGTACTACACGGGAGACTCGAATCGAGCAGCTGTGTGCTTAGTGCGCTCAAGACGCCAAAGATCCAGACGACATATTTGATGGGATGGCGACAGGGACAGCTAAGACATCGGTTGAGGGGTCTTTGCTGTATTTAATACAGCAGCTAGAGCTTGTAAGATGTTAGTTGTCGGGAGCAGAGAAGAGAACGAGTCTGCTTACGCTTGTTGTCATCCAACGTTCTTTCCTTTGCCAACGTCCTCGATTTCTATGCCTCGCACGTAACCAGTCGCCCGCTGACGCTGATAAGGACCATTGACAGTCATCAATCACGGGGTGGGAGGAGACAGTCTAGACAAGACGAGGAGGGGAGACGAGAAAGGAGAATCACTAAACGAATTGAGGCATTAGATCTTAGAAGCCATTTGATCGCCATGGCACTGTTCATCCGACTCTCCAAACTCTTCATCTCACATCGATGAAGATTTCTCAGAGTGTCTACTCGAGAGGGCAGTGAACGAAGCGATGACAAGAAAGAGCACTGTTGATGGAAAGGATGACGTAGCGCCAGGCACAAACGCGACCCAACCTGCCCTAAACCCAGCCATCAGCCGTCCTTTTTCACTTTCCCCACCTTTCTATCTCGTCGTTTCTGCTCTTCTCACTATGGATTCCGGCAAACACGTCATATTACTTCACCAGAAATCATCCCAACTTCTTTTCTCTGAATCTCGTCTCGTCCTCTCGTAGCAAATAGAGAAAAACGACTCTTTGGTGCTTCTCAACGCGGTGTTCTCTTTGGCATACACTCACCCAATAAGAAGCTCCTACCTCGTATGTCTCGATCTCCCTCACTTACGGCTTGGCTCAACTAACCCAACCTTAATATCCTAGTCCATCATCATTCCTTGGCGTTTTGTCTATAGCACGCGCTACCTCGATTGGGAAGATGCCCCGTCTGGTGGAGTGAAAATCGAGAATTCCTGGGATTGGTCGACGATGTGGGGATGCTGTTGAGCAAGTTGCTGGTCTATTTCGCCGTACGTGACCTATAAATTCGCCTCTATGGATTCGTTGGTCTAATCTACCGCTCTACTTAGCCAAGAAACTCGTCTTGGCAGGGTATGGGTTGGCATGAGGAGACGGAGACGGATAGGTGGATTATCTGGCGAGATATAGTCGTAAGCAACGTTCCCTCTCCCGTTCTGTTTATCTAACACCTCGTCTTCTCTAGGAGCCCTCACCGTCAACCCTGCTCGCTCTCGTCGGGTTTCATCGAGTTCAGCCTCAACCTGATGAGTCGTTAGACTGGAGGCTCGTACCTCGTACCTCTTACTTTCGACTCAAAGACACTTCCTGTCGTTCCTCCGTCGTCAACACGATGCACCGTCTTGGTACGCTTACCAAGAGGTCAGCCGTACCTCGAACTTCCGCCTCCATGCACACATGCTAACACGACTCTGCAGCTACGATCTCTTCGCACAAATCGTACATGTATCCGTACATCACGACGTCGTGGGGTAATGCAAGGAGTGCGAGCAAGGGAGGCGGAGGATTACACGTTACTGGAGGAACGACGGGGTTTTGTGGGAAAGAGTGTGTATTCTCATTGGGAGATGAAGACGATGGGCGTTTCGAGGTAAACTCGATGTTATCATTAGTCTCCCAATGGTTCACTCATCTCCTGTCCCACTCGTTTTGCCAGGACATGTCGATGGCGTCATCCTTTGCCTTTCCACACCGCAATATCAAGCAACTCTTCCGTTCTCGTCTCCTACTTACCCGATCACAACGCTCAACAGTGGCCGAAATGGCGAGCAAGGGAGGGAGGGAGGGAGTGGCAGGAGGCTAGGCGTGGTTCGGTGTGAAGATACAAGGCTACTGCGTGAGCATTTGACGATGGTGACATACGGTCAGCAATCTTCCTTCCTCCGTTCTCAATGTTCATCATCTAACTCCTCTTCTTCTCCAGCTCTACTCGCTTGGGGGAGTCATATCCCTGAGTGTCTCTCACCCCCGACCCAGGGACGCTTCCTCCCCATTCCCCCAGAGTGGTCGCCATCATCGTCCTCACCCCTGGGCACCTTCTCCCGAAATGGTGTATAAGGGAGGGAGGGAGGGAGGGGGGTCAGTTGTGGTTAGGGTTTAACGGGACGCGAAAAGTGAGGCGTGGATTGGTGTGAGCAGGTGGAGACGATTCGATGATGGTGGTATCCTGGTCAGCGACCTTCCCTCCTCCGTTTCCCCTTATTTAACGCTGCTTATTCTCTAGTCATTCCTCCAATCTACGCCATCCACTGTCCATCGTATGTCTTCTACCACGTACTACGTCGATTGAGAAGATTTCCCATCTGGAGGAGTGAAAATCGACAATTCCTAGAATATCCGACAACGCGGGGGACCCTGATGAGCAGGTTCACCGAGTATCTCGATGTAGGCGACCTGAAACTTTCGTCTAGGTGGATTCGTTGGTCTAACCTACTGCTCTCTCTAGCCCATCGATCTTGGCCATTGCTTCGGTTCCCACTGTCCTCTTTTACCGATTCCGGATGGAATACTGCGACCAGAAATCCCGGTATGATGTAGGGCGAGCAGGGGAGACAAGATGCGAGGTCAATCAGAAGTTAGTTGGTGGGAAGAGGGCTGGTTTTGTGCGAGGAAGATCGAGGAGTCCGTGGAGCTGTTTTGTAATACGTCCAGCATTTGGTGGGAAAAGGTGTTATAGTATATCTACCCCGCCCATTCCCTGACCTGAAAAGCATCGGGTTTAAGACGTTCATTGACGTTGCAGAGGCAGCGGATAAGTATCAGGTGTTTCCGGCGATGAAGGCTTGTGAGATTTGGATGTGGGAGATTTGTGCCATAAAGGAGAAACGCGGGGATGAGGACGAGGATTGTAATACAGAGGACGACGTTGTGGAAATGGAGAAACCTCAACATGCTCTCCGTGTTCTCGCCTTCGCGCTCAAGCATTACCATCCCAAACTCGTCGACGAAATGGCTCCCTATGTGCTTGACAGGCCTATGCATAAGGTTCTCTCAGCGATTCCGAGCGAGTTTCATGGGGTCTGGGTACGTCTTTTATCAACAGTCTACCAAAAGTATTCACCGAGGTTCTGGATATAAGCTTCGATACTATGATAACTATCTCCAGTTGCAGAAGCGGGCGTTGACAGAGTATCTCCCAGAAGATCCTTACCATTGGATTATCTCTCGCATCGCCAGCCTCCGCAGGTTGACTGACCCCGGTAGGCTGATTTTTGAAGGGAAGATTAATGTGGACCATACGACGTGGCAAGACTACATTACGTCCGAAGCTGAGGATTTACCGACTTTGAACGAACTGATTTCTGGCAAGAAGAAGAAGGGTGCTCGAGCTGAACCCAAGGATTCTGTCGAGAAGAGCGAGCAAAGTTTGGAGGACGATTTCGGAGACATGGGAGTACACGACTCCACCATGGGGGGCTCAATCACTATCGTATCAAGCGACGGAGCCCAGTTTACTCTCGACCCGTCGGTTCTCTCCGCAGGCATAGCTACGTTCCCCAGCTACTCAGTCACAACATCTGATCATACTGTCTCCGTGGCCGAAACCTCTCGGACTCTATCCCTTCTCCTCCGCTTCGTCCGGCCAGTCTGTGTCCCGGACCTCACCCACCTGCCGTTTAAGGTCATGAAAGAGCTTGCATACGCCTCGGAGAAGTACCAGATCTACCCAGCGAAGTATTTCTCCCGACTCGCGATGAGGTGCGTGTCATGGTTTGACCTCATCTCCTCATAATGAATGGGTACTTTTCCAGAACGCAAATCCGCGATCATCCACGTGAAGCCTTTGCTTACCCGGGAGAATATGGCTATTTGGATATCCTTGATCTCAATGCGCCTTTCGCAATTAGTTCAGCATATGAAGAGATCGTCAACCTTCTCCCTCCACCTCTTCAATCCGCATGGGTAAGAAACTCTCCCTCACCTTATCCCATCTTCTCGTCCCAAACATTCGCTATCCAACATAGCGTAAATATCATGACGCCTGGATATCGCTTTGCGATGACCTCGTGATCCACCTCGAATCTGAATTTCGGAGTATCTGCGAAGAAGAAGGATTTATGAACGACAAAGAGACTGAGACCCAGTGTCCTTGCGGACTAGATGAAGAAGACCACTTTGTTTCAATTCGGGACGCGTTGTGTTGTGGCCCGCAGGCCCTAGGTGAACTCAATCGTGTCGAGTTCTTTTCCAAGTATGGTGACCATGAGGACCGGTGCATGGTGGCGGAAGCGACTTATGAACAATGCGAGAGGGAGTATTTGGAGGATAAGGTGAAGGCGATACCAAAGTTTTCGACCTTTGTTGTCGCCGTTTAAACAATGCGATGGAGATATAACGAGCCTGTGCTCTGCCGAAATAGCTATCCAAGAAAGTTGTATTTGTATTTCAAGAAATATCAGATAGATTTATTATGACACCTACGACCTCATGAGCGTGTAATTAATGGTTGCCTTAGCCCGGCATTTGTGTCTTCCTGATCCCTTCCCACCCTAACCCGCATTCCTGGCGCAATGAGGCGCTTCTACAGATAGTGGGTCAAACCGGGTTGATCTTCTGAACTGCGAGGCTATAAGTGGCTATAACAGGTGACTGCATATGGTAACGAGCCACTGTTACACATCTCTCGCATTCCATCATGTCCTCCACCCCAAGTGCTTCAGGCGGCGGACATAGTTGTGCCGTCTGCAACGTTCCGGCTGATCAAAGATGCTCTGGATGTCATCTATTGTACTACTGTGGCAAAGCACACCTCGCTCAAGTAAGTAGCACTCATACACGTCACGGGCACGACTTCATCTTGACAGCGATCTGGCTCCAGGACCGGAAGTGCCATAAATCAATGTGCCAAAAGCTGCAGGACACCTCGCTCTCTACAGTCCCTATACCACCTTCTCCGAATACCTTCCAGGCCATCGCTTTTCCTGCGAACGAGGATGCACCACGCATGATCACCATTGAATGGCAATGGGAACAAGATGATGACGCCCCATACCCATGGCAGCGCAAACACATCCGTCACTTGTTCCACGAAGGCGCATCCTTGAGAGAGTACCCAATCATTTCCCCCCGTCCGGGTGCAGCACCTCTGCCAGATGATCGTCAGCTCATCTACATTATCAACGACAACTTCCTAGTTGACGGATCCCCGCTTAACCGATGCATCTTCAATCTCACAGGCGGAAAGGCTTGGCACTCCTGGGGCGACAACATTCTTGCCTTGCGTCAGCGACCTGAAGATTTTACACACTCTCGGTATCATAGTGCCCAGCTCGAAGAGGACCTTGATGCCCTCAAGAATTTCTTCTTGACGTATGGTACATAATCCCACTTGATCTATTGAGCCCTCAATGCACGTTCACAGCTCTAGTGATAATACATTGTAATGATCGTCGAATATCTGGAGACGTTGAATTGTACTTTCCTCCCCTTAGAGAGTCGGAGATTGGCCGTATACGAGGAGGATGCTAGAAGCTGCTGGCCTTCGAATGATAACCGAGGGAGAGGGAAAGATGCGAGCAGAAGTAGCCGTACCTCCGCCCTCGGCCTCAACCATCGAGCCTGGACGAGAGAAGAACAGATTCGATTGGATCGGACAACCTAATCCACAGACTTCAGAGGCGGTGGGACGTGAGACTGAGCTTACATACCTCGGGACATTGGCCACACCAAGTGGTTGAACACGCCGAGGGTGCCATGTCACTGGTAAAGCAAAGCAGCTATTGGTAGGTCGCTCGTGGTGTAGGCATGAGGCTCAGATGGAGAGATTCAGATGTAGGAGGTCGGAATTTTCGGGCGTGAAGTCGACGAACGACGGGGTTAATGTGAAGCAGACATTTGCATTAGGCCTGCCGACTGTAGCCAATGAGGCGTTAGGCGATTGAAATAGAAGAGGGTCCAGTGCGGGAATGTCAGTGGCTTACTCGCGACGGGATGGAATTGTGGATGTCATAAGGACGGTGACGATGGTGAAGAGTTAGGGCATGTCGCTGACGTGGTGCATTACGCCGTATCATTAGTTCAGGAGAGACGGGTAAAACGGTGTGACCTACCAGTCCGATACCATGCACCCTAGTTGCTTGGAAGAGAAGAGAAGCACAAGTATGGTTTTGAAACTTTTCAGTGAGAACGACTGGATGAATGCGTGAGTTGACAGAGTTGGGTAAGGCGGAGAAGAAGAGATTGCTTACCCTTGACCCTGTTACAGTTACCTTGGATACGCACCCGGACTCTTTTTCCTTTTACTCATCTACCATTACTATCCCCGCCCCGCTTACGTTTATACAATTACTCAGTACTGCTGCGCATTACTCATCCCTTTAGCTACGATTACTCAGTGTTCTCACGATCGTGGGATACTTGTACTATATTTACTTACCATGACTCGTCGTGACTCTTACTCTGACTCACTCCGAGTCATACTTACTTTTGCTTACTTAGCATTGCTGCGCAATGCCCAACCCTTAGCCCTACTCTTCATGTATAAATACTTTCACGCTTTCGGTCTTGCTTCCCCAGCTTGACCTAAAAGCCTATACATCGCTATTTGCTTTAACTTCGACTCGCTCGATTACTCTCGCTCGTCTCTACAAAGGCTGGTAGAGGACTAAGCAGCTGAACTCTTGATACTTGGTTGAGCACGTAGCGATACTAGCTTAACAGACCCTATATCAGACATTCTGCCAGCGGTGGCATCATTTCAATCGGAACACCGTAAGGCACGTCAGTGGGAGCCAACGGGATAGATGAGATCGATGGTCCCCAATAGGAGCGACCTATCCAAGCCTAAGCAGAGTGGGCGATTAGGCTCGGGCCAACCAGCCCATGGTGGCGAATTTATGGGTCGCTTACCTCGAGATAATCTAGGAGCTTGATCAGCGCTCAGCAGATACCGTATGGCACTGGACTTTCTGGTCGGCTTGTGTGCGGCGGCCCATAGCTCCTCGTGGCAGTCCCTCCAGACTTGAGAGAACGGAAAGCAACAGAGCATCTTGCTCTTGACGTACTGCTTAGGATTCAGATCGAGGAAGCACGGAGGGACGGCAAAGTGCTGGCATAATAAGGTTGGATTAGCTGAGCCGAGCCGTAGGTGTGAGAGGTCGAGACCACGAGAGAGAGGTCGTGTTGTAGAGAAAACAGGTTGAAGAAAGCCAAAGCGGACAAGTTGCCGACGATTTTCCTATTCGCTGAGCGCGCTCTAGGGAGATGAGGTGGATAAGAGAGGATAGGTCTGCGAAATTGATGAGAGAGTCCGACAATGCAGATAGCCATCTGCCTACAGCATAGGTGCGAGTGAACGAGTTTGTCGGATCCTATAGTGAGCAACGAACAGAATTTACGAGATGATGAGAGAAACCATGAAAAAGCACGTGCGATGGCAGAGTTTAGGGCAGGCTGGGTCGCATTTGTGCCTGGCTCTACGTCATCACCCTTCCATCATTGGCACCTGTGCGGTCCGTGCCTTGGCTTCCGTTCTTTCGTTCTCTCTTCCGGCTGTCAGTGTCGTCGATTTCGGTCAAGTCTCTTCTCCTCTTGGTACTTTTCCGAACCCGCGCTGCGTGTTCTTCGAGTATATCTCACATATCTAACCTGTCTCTCGGGCTTTCGTTGGTCGATATGAGGTGAAGAATCCGGAGTCTGGAAAATCGGGCAAACAATTCAAAAGTGAGTAAACTCCTCCCATGTACTGTCGTCTTCTGTCTAATAAAGCGTCAATACTGATGCCTCCTTTCATCCAAGTGCCGTCCGTTCTTAGCATGGTGATCAATGGATTGGTGACCAATCCCTACTAACACGAAGGCACCGACGGGCCACTGGGTACATTTGATCGTCTAGTCCCAGTCAAGTCTCCTCTCGCTTCCTTTCCAACTCCGTGCTACATTTCTCCTCCAGAGTCTTCGATTCCTCGCTTTCCTGTCTCCCTCTTTCCTGTTTCGTCGGCTGGTGACATCTGCTTGAGAGTGCTACTCCCTACTGGCCCCGCGCACTTGTGCGGTCTTGAAATGCAATCTTCGTAGATTCTCTCTCCTCTGCCTCCCATTATAATATGAACCAAGTCCGTACTCCTCCTCGGATACCCGCTCCCTTTCCAACCAAACGTATTCCTTCGGCATCTGTCTCCCTACCTCTAGAGAAGGAGAAGCTGGGCACGGACTGATTCCTTACATACTGCCCCTGTTCTTGAAGCCGATTGTACTATAGAAGTCTTTTACGACTGCATGAATATTAAACATTTCCATGCTCGTTAAATACAGATTCGTGTGGACAACCATCTTCACCAATTGAAACGACTCGTGCTGCCGGTGCCATCTTTCGAAGTCTCTCCTTAATCCGTTCCAAGTTGACCCTCTCATCCTCCATACCTTGCACAGAGATCCTTATGTCCTCTAACCCACCGATCTTCCCAGCCTCGAATTCTCCTTTCTCCAATCTCTGATCTAGCTCCTCCAAAAATTCTTCCTGCATCCGAATCCTATCCTCCATCGTCTTCGGCAAACCAGAGCCTTGCCGAAGATGAATTGGTGAAGGCCAAATGTCCACTACTGGCTCTTCCCTAGGCCCTGTCTCCTTGTATGATCCGCGATAAGGGCCCTGATCTCGGTTCGCCCAGAGTCGGATGTTCAAGTGGCGAAGACCTGGGAGGAACCTCGATAATAATGCAAGATGGCCAGGTGTCAACGTGATTAGTGAGAGAGAGAAATTATGGATATGGGATAGTGACACTTTGGAGGTCTCATTAACAGAGAGAGGCAGTAGCTGGCCAGGGATCACTCGTCCGCCCAAGAAGAAACGAAATAATTCGGTATATGAAAGTGGGAAGTTGGTATCGAAGATGAGTGTCCTGAGCTGCTTCAGCTCAGTGCGTGTTAGGTACGCTTTCATCGTGCTTATCCCCAGATCTGCGTGGTCGCGCAACCCGATGAGTTCTAGGTATTCCAGAAAAGACATCGCGGGAGCGACGTGCCACGCAGTAGCGGCTGTTTCTGGTGGGAGATCCAACGGGGAAGCGACAACATAGTGTGGAGAAACACGAAGGTGGGTGACAGTCGAGGCCAGAAATGTGAGAATGCGGATCCCAGGGCCGAAGTAAGACGCTATGCCACCTGTAGTGAGCGAGAGGTGGGTGAGATTTGGAAGCGGTGGGATATCACAATGGGGAGTTGGAGTCAATCCAGTGTTGGTGGAAGATGCGGGGATGAATAGAAGTGAGGAGGCCTTCACTTGGGATGACTGCCGGTGTATGGGAGGACCCATGCCGAAGCCGTTGAGGAGCCTGGCAAAAATGGGTAGTTGCCTTCGAACTTCATGGAAATGGATGGATAAAGTCCGGAGGTTTGTGTATTCATGACGGTTATCATACTCTCCTGGGCTAGATCCCAGATCCAGAGCTGCGACTGCATCTGTAATTCCTGAGGGAGAGAGTCGGCGACGAGCTGTCAATAGATTGAGGAGCGCGGTTAACCTGGCTTGTCCCAGCGCACTACTCGCCACTCTAGTAGCATTATACACGCCTTCATGCGGATAGAGTTCTATCTCCAGAGATTCGAGCTGGGCCATTACCCTCCAGTCTTCCTCGACGTTGGAAGACTCAGGCTCGGGGAGTACTTGGAAACCATTCACCGTTATGTGCAAACAGAGATGTAGGAGTGAATTTCCATCAGCCATAGCACGTCGTTGTTTCCAGAAGGATGAGACGAGAGAGATGTATACGGGGTGTCCAGAGTCGCGGTTATCGATAGTGAGGGTGCGAAGATTTGTGAGATCGCGGAGGATCTGGTGCATCAGACTCGAAAGTACACGTTTTTGAGCGCGCACTTGGTTGCGTTTTGAAGAGAGTTTATTGAAGAGAGGAAGCCCGCGGCTATATTCTTCCAGGTCGTAGGTCGCTATGCACAAGGAATTCAGAGTAAGAGAATGAATTCTTCGTGAGATCTGGGGGTTTCTGACGTTAGAAAGTCATGATTGTTAAGCTAGTATCGCTACACGCTTAACTAAGTATCAAGGGTTCAGCTGCTTAGTCCTCTACCAGCCTTTGTAGAGACGAGCGAGAGTAATCGAGCGAGTCGAAGTTAAAGCAAATAGCGATGTATAGGCTTTTAGGTCAAGCTGGGGAAGCAAGACCGAAAGCGTGAAAGTATTTATACATGAAGAATAGGGCTAAGGGTTGGGCATTGCGCAGCAATGCTAAGTAAGCAAAAGTAAGTATGACTCGGAGTGAGTCAGAGTAAGAGTCACAACGAGTCATGGTAAGTAAATATAGTACAAGTATCCCACGATCGTGAGAATACTGAGTAATCGTAGCTAAAGGGATGAGTAATGCGCAGCAGTACTGAGTAATCGTATAAACGTAAGCGGGGCGGGGGATAGTAATGGTAGATGAGTAAAAGGAAAAAGAGTCCGGGTGCGTATCCAAGGTAACTGTAACAATGATCAGCGACTCCCTTCACAGGGGTGAGATAAAAAGCCTGTACAATAAGTATGTGTGATATTCTATCATGCTCTCCAGTGAGAGCTTGCTCTTTGAAAGCAGAAAAATCTCCTGGTACCTGAGATCTTGAGCAAGGTCTAACAACGACCTTTTAGTCAAGTAAAGATTTTGGGTGTCTCTTTTGGTTAGATGAACGGCGACCAGTAACCAGAGCTCGTCTGGAAGCTCCATGTGGGTGAAGTAGATAATTCGAGGTGAGGATGGCTCAACAAGCGCCCTAGCGTGATCTTGAACGAGGATTGATAGCAATCCTCTAACAACAGCCTTGACAGTGCGTTTATGCATGATGTTTAGGGTAGGTCGAGACACGTTGGTGCCTGACACTCTGTGCCTTTTTGCAAGTGCCACCCTGTTGTCTATCTCGTCATCTCATCCAATTCCAAATCCCGCCGCCTAGTGCGTCATCTTGCTGCAATTTCTAGTTCGAGAGCCCCATACTTTTTGTTCCCCGATCTCATTCCTTTCAGTGCCGTTTATACAGAGCCCTAGCTGGCGCACTGGTAGTATATACCTACCAACTTACACCACGTATGCGGATTGTTTCTACCAATACGTCTGCCTTGGAAACGTCGTTTTGCATTGAGATGCACCCATTCCTCCACTATTCTGTTAGCTTTGTTCTTCTCTCACCCGCCAAATCTACGTCAATTGTTGATATCTTTGCTAGCATTAACTATTATACATTTGAATGTCCGTGTCATCGAGAGTCGCCTTTGATGCTCCTTACTCTGCCTCAACCGCACTCTTTTTCTCGCTCATCTCAAAGGCATGACAGGCGGAAATACAGATTCTTGTGCGCAAGCATCACCGCCTATTCTGATGCATCGTGCTGTCGGCACTGTTCTTCGAAGTGCTGCCTCGATCCATCCGCCCGTCTCATTGTCCATACCATGCACAGAGATCCTGATCTCTTCCAACTGACCAGTGCTCCACCCATCAAAGGCTCCTCCCTCCAATCTCCGATCCAGCTCCTCCACAAAATCTGCCTGCATGCAAATCCTATCGTCTACCGTCTCCGGTAAGCCAACCGATCCATCTCGAAAAAGAATTGGCGACGGCCAGCTGTGTACCCTTGGTTCTTCTCTCGGCCTATCCAAGTTGCCATCGTATGATCCACGAAATGGTCCCTGATCTTGGTTTGCCCAGAGTCGGATGCTTAAACGTCGAAGTCCTAGAAGGAACCGTGATAGCAATGTAAGATGACCGGGTGTTAGTGTGATCAATGATAGAGAGAGACTGTGGATATGGGATAGCGACGCTTTGAGGGTCTCCCTAATGGGGAGAGGTGGTTGGACGGGCTTCACTGGTGTTCCGAGAAAGAAATACCGTAATTCAGCATACATTGCCGGAAACTCGGTTTCAAAGATGAGTTTCCTCAGCTGCTTTAGCTCGGTACGGGTGAGATACGCTTTGACTGTGCTTATCATCCCCCAATGTGCTGGATCACGTGGTCCGGCGATCTCCAGATATTCTAGAGAGGTCAATGCAGGCGCGATATACGCGTCGTTAAATATTCCTCCTGGTGGGAGATCAAGCGAAGAAGCATAAACCCGGTGTGTAGAAATACGAAGGTGGGTGACGGTCTTAGCCAGGAATATAAGAGTGCGGATCCTAGTGTCGTAGTTAGGGATCAAGCCACCTGTAGTGACCGAGAGGTGGGTGAGCTTTGGAAGCGGTAGAACATCATGATCAAGGGTTAGACCTGCTCCTGTCTTGGTGAAAGATGAGGGAATATATAGACGTGAGGGGGCTGTCGATTGAGACGAATTGGATATGAGGGGATTGGTGCCGAAGTTGTCGAGGAGCCCAATGAGAACGGATGATTGTGTTTGAATGTCAGAGAAATGATGGGTCAGGGTTCGGAGCTTTGGAATTTCATTCCCGATATCATAATTCTGATGGCCAGACCCCAAATCCATAGCTGCGACCGAAGTCGGTGGGCGACGGGCCGTCAACAGGTTGAGGAGCGCAGCTAACCTGGCTTGTCCGCTATTACTCGCTACTTTAGCTGCGTCGGAGAAGCTGTCATTTGGGTAGAGTTGTATCTCCAGAGACTCCAGCTCAACCATGACCCTCCAATCCTCCTCTACGTTTGAAGACTCAGGTTCGGGGAGAAGCTCTTGGAAACCATTCACGGCAAAGTGCAAACGGAGATGTCGGAGTGGATTTCCTCCAGCCATAACTTGCCTTTGTCTCCATGATGAGGAGACGAGAGAGACGTATACAGGGCGTTCAGAGCTGCGGTTATGGATGGTGAGGGTATGAAGATTTATGAGATCGCGGAGGGTCTGGTAAGACAGACTTAAAAGGACACATTTTTGGGTGACGACTCGGTTGCGCTTTGACGAGAGTTTATTCAATAGACAAAGTCCGCGGCTATACTCTTCTGGATCGTATTTCGCTATGCACGAGGAATCTATTGTAAGAATTTGGATTCTCCGTGAAATCTCTGGTTTTCTGTTATACCGAAAGAATTATCAGCGACTTATCTTCACGGAGATGGAGTACCAAGACCGTACTGAAGATATTTGTTATACGCTATCATGTCCTCTAGCGAAAGCCTGCTCTTTGGAAGTAAAGAAATCTCCTTGTACCTGAGATCGCAAGCATGTTCTAATAGCGATTGTTTAACCAAGTAGAGATTTTGGGCGTCTCTCTTGTTCACACGAACGGCAATCAGTAACCAGAGCTCGTCCGGAAGCTCGACTGGGAGTGTCATAGATAATGCGAGGCCAGAGTTCTGTCCAAACGTCGATAGCAGGTTCCGAGGTATTCTCGCGCCATACTGCGGATCCTGGACCTGAGATTCAAGTGATGGCACCTGCCCTAAATCCTTCGCCACTGGTTTCTGGTCGCCTTTGGCCTTCATGTTTCGTCAACTGACCGAAGGCGTGGTGGGTTCATCAGCAAAAAGTCAACCCACTTGATCATTCTTGAAGGTGTCTTGAACAAGCCTAGGACAAAATCAAGCTGTGCTCAAGCAGTCAATTTTCAAGCAGTCTCAAGCTAGGTCACCATCTTGAGAACGGGCTTGATGAGAATTCTCAAGAGAGCTTCCAAGCAGCACATGAAAAACTCAAGAGTATTCCCAAGTAATTTCCAAGCTAAGATTCATGCAGATGCAGCAAACTGTAGTAGATAAGTATAGTAGAGTTTCTCTGAGAATTTTGCAGTGCAAATAATGTGTTCCTTTTGACTGATTTTACATCAATTCCATCTCAAGCACGCATCAAGCAGAACCCAAGTGTAATCAGAGTCAGGATAACCAGTCCTTAATCTAAGCCAACCTCTTCACATAGAATATAATTAGCCTGTAAAGCTACAATCTAGCCACTTTCCAACACTGGGTGAATAAGGTGAAGCCAGGGTTAAGAGCCAACCAGACAGTCCTAACCCGTTCTCAAGCTTATCAAGCCATCACCAAGCAAGCTCAAGCAGCATCAGGTCGACGCAAGCCATGATTTCAGTTGTCAAGCTAGGCCCAGGCTACTCTGCAATTTCTCAAGCACACCAACTCATAATAAGCAATCTCAAAAACATTCAATTCAATCACTATTAAAAATACTGGCATCATGTATTAATCATATAAAGGTAAATGCATATTAGGGTGAGTGGGGATGTATTAGCGAAGAGTAAAGTAAACCTAGGACAGAGTGTTATCAATATTATCACACATTTAGGGGGAGATAATACTCACAAGAACAAAAGCGGGCGGATTAAAGAAAGTACTCAGCGCCGCGAAGATTTGCGTGAGGACCCAGAGCCAGACGAACGAGATGAATGCACTTTCTTGCTCGACTCTGAGGCGCGGTGATGACTGGATTTCGAGGAACCGTGCCGACTTGACTTCGAGGAACCGTGGTGACGAGATGTCGATGAACCATGGTCCCCATGACGGCTGGACGTGGAACTCTTGCTATGACGGGACTGAGTTGGCGAGGAATAGCCTTCATCGCTATACTCGTTTTTTCGGCGACGATGACGAGGAGGCGAGGAAGAACGATCACGTCCACGGCGGGGAGATGACGAGGGATCTCGTCTACGGCGTGGGGGAGAGCTTGAAGGCGAGCGGCAACGTTTACGGTGAACAGGAGACAAAGATGGTTCACGTTGGCTTTCACGACGAGGAGATTGAGAGCGGCCACGACGAGGAGAGGCTGACTTTTCACGACCTCGGTGAGACTTCTCTGCCTTTTTCTTGGAGTGATCACCCCGGTGACGCTGGTTAGAGGGGGAAGCATGGGCAGCAGGCGTGGCGTTCATGTTCTTGTGCTGGCGTGGAATGGATGTCCACCCTCTAGCTGGAGTGATCGCTTCGTTGGCCGTGGTTTGGTTGCGTTCCATTAACAAGGCGCGGGGGTCTTCGGAGTGCACTTTAGGATCGGTGAAAAAGTCAACGAAGTCATCTTCGGGGTCTCTTCCGCGACCCACTTGCTTGACATGTTCCGTAGCATCGTTCATGATCTTGATGACTTCATCGGGTTTGAGGGTACGAACGGAGCAGGCGTAAGAGCCTGTAACCTTCCCCCATGAGGCATAGCTGAACGAGGCATACGACGCCGTTTCAACACCCTTAGAGCCGACCTCGAATTCAAAGTTGATGGTCCGACTCTTGATGCTTTGGGCAGCACGAATGGCGCTGACAGGTATCGCACCATTGATAAAGAGCTTGAGAGCTCTTTCAGCCTTTTAGGCGATGTCAGATGTGAACAGATGGAAACATGTAAGAGATATTAACGCACCGCAGCTGCAGCAAGCGCGATGGCGGCATAGGGAAGGTGATCCTGGTGGAAAAAGGGCCACTTCTTGAACCACTTCGTGCCCTGGATCTTGTCCATGTGGTGGGCTAAGATGCGCGTGATGAGCTCCCCTCGATACATGCCCACCCAATTCTAATTATGCAGTTAGCAGGGTATCACTGGTGGTTGAACGCAGGTGGGATAGAACCTTATGATTCTTGTCACGAGTATCCCCCCAGATGAAACGAAGGCTCTGGAGGAGATAGGCGCTGTAGGCCTGGCGTTTGCGGTTTGACTCGCCGAAGTGGTCCTTGTTGTCGTCGAAGAATGCAATGAGTGTCCATATGGCCGTTGAACCGAAATTATATCGCCACGAGTCACACAATCGAAAGGTGGCCTATTAAAGAAGACGTCAGAATATTAACAAAAAGCCGTTAATCACGTACTATTTGGTACAAGGGCTTCTCCATCGCACTTTCCAAATCGTTTGGGAGGAGGTGCTCAGGGAGGGCAAACGCAGTGACCATGGTGTTGAGCGCCTCGACGAGGTTGGCAGGTTTGATACTCCACGGGTTCTTCTGGGCTGCGTACCACCGGCATAGGTGCGGGAACCATTTCTTCTTCCATAATTTCTTGATGATAGGTGGCAGGTCGCCCATTTGAGCACGACCGCTTGAGGTTTCCGACGTGAGGGTTTGGGCCTGGCCTGACGCAGTCTTCGATGCTGACTTCTGCACCTTTAACATGTCCTAGAATAGATGTATTTAACGCAAGAATACGTGCAGAGAATAAGACATACCTCATTTCGAGCCCGACGCCCATTCTTGACTGGACTGTTGTGAGCGTCTTCTCGTTCACCACCTTCCCGCTCGTCATGGTCAGAGAGACCCCCAAGGCCGTCATCGTTGTCTTGTGTCTTCTTCGTTTGAACTCGGACTTTATTCGTGAGGGCTGAGCGGCCAGTTTGACTTGAGGATTTCGATCCGCCTGTCCGTGTGCTTTGGGGTTTGGCGTTGGCGGGGACTTTGGTTCGCCATTGCGAGATGTCTGGCTGGCGAGTAGATTTTTGGCTGGATCCAACAGCGTCGATGCTATACGTGAAGTAGAAGAGGGTAGTGGAGTCAAGAACAGAAAGGGATTCAGCAAGGATTGAGGACATGAAGGTTGAATGATGAACGTACCGTTTACGGCCACGGTTGTCATCAGAGCCTTCATCAGACATGTCAGAATCAGAATCAGAAGTCTCTGATTCGTCTGATTCGGATTCCTGATTAGGACGGTTCCTCTTCGAGTGGGACTTCTCCCAAGTAACCTGCTTTCCTCCTTGACGTTTCGTTTGCTGCTTTCCGTTTCCATGTTTCTCGTTCTGCTTCTTTCCTCGAGGTTTCGCGGTCTGCTTCGGCTTCTGCTTTCGCTGGCTTTGTTTCTTCTTGGGTACCTCCTCTTCGTCCTCCTCGTCCTCCTCGTCGCTGCCGCTTTCTGAAGTAGTGTTATCGGATACCTGGTTGAGACCGAAATCCTCGCCACTTGAGGACTAGGAAACGGAAGTGTCAACATGGAACTTGACTATGAGATGCTTACTCACCTCGTCATCGCGACGACGATCTTTCGAGGATGCCTTCTTGGATCCCTTGGGATTCCTCCTGGTTGGGGTATCTTCTGGCTCAGGCTCGCTGCTCTCATCTTCCTTGGCTGGACTAGGGCTTCGTTCCTTCTGGGAGCCGGATGATCGACGGTCAGTTTTCTGAACATGAGTCAACATCCTTTCCTATTCTGTAGTAGCGGCACAATGCCCTCACCTTTTTCGACGGCTCCTTGCTTTTTTCCTTTGGTGGCAACATTTCCTCAAAGTCTTCGTCATTGATATGGTCTCTAGCCCAAACTTGCTCAGCTCGGGGCGTGCCTTCCATCTGGGGCTGCAAATGTATTAATCGATGCTCAATCAATCCCATGCTTGTCTTACCAGAAAATCTCCCTCATTCGGCAAGTCGTCGTCAAACAGGTCTTGCACACGCGTTTCTGGGCCTGGCGTCTCAGGCTCAGGTGGCACTGGCTGTGGGAGAATGAGTGCCATTTTGAAAGGAATGACAGCGCTTACCTGTTCTTGTGCTTGTTTCTTGCTTTTACCGGCTTTCTTAGCAGATTTCTTCTTCGGGGGCTCGTCCTCTTCATCGCTCTAGGAAACTCTCAGTGGGAGAAACTTGACGTCAGGGAGATCAACTCACGGAATCATCTGTTCGACTGCGTTTGGAAGTCGTCTGGGCCTGATGGGCCCCAGGTGTCGTTGGCTCTTGCTCTTGATTCTCTTCGTCAACCTCCATTTGGTCCTCATCGTTCTTGTCTTCAAGCAATTCTCGAATGCCTCCTTTTCCTCGACCTCTTCGACGGATGCTGCGGTCAAGTGGAGTAGCAGGCTCTGAACCTTCACGGTACCCTCCACTTCCCCCTTGGCCATCCGATTCCTCCTCATCGTCCTCCTCGTCAGACGAAGATACGGGAGCTAGATGGAGTTCCGGCACGGCAGCGGCTCTTTCTGCGGCTAAACGCTTTGGGTCGACAGGTGGGGGTGGGGTAATTTCCCTCGCGTGTTCCTGCGCGTTCTTTCTAGCCGTGCGTTTAACCTTTGATATAGTCTTTTGAACCCTCTTTGCGGTCTCTGCTTCTTTCTTACGAAGGGCCTCTTCGTCAGCTTTCTTCTGCGCTGTGGTCCTACGCTTGGTTGGTGCGTCAACAAGGCCAGGTTGCTTGTCCTTGTTCTTTGCTCGGGTTCTTGGTCCGGGGCGCTCATCGGCCGGCTCAGGCGCAACAGCGTTGTCGGCCATGTGGTAGCAAGTCAGGTGGGGACTGGCCTTGCCGTCTTGGGAAAGATGGGAGACGTGGCAAGCTAGGTTGCTTAGCGAAAGGAATGGTATGTGTCACACAAGGTCACGATACCCATCACTAGAATACATGAGCAAGGGTTGTTGCGCCCTTGACACCAATAATTACGATCTCATGTCTCTATCCAGTCAATATACTATTCAATGTAGCGTTCCCGGATGTCGAAAATGGCTGAAGAGCGAGCGAGGGAGAACACAGCACACGCGCGCAAAACACTCCGGCCAATACAATCACGCAACCAACTATCAGCCGACATTCCCTGAGTATGACTCCCTCGCATCTCGTGTAGGATCTCCTTTGCTATGCAGATGCTCTGAGGGATCTGACCCGAGCATGATACTTGGTGTTAAGGCAGAGCCTAACAACTTAGGTAATACTGTTTACGCTCGATGTCTTTTGATAAACAAAGACAGAGATTTGTCAGCAGCTGCGGCTGTACTGACGACCTGGTGAGATTGACGAAGCAAGGGACTTAAAGGCGAAGTAAAGAACTAAGCAGTTAGGTAGATTGCCTAGGTCAAGCTGAGGAGCCTTGACCAAATGGTACAGGTTTATATACCTATCTAGTAGTTCTAAATATAGCACATGCGCAGCATGCTGAGTAAGTAATGAGTCATGCGCAGCATGATGAGTAAGTACATGAGTCAGAAAGAGTCAGATAAGGTATAAGTCTCTCACGATCGTGAGAGATGCGGAGTAAGCATGGAAAAAGATGAAAAATGCGCAGTGATGCGCAGCATATGTGAGTAATCGTGCATAGGTAAGCGGGCCGGGGTATGTAAGGAGAAACATGTAAGCAAAATCATAACATTACCCTCTCGCTATCGTTGAAGTCTCCTGACTTCAATTCCTTCCTTTACCCCAGAAGTGACGGTCTATGCCCTTGTGGTAGCGTTGCGGGCAGCTAACCGGGTAATGGCCTGGGCCACGATGATGGCACAGACGACACACAAAACGAAAGCAATGACACTGTCGGTGTCTGCCTCCACAAATGTAGCATCTGAACCATCTGGGTGGTGGTGGTCTGTTGGCAAGGTATCCGGTGCGCGGCGCCTTCTGGGACGATACTGTCGAGGGGGAAGGTTCACCAGCGTTGGTGAGTCGGACTCTGGTGGGCTTTCGAATGCGGAGAGGTATGGCGTTGGAGGGTTTGCCATTGGGATTGATGTTTTCCTTGTTGTCGTTCTGTTCTTTTTTGACGAAGGGGTTATGTTTTATTTTTGCGGCGGTGTGTAAATTGGTGACGGGAGGAAATGCTCGTAGGGTTCCGCAAACTTGACGTGCAGTGAGGATTGTGACTTCCTCTTCTTGACTTTCCTCAGGCCCCCAGGGATTGGAGGCAAGGGTTTCGAAGTCTGTCTCCTCTGGGTTGTTGAACCAGTTTTGTCGTTCGGGGAAGAATTCGTCGAGGAAAGCTGTTCCTCCAATAGCAAAGAAGAGGTCTGTGAGGGTCTCCTCCGTTTCTCGATCAACTTTGTCCAAAAGTTGATCAAGATCGTCAGTGGTTTTCGCAAATTGGTGGCGCAGGCGAGCCACTTCGTTGCGAGTTTCGGTTCGTCGGTTTTGGTAGAGGGTTCCTTGTTCTCCCACAGCGGTGAGAGGGTTGTCGTTGCTGCTCCAGGCAGTATGTGTACGGAGCGCCGTAATAGCGGTATCGGATTTGAAGGTGTTGCGGATGATGGTGCGGTCGTAGGAAGAGGCATTTTGAGACATTGTTATATAGTGGATGTGAGTGGGTTTGCTATGTGGTGTCAGGTGAGTTTCTTCCTCTTTTTATACTCGGTGAGTATTTTCTTGGCGTTCCGCAGTTCCGACTCGGGCATCCATTCGTTGTCCGCTGATGGCCATCCCTTCCATTTTACGAGGTATCTGTGTCGCCCTTTGCCTTGTTTCTGATGGGCCACAATTGCTTCTATTTCGTATTCTTCTATTCCGTCGATTTCGTCAGGTGGCGGTTTAGAGAAGCTGGGTCCATGCGCTTTGGTGGAGATGTAACGGGTGAGAAGTGACGCGTGAATCACCGGGTGGATCTTCCATCGTCTTGGCAGGTCGAGTTTATAGGTCAGGTGTCCTTTTACCTCAAGTATCTTGAAGGGTCCTTCTCGTTTGGGTGCTAGTTTCTTGGAGATGTTTCCTTGATTGAGATTTGTGGCTTCTAACCACACCTTTTCTCCGACTTTGAATGGGGTGAACTGTCGTGTGATCTTCTCTGCCATGCGTTGCGCAGCAAGTGCATGTGCAGCATTTGCTTCATCGCGTGCTAGCAGAAGTTCCTTGATCCGTTTGTCAACTGCGGGAATTTTGCTAGTGGGAGCAACTGATGGGAGTGCAGGTGGTTCGTATCCCATCATTAGGTAGAATGGGGTTCGTTTGGTGACAGAGTGTGTTCGGCTGTTGTAGGAGAATTCTAGAGTGGTAATCCATTTGGACCAGGATTCGGGGTTCTGTGCACAGAAGATGCGGAGATAGGCATCAATCTCCTGATTGATCCTTTCTGTCGCACCATCGGTTTGTGGGTGGTAGTGTTAAGGCAGAGCCTAACAACTTAGGTAATACTGTTTACGCTCGATGTCTTTGATAAACAAAGACAGAGATTTGTCAGCAGCTGCGGCTGTACTGACGACCTGGTGAGATTGACGAAGCAAGGGACTTAAAGGCGAAATAGAGAACTAAGCAGTTAGGTAGATTGCCTAGGTCAAGCTGAGGAGCCTTGACCAAATGGTACAGGTTTATATACCTATCTAGTAGTTCTAAATATAGCACATGCGCAGCATGCTGAGTAAGTAATGAGTCATGCGCAGCATGATGAGTAAGTACATGAGTCAGAAAGAGTCAGATAAGGTATAAGTCTCTCACGATCGTGAGAGATGCGGAGTAAGCATGGAAAAAGATGAAAAATGCGCAGTGATGCGCAGCATATGTGAGTAATCGTGCATAGGTAAGCGGGCCGGGGTATGTAAGGAGAAACATGTAAGCAAAATCATAACATTACCCTCTCGCTATCGTTGAAGTCTCCTGACTTCAATTCCTTCCTTTACCCCAGAAGTGACGGTCTATGCCCTTGTGGTAGCGTTGTGGGCAGCTAACCGGGTAATGGCCTGGGCCACGATGATGGCACAGACGACACACAAAACGAAAGCAATGACACTGTCGGTGTCTGCCTCCACAAATGTAGCATCTGAACCATCTGGGTGGTGGTGGTCTGTTGGCAAGGTATCCGGTGCGCGGCGCCTTCTGGGACGATACTGTCGAGGAAAGGTTCACCAGCGTTGGTGAGTCGGACTCTGGTGGGCTTTCGAATGCGGAGAGGTATGGCGTTGGAGGGTTTGCCATTGGGATTGATGTTTTCCTTGTTGTCGTTCTGTTCTTTTTGACGAAGGGGTTATGTTTTATTTTGCGGCGGTGTGTAAATTGGTGACGGGAGGAAATGCTCGTAGGGTTCCGCAAACTTGACGTGCAGTGAGGATTGTGACTTCCTCTTCTTGACTTTCCTCAGGCCCCCAGGGATTGGAGGCAAGGGTTTCGAAGTCTGTCTCCTCTGGGTTGTTGAACCAGTTTTGTCGTTCGGGGAAGAATTCGTCGAGGAAAGCTGTTCCTCCAATAGCAAAGAAGAGGTCTGTGAGGGTCTCCTCCGTTTCTCGATCAACTTTGTCCAAAAGTTGATCAAGATCGTCAGTGGTTTTCGCAAATTGGTGGCGCAGACGAGCCACTTCGTTGCGAGTTTCGGTTCGTCGGTTTTGGTAGATGGTTCCTTGTTCTCCCACAGCGGTGAGAGGGTTGTCGTTGCTGCTCCAGGCAGTATGCGTACGGAGCGCCGTAATAGCGGTATCGGATTTGAAGGTGTTGCGGATGATGGTGCGGTCGTAGGAAGAGGCATTTTGAGACATTGTTATATAGTGGATGTGAGTGGGTTTGCTATGTGGTGTCAGGTGAGTTTCTTCCTCTTTTTATACTCGGTGAGTATTTTCTTGGCGTTCCGCAGTTCCGACTCGGGCATCCATTCGTTGTCCGCTGATGGCCATCCCTTCCATTTTACGAGGTATCTGTGTCGCCCTTTGCCTTGTTTCTGATGGGCCACAATTGCTTCTATTTCGTATTCTTCTATTCCGTCGATTTCGTCAGGTGGCGGTTTAGAGAAGCTGGGTCCATGCGCTTTGGTGGAGATGTAACGGGTGAGAAGTGACGCGTGAATCACCGGGTGGATCTTCCATCGTCTTGGCAGGTCGAGTTTATAGGTCAGGTGTCCTTTTACCTCAAGTATCTTGAAGGGTCCTTCTCGTTTGGGTGCTAGTTTCTTGGAGATGTTTCCTTGATTGAGATTTGTGGCTTCTAACCACACCTTTTCTCCGACTTTGAATGGGGTGAACTGTCGTGTGATCTTCTCTGCCATGCGTTGCGCAGCAAGTGCATGTGCAGCATTTGCTTCATCGCGTGCTAGCAGAAGTTCCTTGATCCGTTTGTCAACTGCGGGAATTTTGCTAGTGGGAGCAACTGATGGGAGTGCAGGTGGTTCGTATCCCATCATTAGGTAGAATGGGGTTCGTTTGGTGACAGAGTGTGTTCGGCTGTTGTAGGAGAATTCTAGAGTGGTAATCCATTTGGACCAGGATTCGGGGTTCTGTGCACAGAAGATGCGGAGATAGGCATCAATCTCCTGATTGATCCTTTCTGTCGCACCATCGGTTTGTGGGTGGTAGGCGGTGCTCATGTTGAGCTTGATTCCAAGGAGTCGTCCCATTTCTTGGAAAACTTTAGAGGCGAATTGAGGTCCTCTGTCTGAAATTCCTTTGTCGGGAAGTCCAAAGCGACGGTAAACGTTGTCAATGTAGGCGTTTGCAGTTCCTGTGGCGTCGATTTTCTTTGTGCAAGGGATGAAAATTGCCCCTTCGTAGCTCCATGGTCGACCACGGCCATAATGCTATCGAAACCATCACTCTCTGGGAGATCCGTGTGAAAATCGTACGTCACTAGCGAAAATGGCCTAGTGGTTTCGGATTTGATGGGCATTAATGGTGGAGCGGTGGGGTGGCGATTGATTTTCATTTGCTGGCACATTGCACAGCCCTGCACAAAGTTCTTGATGAACACTGACATCCCTGGCCACCAGTAGTCCTTCCGGACTTTTTCCAGTGTCCCAAATTGTCCAGGGTGTCCTGCGCTGGGTAGATCGTGATAACGTTGGACTATCTTCCTTCGGAGGTCTTCGTCATCTGGTACCACACACTTGTCCTTGTAGTACAAGATGCCATCGTCAAATTTCCAGTCTTCCAGGTTTGATCGGATTGGTGGGGGTCCGTCTTCTTTGGCGGTGCGAATGGCGTCAACAATCAGTTTGTCATTGACCATCTTGTGTACAATTTCGTCCTTTAGTTCAATGTCAATTGAGCGAAGGAAGAGCTTGTCGGGGAGGAGAATGATGTCTTCGTTGTCGGTGTCTTCACCTGGGATGTGGTCTGGTCGTCGAGATAGTGCGTCAGATTGTATCATCTTTGCACCAGGGGTGTGTACAAGTTTGATGTTAAACTGGGATAGCATCAAATTCCATCTTGCTTGTCGTCGGTTCAACTTCCGGGCTTCTCGGAAGTATGTGAGGTTTTGTGATCGGATAGAATCACAACTGAATGTTGGGATCCATGGAAGTAGTGTCGCCAGGTTTCTAATGCGCGGATAATGCCTAGAAGTTCTCGGTCGTAGATTTCATAGTTCCGTTCTGTTTCCGAGAACGATTTAGATATGAAACCACATGGGTGCCATGATCCGTTGGCGTCACGTTGTTGTAGGACTGCTCCTGTTGCATGTTTTGAGGCGTCGCTTTCCACCACAAATGGCTTCGTGGGATCAGGCATCAGCAACACAGGCGCTTCCAGGAATTTGTCTTTCAGGGTAGTGAAAGCTTTGTGACATTCATTGGTCCATTCCCATTTCTTGTCTTTCTTGGTGAGTTCGTTCAGCGGTTTGGCAATTTCCGCATATTTTCCGATGAACCTGCGGTAAAAGTTTCCGAATCCTAGGAATGATCGGACTTCCTTTACTGTAGTTGGCGTAGGCCAGTCGCGCATCCCTGCAAGTTTGACAGGGTCCATGGAGATCTTGTTTGGTTCAATGATGAACCCAAGGTATTCCACTCTTGTGGTGTCAAATTGGCATTTCTCTGCTTTGAGGTAGAGATCGTTGTTTTGTAGTCTTTGTAAGACTCTGCGTGTGCGTTCTCGGTGTTTTTCTGGATCGTTGGAGAAGATGAGGATGTCGTCCATGTAGATGATGACCCATCCTTCGTCTATCATGTCTCGGAAAAGGTGGTTCATCATTGCTTGGAAGGTACCGGGTGAGTTCATTAGTCCAAAGAACATCACCATTGGTTCAAATAACCCTCGGTTGGTCTTGAACGCTGCTTTCCATTGGTCACCATCTTTGATGCGGATGTTGTGATATCCCCATCGAATGTCGAGTTTGGTGAAGACAGTTGCTCCTTTGAGTTTATCGATGAGTTCGCTAGCCAGCGGTAAGGGGTAAGCGTTAGGTATTGTTCCTTCGTTGAGTCGTCGGTAATCCTGACATGGTCTCAGGGCTTCCGAGTCTTTCTTTGCAACAAAGAAGAACGGAGATGCTTGTGGGGAGTTGGATTCTCGGATGTATCCTTTGGCTAGATTTTCCTTGAGAAACTCGTCGAGTTTTTCTTGCTCTAAGGGGCTGAGCGGATAGACCTTGCAGTCTTTTGGCACGAAATCTGTCTTCAGATCTATGGCGTGATCCCAGGGTCGGCTTGGTGGGAATCGTTCAGATGCTGCTTTCTCAAAGACTTTTCTGTAGTCTTGAAGATAGTCGGGGATGATTTCGTCAAGGGATTTCTTTGGTTCCTTATCTTCTCGTTTATGTTCCAGAGCTTGCGAAATTGATGTTTTCGCACGTATCCACACCTGCTGTGTGTGGTGTCTGGTTGCTGGATGGTGTGTTACCACCGTCTGTCGTATTGTGGTAGTTGGCCTGATTGGCCCGTACACAAGGTAATCCTTTGTGTGTTCCTGCGTAAGTGGGGGTTCCTCCTTGGTGAATATTCCGACTGCCGGTTCGTTCTGGCAGTATGCGATGAGAAAATCTTCATTGATCTCTTCTCCGTCTTCGACTATTCGGAAATAGTCGCTAAGTCCTTCTGATTTTCCGGGATTCTCTTCGGAACAATCAGGTGCTGGGGTAGGTGGCGTGTTTTCCTCTAGTAGTTGTTCTCGGATGGCTCTCATCCGCTTGATGTCTACTGCTCGCATCAATGTTTGCGACAGTCGTTGGGTAATGCGTGATTCGTCGATTTCGAGTGTGCCGTCGCTCCACGATATGATTGGATCTACCCGTTTTAGCCAGGGTAATCCAAAAATCAGGTGGTCTTTCCCGAGTCCAGTGACAAAACATCTTTCCTTGATGATGGCTGTCCCTATCTTGGCAATAACCCAGGTAAAGTGGGTAATAGTTCCTTGTTTGTTCAGGGTGCCATCAACGTTTCGTGCTGTAATCGGTTGTCGGAGTGGGAGTAGTGGGAGGTGATGTGTCTTGGCGAAGACGGAGTCGATAAATGACCCTTGCGCTCCAGAGTCAATGAGAGCTTTTGTGCCGGCGATTGTTGTATTTCCATCTAGGGGTCTTGTAGAGAGATTGGGATACGCATAGATTCAGCATAAAAATCAGTAGCTACAAGTACACTGGAAATATCAATCGGGCGAGGAAGTACTGACGTCGGCTTTGCAGTCTTCCTCTTTAAAACCCTCAGCCTCTGCTTCAGTGTAGAATTCAGCGGCTTCTTCTTGGGGCATGTCAGCTAGGACTGCTCTGACATATTTGATCAACTCGGCTCCCTTCTCAGGTTTCTTGTGGAATCGGCTGTCGTTGTTGCTAGGGTAGGTTCTTCCAAAATTCTTCCTTTGAAGACATTGTTGGATCGTGTGACCTTTCTTGGAGCAATAGTAGCACAAGTTGTTCTTCTTGTGATGTTCTCTTTCCTCCTGGGTGAGGCGGCGTTTGGGTGGATCAGTGGTGAAACGATCAACATCCATAGCCATTGGGTCTCGGGCTCCAGTAGGTGTTTTGTAAGCACCTTTGACCATATCAGATGTCTTGATGATACGGGTATGTCCCATGATTGTCTTGGCACGTCGCCAGTTGTTGTCAAACTGGACGGCTTTCTTGACCCAATCGTCGAATGTGGTAGGAGGGAATCGGAAAAGAGAATTTTCTCTCGGAGTTTGGGGTAAGTCCTTCCATGAAGATCTCAATCTTTGCAGTGTCACCGCTGAGATCAGTTCGTGCAAGAATATTCTTGAAGACGGTGACAAATTCGTCAGCTGTCCCATCCTGTCGTAAGGCTTTGAGTTGGAGGAGTGCGGCAGCTTTGTCGTCGGTAGGGAAAAGGCTTCTTTGAATTGGTTGATAAATTCAGCGTAGGTGGCTTTCCTTTCAGCTGCTGAATATTTATCGTGAAATTCTAATCCCCATGCTGCTGCAGTTCCTTCTTTGAGGAAGGATAGGGCGATGCGAATCTTCTTGTCATCTTCGAGTTGGTTGAGGTTGTTTAGGATGAGGTAGTCTTCAAGTTCCTGAATGAACTTTCTGGTCTTGGATCGGTCTCCGGAGAACGTTTGGGGTTTGGCTCCAATGTCCTTCTTGTTGTTGTTGTCTTGTGACATTTCGTAGTCGAAATCGAAGTCGGTCTCTGGTTCAATTGTTTCTGCACTGGGGCGCTCCTCTGGCTCAGCTGTGGGGCTCTCCTCTAGCTGTTGTTGTACTTGGTGTTCTTCTTCTTCCTCTTCGGGCAAGACAGAAGCGCTGGTAGACGGGACTAGTGATGGGTTCCTGGATATTGCTGTGGGTAATGGTGCGAAGCGTCGCTGTTCCTCCTCGTCTACTTCAATGTCGTGTTCTCGTTGAGCTCGGACAATAGCAGGGGTCTTATGAGGTCGTTCAGGGGTAGGGAAGTCTAGAGCGTGGAAGTGTCTGCTTTCAACGGCAACGGTGGTGAATGTGAATTTGCCAAGGGAGAGAGGCGTAGCACCAGCGGTTATTGTTGTGATTAAAACCGCAGTAGCTTCCGTTGGTGAACTTGTAGACGTTGTTGGTTCCTTCTACTAGAGTGGTATTTCGTGGCGGGTGGTCTGCCCTGTGTACGACCGTGGTGACTGAGTGGTAGCCGCAACGGCAATCGGCCTGTTGCGTGCTTCTGCTGTGTTGTCGTGGGGTGGGCCTGCGCTAACAATGAGCGGGCCTTCTGAACAGCTTGACCTTTTGTTAAGGCAGAGCCTAACAACTTAGGTAATACTGTTTACGCTCGATGTCTTTGATAAACAAAGACAGAGATTTGTCAGCAGCTGCGGCTGTACTGACGACCTGGTGAGATTGACGAAGCAAGGGACTTAAAGGCGAAATAGAGAACTAAGCAGTTAGGTAGATTGCCTAGGTCAAGCTGAGGAGCCTTGACCAAATGGTACAGGTTTATATACCTATCTAGTAGTTCTAAATATAGCACATGCGCAGCATGCTGAGTAAGTAATGAGTCATGCGCAGCATGATGAGTAAGTACATGAGTCAGAAAGAGTCAGATAAGGTATAAGTCTCTCACGATCGTGAGAGATGCGGAGTAAGCATGGAAAAAGATGAAAAATGCGCAGTGATGCGCAGCATATGTGAGTAATCGTGCATAGGTAAGCGGGCCGGGGTATGTAAGGAGAAACATGTAAGCAAAATCATAACAGGTAGGCGGTGCTCATGTTGAGCTTGATTCCAAGGAGTCGTCCCATTTCTTGGAAAACTTTAGAGGCGAATTGAGGTCCTCTGTCTGAAATTCCTTTGTCGGGAAGTCCAAAGCGACGGTAAACGTTGTCAATGTAGGCGTTTGCAGTTCCTGTGGCGTCGATTTTCTTTGTGCAAGGGATGAAAATTGCCCCCTTCGTAGCTCCATGGTCGACCACGGCCATAATGCTATCGAAACCATCACTCTCTGGGAGATCCGTGTGAAAATCGTACGTCACTAGCGAAAATGGCCTAGTGGTTTCGGATTTGATGGGCATTAATGGTGGAGCGGTGGGGTGGCGATTGATTTTCATTTGCTGGCACATTGCACAGCCCTGCACAAAGTTCTTGATGAACACTGACATCCCTGGCCACCAGTAGTCCTTCCGGACTTTTTCCAGTGTCCCAAATTGTCCAGGGTGTCCTGCGCTGGGTAGATCGTGATAACGTTGGACTATCTTCCTTCGGAGGTCTTCGTCATCTGGTACCACACACTTGTCCTTGTAGTACAAGATGCCATCGTCAAATTTCCAGTCTTCCAGGTTTGATCGGATTGGTGGGGGTCCGTCTTCTTTGGCGGTGCGAATGGCGTCAACAATCAGTTTGTCATTGACCATCTTGTGTACAATTTCGTCCTTTAGTTCAATGTCAATTGAGCGAAGGAAGAGCTTGTCGGGGAGGAGAATGATGTCTTCGTTGTCGGTGTCTTCACCTGGGATGTGGTCTGGTCGTCGAGATAGTGCGTCAGATTGTATCATCTTTGCACCAGGGGTGTGTACAAGTTTGATGTTAAACTGGGATAGCATCAAATTCCATCTTGCTTGTCGTCGGTTCAACTTCCGGGCTTCTCGGAAGTATGTGAGGTTTTTGTGATCGGATAGAATCACAACTGAATGTTGGGATCCATGGAAGTAGTGTCGCCAGGTTTCTAATGCGCGGATAATGCCTAGAAGTTCTCGGTCGTAGATTTCATAGTTCCGTTCTGTTTCCGAGAACGATTTAGATATGAAACCACATGGGTGCCATGATCCGTTGGCGTCACGTTGTTGTAGGACTGCTCCTGTTGCATGTTTTGAGGCGTCGCTTTCCACCACAAATGGCTTCGTGGGATCAGGCATCAGCAACACAGGCGCTTCCAGGAATTTGTCTTTCAGGGTAGTGAAAGCTTTGTGACATTCATTGGTCCATTCCCATTTCTTGTCTTTCTTGGTGAGTTCGTTCAGCGGTTTGGCAATTTCCGCATATTTTCCGATGAACCTGCGGTAAAAGTTTCCGAATCCTAGGAATGATCGGACTTCCTTTACTGTAGTTGGCGTAGGCCAGTCGCGCATCCCTGCAAGTTTGACAGGGTCCATGGAGATCTTGTTTGGTTCAATGATGAACCCAAGGTATTCCACTCTTGTGGTGTCAAATTGGCATTTCTCTGCTTTGAGGTAGAGATCGTTGTTTTGTAGTCTTTGTAAGACTCTGCGTGTGCGTTCTCGGTGTTTTTCTGGATCGTTGGAGAAGATGAGGATGTCGTCCATGTAGATGATGACCCATCCTTCGTCTATCATGTCTCGGAAAAGGTGGTTCATCATTGCTTGGAAGGTACCGGGTGAGTTCATTAGTCCAAAGAACATCACCATTGGTTCAAATAACCCTCGGTTGGTCTTGAACGCTGCTTTCCATTGGTCACCATCTTTGATGCGGATGTTGTGATATCCCCATCGAATGTCGAGTTTGGTGAAGACAGTTGCTCCTTTGAGTTTATCGATGAGTTCGCTAGCCAGCGGTAAGGGGTAAGCGTTAGGTATTGTTCCTTCGTTGAGTCGTCGGTAATCCTGACATGGTCTCAGGGCTTCCGAGTCTTTCTTTGCAACAAAGAAGAACGGAGATGCTTGTGGGGAGTTGGATTCTCGGATGTATCCTTTGGCTAGATTTTCCTTGAGAAACTCGTCGAGTTTTTCTTGCTCTAAGGGGCTGAGCGGATAGACCTTGCAGTCTTTTGGCACGAAATCTGTCTTCAGATCTATGGCGTGATCCCAGGGTCGGCTTGGTGGGAATCGTTCAGATGCTGCTTTCTCAAAGACTTTTCTGTAGTCTTGAAGATAGTCGGGGATGATTTCGTCAAGGGATTTCTTTGGTTCCTTATCTTCTCGTTTATGTTCCAGAGCTTGCGAAATTGATGTTTTCGCACGTATCCACACCTGCTGTGTGTGGTGTCTGGTTGCTGGATGGTGTGTTACCACCGTCTGTCGTATTGTGGTAGTTGGCCTGATTGGCCCGTACACAAGGTAATCCTTTGTGTGTTCCTGCGTAAGTGGGGGTTCCTCCTTGGTGAATATTCCGACTGCCGGTTCGTTCTGGCAGTATGCGATGAGAAAATCTTCATTGATCTCTTCTCCGTCTTCGACTATTCGGAAATAGTCGCTAAGTCCTTCTGATTTTCCGGGATTCTCTTCGAACAATCAGGTGCTGGGGTAGGTGGCGTGTTTTCCTCTAGTAGTTGTTCTCGGATGGCTCTCATCCGCTTGATGTCTACTGCTCGCATCAATGTTTGCGACAGTCGTTGGGTAATGCGTGATTCGTCGATTTCGAGTGTGCCGTCGCTCCACGATATGATTGGATCTACCCGTTTTAGCCAGGGTAATCCAAAAATCAGGTGGTCTTTCCCGAGTCCAGTGACAAAACATCTTTCCTTGATGATGGCTGTCCCTATCTTGGCAATAACCCAGGTAAAGTGGGTAATAGTTCCTTGTTTGTTCAGGGTGCCATCAACGTTTCGTGCTGTAATCGGTTGTCGGAGTGGGAGTAGTGGGAGGTGATGTGTCTTGGCGAAGACGGAGTCGATAAATGACCCTTGCGCTCCAGAGTCAATGAGAGCTTTTGTGCCGGCGATTGTTGTATTTCCATCTAGGGGTCTTGTAGAGATTGGGATACGCATAGATTCAGCATAAAAATCAGTAGCTACAAGTATACTGGAAATATCAATCGGGCGAGGAAGTACTGACGTCGGCTTTGCAGTCTTCCTCTTTAAAAACCCTCAGCCTCTGCTTCAGTGTAGAATTCAGCGGCTTCTTCTTGGGGCATGTCAGCTAGGACTGCTCTGACATATTTGATCAACTCGGCTCCCTTCTCAGGTTTCTTGTGGAATCGGCTGTCGTTGTTGCTAGGGTAGGTTCTTCCAAAATTCTTCCTTTGAAGACATTGTTGGATCGTGTGACCTTTCTTGGAGCAATAGTAGCACAAGTTGTTCTTCTTGTGATGTTCTCTTTCCTCCTGGGTGAGGCGGCGTTTGGGTGGATCAGTGGTGAAACGATCAACATCCATAGCCATTGGGTCTCGGGCTCCAGTAGGTGTTTTGTAAGCACCTTTGACCATATCAGATGTCTTGATGATACGGGTATGTCCCATGATTGTCTTGGCACGTCGCCAGTTGTTGTCAAACTGGACGGCTTTCTTGACCCAATCGTCGAATGTGGTAGGAGGAATCGGAAAAGAGAATTTTCTCTCGGAGTTTGGGGTAAGTCCTTCCATGAAGATCTCAATCTTTGCAGTGTCACCGCTGAGATCAGTTCGTGCAAGAATATTCTTGAAGACGGTGACAAATTCGTCAGCTGTCCCATCCTGTCGTAAGGCTTTGAGTTGGAGGAGTGCGGCAGCTTTGTCGTCGGTAGGGAAAAGGCTTCTTTGAATTGGTTGATAAATTCAGCGTAGGTGGCTTTCCTTTCAGCTGCTGAATATTTATCGTGAAATTCTAATCCCCATGCTGCTGCAGTTCCTTCTTTGAGGAAGGATAGGGCGATGCGAATCTTCTTGTCATCTTCGAGTTGGTTGAGGTTGTTTAGGATGAGGTAGTCTTCAAGTTCCTGAATGAACTTTCTGGTCTTGGATCGGTCTCCGGAGAACGTTTGGGGTTTGGCTCCAATGTCCTTCTTGTTGTTGTTGTCTTGTGACATTTCGTAGTCGAAATCGAAGTCGGTCTCTGGTTCAATTGTTTCTGCACTGGGCGCTCCTCTGGCTCAGCTGTGGGGCTCTCCTCTAGCTGTTGTTGTACTTGGTGTTCTTCTTCTTCCTCTTCGGGCAAGACAGAAGCGCTGGTAGACGGGACTAGTGATGGGTTCCTGGATATTGCTGTGGGTAATGGTGCGAAGCGTCGCTGTTCCTCCTCGTCTACTTCAATGTCGTGTTCTCGTTGAGCTCGGACAATAGCAGGGGTCTTATGAGGTCGTTCAGGGGTAGGGAAGTCTAGAGCGTGGAAGTGTCTGTTTTCAACGGCAACGGTGGTGAATGTGAATTTGCCAAGGGAGAGAGGCGTAGCACCAGCGGTTATTGTTGTGATTAAAACCGCAGTAGCTTCCGTTGGTGAACTTGTAGACGTTGTTGGTTCCTTCTACTAGAGTGGTATTTCGTGGCGGGTGGTCTGCCCTGTGTACGACCGTGGTGACTGAGTGGTAGCCGCAACGGCAATCGGCCTGTTGCGTGCTTCTGCTGTGTTGTCGTGGGGTGGGCCTGCGCTAACAATGAGCGGGCCTTCTGAACAGCTTGACCTTTTGTTAAGGCAGAGCCTAACAACTTAGGTAATACTGTTTACGCTCGATGTCTTTTGATAAACAAAGACAGAGATTTGTCAGCAGCTGCGGCTGTACTGACGACCTGGTGAGATTGACGAAGCAAGGGACTTAAAGGCGAAGTAAAGAACTAAGCAGTTAGGTAGATTGCCTAGGTCAAGCTGAGGAGCCTTGACCAAATGGTACAGGTTTATATACCTATCTAGTAGTTCTAAATATAGCACATGCGCAGCATGCTGAGTAAGTAATGAGTCATGCGCAGCATGATGAGTAAGTACATGAGTCAGAAAGAGTCAGATAAGGTATAAGTCTCTCACGATCGTGAGAGATGCGGAGTAAGCATGGAAAAAGATGAAAAATGCGCAGTGATGCGCAGCATATGTGAGTAATCGTGCATAGGTAAGCGGGCCGGGGTATGTAAGGAGAAACATGTAAGCAAAATCATAACACTTGGTTTAGGCAGCGGCCGATCTGACTGGAGAGAAGTATAGGCCTGGATTCTGGCTCTCTGAATCAACCGAATCCGGTTCAGAATGGTCAAGGTGATCGCAAATTTAGATTGTGATAATGCAAATGTGTTCAGATTTCTCGCAGTTCTGGTACGGATAGTGACAGCCCATCCGTGAAGTCATTGCAATTCAGTTATTCAACGGATTCCTCCACGAAAGGTTCTCGGGAATCATCAACCTCGTCTGATTCTGAACGCTCAGCGGAACCGTCAAGTAGTAAATATGTTTTATTGAGTCTTCAGATACCCTAACCTAGATTATAGGTTCATTCTCTCGTGCCCAGTCAGGATCATCGACATCAAGATCATCCCGCTCTCGAAGTCAATCATCGTCTTCGAGTCAATCATCTTCAAGAACATCACAAGAGTCCTCAGTGCGAAGTCGATCACAAAGCACTCGTTCAACTTCCGGTTCACGCACACGTCCCGTATCAGGAGATGATCGGGTCCGGCGCCAATACCATCCATTTATCGACGGTACGTTTCAATCATGGAGACCAACTCGCTGATTGCTTGAATACACAAAGGGAGCATAATAGATTGTCCCGCGTCAAGTTCCGAATCAGACTCTTCCGGCAGCCAGGGCTCAAATCCGCCATCCCCAAATGCATCAGCGTCACCCTCGCCATCCGAAACTTCTGAGGATTGGGGACCCTTCAAGAACCGACTCAGATTCGAGACAGCCGACTTTCTTTATCGGCAGAATCAGATGTCTCAAGGGCACATAGACACACTAATGAAACTCTGGAGGGCCAGCTTACTCTCACACGAGGACTCTTCCCCCTTTCTCGGACACAGGGATTTACTCAAAGCTATTGATGCGACTGAAACGGGGGATGTCCCATGGCAATTGTTCTCCGTTCACTATCAAGGACAGGCGCCTGCAGAGACGCCAGCGTGGATGGAAGCAGAGTACGATGTCTGGTTCCGGGACCCATTAGAAGTCGTCCGAAACATGATCTCAAATCCAGATTTCGCGGATGAGTTTGACTATGCACCGTACCATGAGTATATTGATGGTGTGCACCGCTTCCAAGACCTGATGTCCGGAGATTGGGCCTGGAAGCAGGCGGTATGACATCTTTGATTCGGATCGATGGCGATTTCTCATCTCTTTTTGGTTTGCAGGACATCATCGCCGAGGATCCCGAAACTCATGGGTCCATGTTTGTGCCAATAATCCTGGGAAGCGACAAGACGACGGTTTCTGTCGCCACGGGAAATAATGAATATTACCCTGTCTATCTTTCGATCGGAAACATCCACAATAATACACGCAGGGGTCATCGGAATGGGGTCAGCCTGATTGGATTTCTTTCTATTCCAAAAAGTACGTTCATTATTCTTCGGCTGTTGATACCCATCTTAATTCCCTTACAACTGAGTGCGTCATCCACAGCGGACAAAGAACATGCCGACGATGCTAAGTTTCGTAAATTCCGGCGCCAGCTGTTCCACACTTCACTCTCGCAAATGCTACAAGCACTCAAACCCGGAATGACGAAGCCAGATGTGGTCAAATGTGGCGATGGCCATTTCCGGCGCGCGATCTATGGGCTGGGACCCTATATCGCGGATTATCCTGAACAATGCTTGCTTGCATGTATTGTTCAGGGTTGGTGCCCAAAGTGAGCTTTTCATTTATTTCCATCTCTTATTGCTTCGTTCAAGTATGTAGATGTCAAGCACCATCGAAAAACCTCGACGATGGGCGGCCGATACGACCTCGCTCTCAGGAACAGACCATACTGATGGTAGAAACCTTCGAACTCGGACCGCTGTGGGATGAATACGGTATAGTGGGAGACATCGTCGTGCGTCCTCTCTTTTCGTAACGTTCCGTTGCTAAGAACCTCCATAATAGCCGTTTACTGAAGATTTTCCACGGGCAGACATCCACGAAATGCTGTCACCCGATCTTCTCCATCAACTCATCAAGGGAACATTCAAGGACCATCTGGTAACTTGGATCGGAGAATGGATACATATGAATCATACAAAACGACGAGCCAGACAAATTCTAGACGACATCGATCGCAGGTACGTGCTCACTAATTTGATGACTGATAATCGACCTTTGCTGCCCCTTCATTTGCAGAATCGCAGCCGCTCCTGTCTTTGCAGGTATTCGTCGATTTCCTCAAGGCAGAAACTTCAAACAATGGACGGGAGACGATTCAAAGGCTCTTATGAAGGTCAGGCATCATACTATAGTATGGATAGATCCAGGATGAGTTTATTAATCGCAAGGGGAAAACAGGTCTATCTACCTGCGCTCAAGGGCTACGTGCCGGCTGATATGCTACGTGCCCTAAGAGCTTTTCTTGAATTCTGCTATATTGCTCGTCGGAACTCTCATGACGCCTCCACTCTTGATGACCTCACCAACGCACTTGAACGTTTCCACAACTTTCGCCAAATTTTCGTCACAACAGGTGTTCGTGCCGAAAAATCTGATCCTCCCCGACAACACTCCCTCATTCATTATCGTTATCTGATCAGAGCATTTGGCTCGCCTAATGGACTCTGCTCTTCGATTACAGAATCGAAACACATTAAGGCTGTGAAAGAGCCTTATCGTCGTTCTAACCGCTTTCAGGCACTTCAACAAATCCTGGAAGTGAACACACGCCTTGACAAACTAGCCGCCGCTCGGGTGTTATTCAAAAAACGGGGTATGCTCAAAGGAGATTACCTCAAGGAGCTATTGAGAAAGCTCGACTCAGACGAGTCTGGTGCGTGAAATCCTTTCTCTTCTTAAATGATTGTATACTCAGCCCTTATAGACAACGATTCTGGCCATGCCAGCACCCCACGGCCACGACGGGTCGAAGAAAACGAAGGCGACATTGACATCGCTGTCCCAAAACACGATCCCACCATCAAACTCGCTGTCAAGCCGATCAGTAATGAGCCTATTTCCGCACGATCGGATATGTGCTGACCTCCATTCAGGAAGAAATGTACCAGTATCCGACATCGCAGCTGACTTAAAACAGCGTAACCTGATGCTCCTCATCCGCCAGTATCTACACGAAGAGCTACTTTATCAGAATATCTATCACCACGACTTGTCGGATGGACCTCCCTCGCCCATTGCCGACAGTGATCTTCCTTCCTTCTCTGGCAGAATCACGATCTATCCATGTGCCGTCGCCACTTTCTACGCACCCAGCGACCTTTCCGGTACTCACGGCATGAAGACTGAGCGGATTCGTGCGGTCCAGACATGGAGGTCACGGGGTGGGTCTCAAATTGGCCGCTATGATACCGTGTTGCTCCATCCCAACCCTGCAAGAAACGGCCATTCGCGGCATGGGGTTGCTCGTGTTAAGCTTCTCTTCTCGTTCAAATTTCATGGACGTGTCTACTCTTGCGCATTCATCCACGATTACACATATATTGAAGATGAACCGGATGAGGAGACTGGCATGTGGATGGTACGGCGAGTCTACAGGGGTTCGCGCCCCGCGATGCGTGTCATCCCGCTGACTGATATCCTGCGGGCATGCCAACTCCTCCCCGATTTCGAGAAAAAGAAAGTTTCTCGATATCACTCTCCTGGTCAGACACTTGATACGTTCCGTAGATTCTATGTAAATAAGTATGCCGATCATCACGCTTTTGAGTTATATAGTTCTTCATAGATATTTTGATTATGTTCCATTACATGTATTATTATGCTAGTAATAGGTAGCGTATAGAATCTTGTATAGAATGGTGATCGAGCGAGATCGCCAATGTCCCGTTATCCGTGGGACATCTGACCATACGTGCCATCAAGGTGATGGCTGTGCGGCCTGGTGTAACATCGACGCCCACTGCCTTGCCCTTCCTCACCACCCAGACTTCCGCTGGCCGTCGACAATGTATTCGTCAAGGAGGGTGTAGTATCAGGACTCAAACTTGGACCCTAAAAACCGAGATTCGAGGCAACGACGAGTTCGGGGAAGGGAATTCCTTGGAGGCGCCACTTCCTTGCTGGCTGAGGCTCAGTTCGCTGGTAAGTATCTACTTTTCTTCCCTATCATTTGTTCTTTGAACTTATTTCCTCAGAAAATAGACCAGTATAGCGATATTTTACAGCTGGCGCACTCGTATTCAATTCAATAAACAAGATTTGCACGCATTACCCACAATGCCTTGAAATTCTCCACCGAGAAGCTTTGCACGCATTGCCACCCCCGCCTCGAGATTCTCCAAGCCTCTAACAACGCCAACACATCAAAGTCTAGGGTTCAATCAGCCACCTCTACCAACTTTATCTCTGTTGTCGTGAATGCGCCCGCGTCTGCCTTGAATTGTCCCACTATCTGCAGTCTCATTCTATAAGTTCCCTCGAGCTTACTCCCTCCACTTTCCCATCCCAATCGTACCGCCTATACTCCCCCTCCTCTCATACATAGCATGGGCAATAGAGGCCCTTGCTTACCAGGCGCCTCCTGCCACTTACTCCGCCTCAGCGGAAGCCCTCGCCACATGTCCTCGTACTACCTCCTATGTCAAAGTCTGGATTGAGGTCATCAAGTTGTAAGTCGTCATATCATTTGTTGTTCCAACACTCCGTGAACATATTCTTTCTTTAGGTCATTTCGCTGGAAACCACTTGAAATGGCCGCCTTTGTGCCACCTTGTAGTTTACGGGGTGGCATTCAAATTTTTCGTCCAGACCGCTCCCCAGTTCACAACACCTCGTCGGGCTCAAGATGCACAGCGGCATACATATTTTTGTTAAGAACGCTCCGAACCAGCAACGCCTCATCTTCGCTGGCAAGCAACTCCGGGAATACCGTGCTCTCCTCGGTTCCAACCCTACAGAGCGGCCTGCTACCAACCGTGGCACGCGAATCTCGTCAAGACCTTTTCGAATAGCAACACCTCAGTTTCGCAGGAAGGAGCTCGATAACGGTTGCCACAGCTCTAAACACAGTACCGCCCTGTTTGCATGGTGTAATGCAGACCTTCGTCTCCAGGACTTCTTCCTGATTGGGCGACGCCTGACCTGCTCCATGAAGCAGCTTGAAGACAAAGTCGGCAGCATATGCCTTGACTACTACATTACACGGCCATTGGTGACCCTGCATGATAACATGCAGATTTTCGTCAAGGCACACCGCCTCACCTTCGCTAGCAAGCACCTCGAAGATGGCGGCACATCCCAAACTACAGCGTTGCCTCTTCTTCGCTGGCAAATAACTCGAGGAGGCTGGTACGCTTCTCGTGTAAAACATCACACACTCTGTCTGCGTGGTAGCATGCGGGACATTTCCCAACCAGCAGCACCTCATCTTCGTCACCAAGCAACTTACCGTATGCTTCCCGACATCATGAGGCCGGTTTTCGTCAAGACCTTTCGCAACTAGCAAGACCCTATCTTCAGCGGCGAATACTATCCGGAAACCCTCTGTCCTCCCCGCCACTCATGCCGTCGGCGTTGCCCTCCTCCACGTCTCTATCCTCGTTGTCGTTGGCGTTCTCGACGAGCTCGACTTTGTTTTCGGTATGGGTGGCTGTGTTTCGACTGCTGATCGGGATGGGAAGGCTCGGTCAGACGCAATAGACAAGCAGATCGAAGAGGATATCAAACAGTTCAAGAAGGAATGTAAAATATTGTTGCTAGGTGAGCATTTTGTCCTCATGAGGCCTTGGGTATGGTTGGAGCCTCGCAGACAAGAGACTACCTGTCGTCTTTGTTCATTCTGTGGAAGAGGCGCCCACAACCCGAGGTCCAAACAACAGCTTTGTGCGCTGGACATTAGTTCCTATGACCTGGGGCCTTGCACCGTCCAACCTTCTGCTGCCGTTATTCTTGACAAAGATGCTAACTGTTCCCTTTTCATAGGTTCTGGCGAGTCCAGAAAAAGCACAATTGTCAAGCAAATGAAGATTATACACCAGAACGGGTTCACGCAAGCAGAGTACCGGCCCATTGTTTACAAGAACGTTCTAGATCCTGCGCAAGCAGTCGTGACGTACATGAAGAAACTGGGAGTCGAATGCCTCGAATACAACAACCGAGTCCTGGTCGACAAGATTGTAGACTACCGACTTGACGCAAGCCTGGGACAGCCAATCCCGGCAGCCGGCGCCAACACTTATTTCTCTCCCGAAATTGCGGAGGCCATCCACCAACTATGGAAAGACCCAATAATACCTAAAATTATGGACGAGCACTCCAGCGAGTTCTACCTGATGGACAGCTAGTACATTCCTTCCTCGTCTAAATGAGCTGTCACTAATTTTGCTTCCTATAGCTTCTTCGGTGAAGTTCTACGCATCGGCACACCAGGATACATCCCGAATGTGGAAGACGTTCTTCGAGCACACCAGAAGAGCTTGGGTATCACAGAAACACGGTTCACAATGGGCCAGCTTTCGTAAGTATTGTATACCACTCGGCCGGGCATAGCCTGACCTTTTTTCCGTCAGAATACGCGTGTTTAACGTTGGTGGTCAACGCTCAGAACAAAAGAAGCGGATTCACTGCTTCGAGAGTGTGACATCGATCATCTTCCGCACTGCCCTGAGCGAGTACAATCAGGTGCTTCTGGACGAGAAGTCACAGGTATGTCTTCTTTGACACCCTATTTTTTCAATGGTTCCTGACCTGCTTGTAGAACCGAATGGCGGAATCGTTAATCCTCTTCGAATCAGTGATCAACTCACGGTGGTTCCTCCGGACGTCAATAATATTGATCTTGAACAAGATCGACGTCTTCAAGAGCAAGCTACCAAAAGTACGTTTTTTCCCATCGTCATTCCCAGCACGTTGCTAACACCCTTCCCAGGTTCCGTTAGAGCGGTTCTTCCCTGAGTACACTGGAGGCGCGGATGTTAACAAGGCGGCCAAATACATTCTCTACTGGTTCATGCATGCAAACCGAGCGAGGCTAAGCGTGTATCCTCAGTAAGCCAAACCCAAGTTCTTCACCGCGGTGACGTTTTGACTGATTGTCATTCCCTTCTTCAGCCTGACGCAAGCAACCGACACAACCAACATCCGACTGGTGTTCGCTGCCGTCGAGGAGACAATACTACAGAACATCCTCAAGGACTCGAGCATCCTGTGACATGCTCGCTGGCTTCGCTTTCATTCTTTCCTTCTGGGTCTCTTGTGGTGAGTCGGATGTCCAATTCCTCTGCTTCCATCCCCTTTGGCCGCGTACGAGTTGTTTCTACCTGATGTTTTGACATTTGACATCGGTCATTCGTTTTCTCCACAATTGCCATTTGCCATTTACCCTCTTTTGCGTCATTACTCTATCTTTATTTACCTACGTTTACACCTTCTCGCCGCACTATTGCAATATGTTAGATTACCACCAGCCCATCCTATTATATATGTTCTATCTCTGTATCCATACTTCTAGTTTCTTTCGCCTGCCCGCAGTCGGCCATCACCTGCGATGGCATCTCGACTTGTGGAAGATTGCTATGGAAACTTTTACGCACGCCTCATTCCCATCCCATTACTTTACACAAACCGCTTGGTTCACTTGCTACCTATCAATTCTTCGCTCTTCCCATGCTTCGCCCTCCCTCGTCATCGTGATTTTAGACCACAATGCTGACCCGCTTTTTGATTGTCTTCTAGAATTTTCTCTTCTGCAAACTCTCACACTCTCTTCGCATCGTCTCCAACTCTGCTTTCCGTTGTACCCATTACCATGGCACTGTCCCCACTTGCCGAGCAAATTCACCTGGCGCATTGAAGGCCCACGTCGTCAACCTCTACCCGTTGCAGCGTAACGCCAGTTAGGCAGCGAGTCGCCGTCGGCCTCTATCTCGCCTATTCCGCTTCATGAGCCCCATGACTGACTCGGGCTAATACCGCGTCTATTCCAAACGGCGACATGCAGAACATCATCAGACCTTTTGGCCTGCAACACCTCATCTATACTTCGGCGGTGGCTGCACATCCCCAAGTACAATATCACCCCTCCGCCTGCATTGTAGTATGCAGATTTTTGCCATGATCTTCGTCAGGAGCACCTCATTTTTGCCGGCCAGTCGCTGGAGGGTGGTTATAGGCTTTCTAGCCATGCCTCATCTTCACTGGCAAGCAACTCGAGGACGGTTGTGATCACCAGCTAGCGCCTCATCTTTGCTGGCAAGCAACTCGAGGACGGCTGCACACTCCCCACTACAAGATCATCACGAATGCCTCATCTTTGCTGGCAAGCAACTCGAGGACGGCCGCGCGCACCTTTGACTACAACATCACCCCGCCACCTGCATCACGGTAACCGTATGCAGATTTTCGTCAAGACCTTTCACAACAAGCAGCGTCTCATCTTTGCTAGCAAGCAGCTTGATGACGGCTTCGTACTGAATGTATTGGTCACTTACGTCGACCTTCGCCTCCACAACGGCATGCAGATCTTCATCAAGGTCTTTTCTGACTGACTACCACCTCATTGCGGTGCATACCATTCTCTCACCCTATGATATAATGACCTATTCAATTAGATTCCATTGATACTCTTATTCTATCCACCTTTGCTTGTCTTTTATAATACCTATCAATTCTTACCTTCTACTGAGCATGCTACCGTATACCTTCACGTCTACATACTTGTTGCTTGATGTCTTCTAATGCTATAAGCTTCAATTCTTGTGGCTTGTTGACTTCCCTTGCGTGTGCTTGAAGGTGTGCTTAAAGTGAGCTTGGCAGGGCCTTGAATCTGGCTCTTGGCCTTGCTTTAGTTGGCTTAGAATACTTGAGGGTTGATTGTGGGGATATGTGCTCAAGCTGTGCTCAAGTAGAAAATCAAGCGCTCAATCAAGTTTGTCTGATTGATGGGCTTCTTGAGCTCAGATTGATTGACTTGACGACAGCTTGACAGATTTCTCAAGCTGGTCTCAAGCTGCTAATTCTCAAGCATACTCAAGCGGCATGACTTTTTGCTGATGTTACGAAAGAACTCCAAACTATTATGCCTGGCATGTGACGAATAACCCGAATTCAAGACAATTACTTTCCATACCGAGTTAATTACAACACTTCTACGAAGGACCCTGCATAGCTAGGTGGTTAAGCGAAAGGCGTCAGAATGAATGTGTTGACGGTCCCATCACCCCACCGACCCCACTTCTGCGCATAACAAGGACAGAACTACAGTGCGCAACATCTGCCTCATCCGCTCTGCAACCAGCTCCTTGACACCCGTTGGCCGTATCCGTATTACCTCCAGCTCCCATCCTTCAAAGACCCGTCCCTGGAGGTCGTTCCAAAACTCCTCTTGCCAACGCTCCTTCTCCTCAAGCGTGGAACGATCACGGATATCCAGAGCTCGGCCGACGAATGGTTCATTATCTTTGTGACCTCAGAAAGGGAAGCTCGGAACCGCGATCCGTATATCAAGCTCTCGTAGGTGGGGGAGATGATCGACTAAAATATCAAAATGGCGAGGCGTGAGGGTCAGCAGGTTGAGCCTCAGTGTATGTAGTACGACGTTGTGGTATGAAGTAGGTGGTGGCTCTCGACGGGAAGGGAATACGAGCAAGATTTCCTTGAGGTAGGAGAAGTGTAAAGGAAAAGTGTCGTTGATGATCAATGATGTCAATCTTTCTGTTGATTGGAGGACGTAGGCTTGGACGTTTTGTATCGCCAGAACAGGGTCAATTCGAAGCCCAGACATCTCAAGGCTCTCTAACGCGGACATTGTTGGGGGTGCGAAACCAGTGAAAGGGGTACCGACAACGTTTATGTAGCTTCTCGGCCGAAGAGTGTGCGTCGATATCCGTAGATGTGTGATCTGGCTCTTGTAGGCGTTCAGAAAGTTGATTGTACCCTGATAATCCAATAGGGCGCTAGGTGCAGTCGTAACAGAGAAGTGGGTTAGATTTGGAAGTGAGTTCTCCGTGGAGGAAAGGGTGTACATCATGGCATCAAAGAAGCGTTGCTGTGTACGCGATGCCATAAACTCGAAAGAGAGTTGTTTGGGGCCGGCGTTGATAAGTTCTCCCCCGTGACGTTCGAATAAAGGAGGGCACGGTGCAGGCATGCTAACAAACTCAAGAAGCAAGCGCATGGTGTTATAGGCCCCGAGAAGGGGGCGAATGATGGGAGGGCGGTATATACCGTAGTCGAGGATCCTCAGGTGCAAACTCTTCAGACAGTGTATGGCCGCGTGGTTTGACGGGCATATAGGGATGAGTCTGTCGATGTCGTCAGGGATAAAGCTAAGGACGAGGTGCCGCATGGTCATGGTTTTAGCGTTCTGGATTTGAAGCTTCCATAGCGAGGAGGCCAGCGAGAAACAGAGGGGACTGTTGAGTCCCGCGTCACAAATGACCAGTGATCGCAGAGTCGGTCATGTTTTTACCGGGAGCACGCATGGGAGGTATTTCTAAGGAATCCTCTAGAGACTTCTATAAATGTTGCCGGAGAGAAGGTTGGAGAGTAGGAGGAGCATTCGAAGAAGAGGCCCAGAAACTCTGGTTGTTGATGCTTGGACCGCGGTTTCGGAGATTTCCGGCCCTCGTCAGGATTGGATGTGGCTATGCTTGGCGATTAGATTAGATCCTAGGTTTGAGATCTGAGAATTGAGGCGTTTCCGCGTGTGTTGGAAGTGGGACAGTAGGGAAAATTTGTTGGGCATGCAAGGCTTAGAGCAGTATCCCATCGGCTGCGCGTGAGGCTTGGAAAACCAAAGGACGTAAGACCCCGAAAGGATCCGCAGTACCGAGGGTTTGAAGTTGGTGAAGCCTTGTACTTCCAAAGGTGTACTGTATCGAGGGCGACGATTGAGAGAAGCAAGTTCTACGATTCGAAGCATATAGCAAAGGTACAGGACTCCCAGATCAGTATTGGTAACAAAATTTATCAGAACGTTCGCGAACAATGTTATTGCCCACTTCAGCGCGATAAAGGGGGGATAACGGCACCTATCCTTAATGCTTCTGGTTCCCATCCTTCGAACACCTGTGCATGAAACTCATCTCAGAATGGCTCTTCCCAGAGCTGCTTCTCGTCCAGCGTGCAACCATCCCGGATCTCCGGGGTATTATTATTTGCGGCTCGTGATCTCCAGAGCTTCGGAAGAGAAAGGTTCGCCTGAAGATGCGCGGATTGAGCCCTTGTAGATGTCGTAGATGATTAAACATGAGGTCGGGATAACGAGGCGTGAGTAACAGGAAGCAAAGGGTCAGAAAGCGGAAGGTAACGTTGTGAGGCGGGAAAGGAGGGGGTGTATCACGGGGTGAAGGAAACACCCATAACATTTGCTTCAGCCCACGAAGTGCATAGGACCGGTATCGTTGGTGGTCGGCGAGATAAGCCTTTCCGTCGACTGAACAACATAGTCGTGTAATGATGTTACGTCTCGGACTCAGATGAGATGGGTGGAACTGCTCGCTCGAGACCTCCAGATTCTCCAGCGCAAGCAACGTTGGAGGCCAGCCACGCGACTCCGATCACTGTGCATTGAAGGGTGATGCGAAATACAGATATGTGAGAGTCGGTTCTTGTTGTCTGGGGCCATATCTGACGTACAGACACGTCAGGCTGGATGCGAGGTCCCGATGGGAAATTTGGTGTGTGGCTGGGGTAGATCGATTAGATTAGATCGGATTAGAGTGTTGGCTGCTCGTCGTTCTGCCTGGAAAGTTGAGATATGCACCAAATTCGCGCATTGGAACCACAACTAATACTGCCCAAAAACAATGAAGGTAACAATACAGTTATCAAAATACCATTGAACGGACCGCCTATCTGTCACTATTGTCAATAAATGTGCTAAAAGGTGGAATAGCCTTAATCGCCCTCTCAGTCGTCTCTCCAAGGCGTTTGTAAAAACCTGATGAGCGCGTCTTTTCGCATTCGCTACCCTCTCTGAGGCAGTCCTTCAACTCCCAAAGCGAGCGAGGACCCTCCAGAAGTTTCTTGGTGATAGTCTGAGTGTGATTCGAAAACGGAAGCCCGCATGGACACATGCAGGCAGTAGGACCGCGACAATGCCCTGGCCCACGCAATTCAAGCCCATGGTCGCTCAGAGCCTTCAGATTTTGTGCTCAAATGTCTTGCCAATTTGAAAAGTAGCGAGCCTAGATCGAGAATATGTCAGATAAAACTCGGAGATCTAACGAGGCAACTTCGAAACCGACCCATGACCAACGAAGTGGGGGAGGGAGGTGTGTATCCATATGGTCAAACGTCAAGTGGAGGACCATATGCGCAGAGGCATCCAGAATATCATAGTACCCGGACCGTGCGGCGTACATAAAGATATTCTCGGCATGAGCGGGGAGGCTGTTCCTAGATTCTAGCCGTTAGAAAGCACTCGGGTATTCATTTTCAATCGACGTACTTCATGAATATCTTGCACATCTGCATTGCCTGATATACAGAGTACTTCTCGGCCGCCAGCGCAAGCTCTTCAAGCTGGACGAAATCTAGTGCGCCAACATCAAGGCATCGGGTTGGTTGGAGGAATTGTAGAAGGCGACGCATTGTAATAGATTTCTCTGGAACTCGCACCCGATTGTCGAAAGAACCTTCAGCCATTTTAGGCGCAAAAGCTGTCAGCGTGGCAATATCCGCCCAAAGCTCGATTTTGTCGCCACATTCAATGCAAAGGTCTTTTGACAACGCGGTAGTGGTAGGGATGCTGACTAGTGTTACAGTTACCTTGGATACGCACCCGGACTCTTTTTCCTTTTACTCATCTACCATTACTATCCCCGCCCCGCTTACGTTTATACATTTACTCAGTACTGCTGCGCATTACTCATCCCTTTAGCTATGATTACTCAGTATTCTCACGATCGTGGGATACTTGTACTATATTTACTTACCATGACTCGTCGTGACTCTTACTCTGACTCACTCCGAGTCATACTTACTTTTGCTTACTTAGCATTGCTGCGCAATGCCCAACCCTTAGCCCTACTCTTCATGTATAAATACTTTCACGCTTTCGGTCTTGCTTCCCCAGCTTGACCTAAAAGCCTATACATCGCTATTTGCTTTAACCGACTCGCTCGATTACTCTCGCTCGTCTCTACAAAGGCTGGTAGAGGACTAAGCAGCTGAACTCTTGATACTTGGTTGAGCACGTAGCGATACTAGCTTAACAAAGGTCAAGCTGATCTGATAGCCCGCTCATCGCAAGCGTAGGCCACAACCACCAAACCACCTGACTGCAAGAGGTCAACTACCCTTGCAGAACCGACGGAACCACGTCTCCCTCAAGACCGCCGAACGCCTCAACTCCCACCGGGACAGAGAGAGTAGTACAACTTGACGACGGTACTTACTCAGAATTCGACCTTAAGACAAACCGTTGGAGACATTTGGTACCGAAAGACGAAGACCCGCGACAATATCGATTTGGCGACTACCTTAGCAGTGCCTACTTCACCGAAGAAGTAAAGAACCCAGAACCAGAACCACAGCCAGACCCCGAACCAGAATCAGAACCAGAGCAAGAACCCGAAGAAGAATCGGAAACAGAGCAAGAACCCGAAGAAGAATCGGAAACAGAACCAGAACCCCCCAGACAGACCCAGACTCCGACACCCGCACAAACCCCGAAACAAGAACCACCAGAAATGGCTCCAACCAACCCTGAACCAAAGAAACTCGCCGAACTCCGAATGGGACAACCATTTGAATATGATGGTGACCGAAGAAATGCCGAAGTTTGGTTGTTGGAAGTCAAGATGTACCTAAGCCTGAACGACCACATCTACGACAACAACAACAAGCAAATCGCTTTTGCACTTTCCTTTTTGAAGAAAGGAACCGCTTTGGCATGGAAACGATCTTTCTGCCAGAACTACACAAACAAAGATAACGACATCATCCTCCCCGATTTCAAACAATTCGAGAAAGAATTCATCAACGCCTTCTACCCAGTAGACGGAGAAGGACAGGCATTTGCATCCCTAGACGCTCTCACGCAGAAAGGACCAATTGACGATTACATATCTCAATTCAAAGTCCTTATCTCCGCCTCCGGGATCACCGATGAAAAGGCGAAGATTGAATTCTTCCAGAAAGGACTCAACTCCAAGATCATCGAAAAGATCTATAACCTCCCCATTCTTCCCGTCACCATTAACGGATGGTACGAACACGCTGCCCGATTTGATGCACAATGGCGTAGAGGACAGAACGACATCCGCCGCAACAGAGGACTCCCCCCTATTTCCCATGCAAATCCCCGCAATACCCACGCCACAGCAGACCCTAACGCCATGGACATTGACGCCTTATCTTTTGAAAAGAGAAAAGAGTTAATGAAGGAAGGGAAATGTTTCCGCTGTTTCAAGAAAGGACATCGCTCTCGAGAATGCCCTGAACGCAGAGGAGGAAAGCAGTCCAACACCAACTCCTATGGCAAGAAAAACATCAAAGATCTTGTCAGAACCATTAGAGCGTTGGAAGCGGAAGAATTGGAGAGCTTCTGGAATGAGCTCGATGAGGATTTTTAGAACGGCGGCCAGTGTCAACGTCTGAACCCGCCACAATACTGATTTCTTCTATGTCGTATGCAGAACCTTTTGATAAATCTATGTGTCTACCCATTAAGGTCTCTGCTCCGAATGAAGAAAGAACCGTTGAAACCAAAGCACTAGTCGACTCAGGTGCTCAAGGACTATTCATCGACAAAGAATTCGTCGCCCGCCATCGAATCAAAACACATCCCCCGACAACCTCTCACTGCCAAGAATGTTGACGGCACTATCAACAAAACAGGGCAAATCACCCATTACACCTGGGTCGATATAGGGATAGGGAAACACAAGGCGTCAGAACGGTGCCTGGTCACGGGATTAGGGAATGAACACCTGATCCTCGGACTCCCATGGCTGAAGCGAACGAATCCAGAAATCAACTGGCAAAGGGGACACTATTCATTAATCCAAAGCGCGTCAAGACATCCCGCTACGCACGGCCCTTGCCCGAGTCCAGATCAGACGACTAGCCGCAACAGAGGAATCACGCCCAGACATTTCCAACGTACCCGACGAACCCGAACCCATTGAAACACCCTTAGAAGAACCCAATGACGAACAAGACCTGGTTATTGCCTATGTGAAAGGAGAACCAGTGATGGGGATATTCGAACGAGCCAATTCCCCATTGACGAATGAACATCGAGAACCAGAAATCAGAAGAATCCGAGCCGCAAATATCTCCCGAATCACCCGAGATAGAGGATCACTGCGATTCGTCCCGACCCAGAACGTCTGGATTCGCGCCAAGACGTCCATCTCCCAGACCTTAGAACATCAGAAAACCGAAGAGGTCAAGAAGAAACTCGAAGACCTCATTCCCCGAATACCACGAATTCAAGAAAGTCTTTGAGAAAGAAGCATCAGAACGATTCCCCCCATCTCGGCCTTGGGATCACGCCATTGATCTCAAACCAGACTTTGTCCCGAAAGACTGCAAGGTCTACCCTCTCAATCCAAAGGAGCAAGCCGAAATGGACAAATTTCTCGAAGAAAACTTACGAAAAGGATACATCCGACCCTCGAAATCACCTCAAGCATCACCCTTCTTCTTTGTAGCAAAGAAAGAAGCAAACGCACTACGACCCTGCCAAGATTACCGATATCTCAACAGTGGAACTGTCAAGAATGCCTACCCTTACCACTAGTCAGCGACCTACTCGACAAACTCAGAGGAGCAAAGATTTTCACAAAGCTGGACATCCGATGGGGATATCATAATGTCCGGATCAAAGAAGGAGACGAGTGGAAAGCAGCCTTCAAAACAAATCGAGGCTTGTTTGAACCCACCGTCATGTTCTTTGGACTATGCAACTCCCAGCCACGTTTCAAGCAATGATGAACCACATCTTCAGAGACATGATCGATGAAGGATGGTTAATCATCTACATGGATGACATGTTACTCTTCTCTAAAGACCCAAGAGAACATGAGAAGCGCACCAAACGGGTACTCCAAAGGCTGATGGAACACAACCTGTTCCTCAAAGCTGAGAAATGCAAATTCAACGTAACAGAAGTCGAATTCCTTGGAATGATCATATCGCCAGACAAGATCCACATGGACCCGACTAAACTCGACGGGATAAAGAAATGGCCAACCCCGACCACCGTAAAAGAAGTTCGGTCCTTTTTGGGATTTGGCAACTTCTACCGAAGGTTCATAGGGAAATATGCGGAACTAGCCCGACCCCTGAACGATCTCACCAAGAAAGATCGGCCCTTTACATGGGGAAAGGAACAAGAAGAAGCATTTGAAGCCCTGAAGAAAAGGTTCGCGGAGACACCCGTACTCACGATGCCCGATCCAACAAAACCATTCACCATTGAATGTGATGCATCCAAGTGGGCGACAGGAGCAGTACTACGCCAACGAGACGAAAATAACGACTGGCACCCTTGTGGATACATCTCTCACTCCTTCACCCCAACCGAACGGAACTACGAAATCTACGACAGGGAACTACTCGCTATAGTCAGAGCACTGGAGACTTGGCGACACTATCTACAAGGATCAGCCCACCCTGTCACAGTATTCTCCGACCATAAGAACCTGACCTACTACCGAACGCCACAGAAACTTAGCCGACGACAAGCACGATGGAGTTTACTCCTCTCAATATGACCTAAACCTAGTCCATGTACCAGGAACTCAGATGGTCCAATCTGACGAACTATCCCGACGAGCAGATCACATTCTAGACCACGACACTGACAACGAAGACATCACCATGCTACCTGATAAACTTTTCATCCGAACAATTGACACCGAACTTAAGGCGGAATTTGCCGAACACATGATGAAAGACGAATTCTTCACGGAAGCAATACGACACCTGAAGAACCACTCTACCCCCATCAAATCGGCTTTAGCCGACTGGAAAGTAGAGGACTCTCTCCTCTTTTTCCGGGCGATGCTACGTCCTAATGATGCTACCCTCGACGAAGCCTCATACAGAAGTATCATGACGCACCTATGGCCGGACACCCCGGAGCATTCAAGACGATGGAGTTAATTTCCGAACACTACTGGTGGCCCAGAATGTTTGGAACTGTCAAATCCTACGTTGATGGATGTGCCCTTGCCAACAGATGAAGGTCAATACACACCCCACGGCACCTCCCTGAACCCAGTCAAATTTACCGCCACACGACCCTTCGAACTTGCCTCTACAGATTTCATCACTGATCTTCCTGAGGTTAACGGTTACGACTCACTCATGGTCGTGGTAGACCATGGCCTTAGTAAGGGGTAATTTTGATCCCTTGCAAGAAGACCATTGACGCCTAGGCACTGCCAACAACTACCTGGACGCTGTCTACAGAAGATTTGGACTTCCCGACAAACTGATATCCGATAGAGGTCCACAATTCGCATCCAAAGTATTCCAAGAACTAGGACGACTCCTAGGAATCAAGCTTTCCTGACAACCGCATATCACCCACAAGCAGATGGAGAAACCGAACGCGTCAACCAAGACATTGGCGCTTATCTCCGACTATTCTGCGCCAACAACCCCGAGAAATGGCTAGAACTAATTCCCTAATGGAATTCGCCCATAACAAACGTGTTCATGCCGTCACCGCACAAACTCCATTCTACCTAATGAACGGAGCAGAACCACGCGCTATTCCCTTCCATATCAGAAGACCAATGTCCCTGCTGCGGAAACCCGAATGAAAGAACTCCAACAAGCACGAGACGAAGCTGCGGCTGCCCATGAACTTGCGAGACGAAAGATGGCTGAACGTGTCCGAAGTAACTTCAAACCATTTGAACAAGGACAGAAGGTTTGGTTGGAAACAACTAACCTAAAACTGGCATACTACTCAAAGTTCACGCCACGACGAGAAGGCCCCTTCACGATCAAAGAAGTTCTAGGTCCGCTGACCTACAGATTAGAACTACCCCGAGCATGGAAAATTCACCCTGTGTTCCACGCCACCCTCCTCACACCATACAAGGAAACCGAGACACATGGGCCCAATTTCCTAGAACTGCCACCTGACCTCATCAATCAAGAAGAAGAATGGGAAGTGGAAGAAATTGTCGCACACAAACGACATCGTGGGAAGATCCTTTACAAGATCAAGTGGAAAGGATATCCGACATCGGAGAACTCATGGGAACCTGTGAGAAACCTCCAGAACGCCAAGAAGACCCTTGAAGCATATAAGAAGAGGAAGAACATTCGGTGAATCTCCATCAACCCACAGCACTTCGCCGAAGCAAACACATCTTGCTTATAATGTCCTCCAATGTCTCTTCCTACGACCGCACCATCATCCTTAACACCTTCAAAACCGATTCCGCTGTTACGGCGCTCCGTACGAACACTGCCTGGAGCAACAACGACAACCTCCTCACCGAAGTGGCAGAGCGGGGCTCAGCCTACCACGACCGAAGAACCGAATTCCGCAACGAAGTGGCTCGTCTACGCCACCTATATTCGAAAACCCTTGAAGAACTTGATCGAGCTCTTGACAGCTCTGACCAACGCACGGAGGAAACCCTCACCGACCTCTTCTTCGCTGCCGGAGGTACAGCCTTCCTTGATCAGCACTATCCTGAACGACGAAGTTGGTTCCCCAACCCGAAGGAGACAGATTTCGAAACCCTTGCCGCCAATCCCTGGGGGCCTGAGGAAGATCAAACCACCGAAGAACCGACGATTCTCACGGCACGTCAGGTTCGAGGAACCCTCAAGAATTCCCCGTCACCAACCTTGCTACCGCCAAGATAAAGCACAATCCCTTCATTCAAACTACACCCGAGGATCAAGATAGCGACAAGGAAAACGTCAACCCAAATGTCAAACCCACCGACACCTTACCTCTCCGCATTCGAAAGCCCACCAGAGTCAGATTCGCCAACTCTGGTGAACCCTCTTCCTCAACGATCTCGTCAGAAGGCGCCGCGTACCGGATACCTTGCCAACCAGCCACCACCGCCCAGACACTTCCGATGCTATGTTTGCGGAGGCAGACATCGACAATACCATTGCTTTCGTTTTGTTTGTCGTCTGTGTCATCATCGCGGCCCAGGCCATTACCCGGTTAACTGTCCACAACGCTATTGGAAGAACATAGACCGCCATTTCTGGGGCAAGAAGAAGAATTGAAGTCAGGTGACTTCAACGCTAGCGAGAGGGTAATGTTACAGTTACCTTGGATACGCACCCGGACTCTTTTTCTTTTACTCATCTACCATTACTATCCCGCCCCGCTTACGTTTATACATTTACTCAGTACTGCTGCGCATTACTCATCCCTTTAGCTATGATTACTCAGTATTCTCACGATCGTGGGATACTTGTACTATATTTACTTACCATGACTCGTCGTGACTCTTACTCTGACTCACTCCGAGTCATACTTACTTTTGCTTACTTAGCATTGCTGCGCAATGCCCAACCCTTAGCCCTACTCTTCATGTATAAATACTTTCACGCTTTCGGTCTTGCTTCCCCAGCTTGACCTAAAAGCCTATACATCGCTATTTGCTTTAACTTCGACTCGCTCGATTACTCTCGCTCGTCTCTACAAAGGCTGGTAGAGGACTAAGCAGCTGAACTCTTGATACTTGGTTGAGCACGTAGCGATACTAGCTTAACAGTTCCCTTCAAGTCAAGACTCGCTACACGCTTCATCTCATAACGTCAGGCTCTGTACCGTAACACTCCACCTCCTCACCCTCACGCCTCAGCATTTTGACTACCTCTTCGACCACCTCCCTTATCTGGAAGAACTCAATCTACGAATCTTTTTACCGAACTTCCCATTCCGTGGTCACGGGGACGCTGAGCCATCCCTACTTTCATTAGAGATCAAGGAAGATCTCACCCATCAGCAAAAGCAACTTTCGCAGGAAAGGTTTTTCGACGAGTTGCAGACACAGGTTTTCTATGGCATGGAGTTGGGAGTGGTTAGGGTTGGTGTGGCTGGCGTTGAGGAACACATATGCGAGCGAATGAGGCAGGCACTACACGTTGCGGTCCCTTCATTGTTACGTGCTGAAGTCAGTAATGGAATCGTTAGCTCGGATTCTGAGGCATTTCGTCTACCATACTGACCGTTACTACGTATCCCTTGTATTCTCCTTACGCCTCATACGCCAGCTGATATCTGGATCTGGGAACAAATTGAACTTGATGCGGATACTACCATAATCAAGGCTCGTGCGTCAGGATACGTCGTGCATGCCACGAGGCAGTCGTCAACACACTTTCACCTCGACCACATCATGCGGCAAATGGACTCAACGGGTTCCACCTCGGAGACAGACCAAAGCTCAACTGAGTCTCAAGCAAAATACTCGGATGAGTGTACGTCGATTCATGAATCTCAGCAATAGAACTGTACTCATCGTCCACGATCGTTTGTTTCAGTCAACGCCGAGAATGCAGAAGTCGTTTACGAGTCGTCTGATGGGATTCGATTCAGGATCCATGTCGCTTATCTCAGAGCTCATACGGAGGGCATGGCTCCACTTCCTGGATCCACATTTGAAGAGGTCGTACCATTACTCGAGCCAGCATCGGTGTTGGCGCTTCTTTTCAAGTTCATATACCCTAGGCGCCAACCAGATCTTGAATCACTGGAATTTGATGTTCTACAGAATCTTGCTGAGGCGAGCGAGAAGTATCAGGTGTATCCGGCCATGTACGCTTCATACTTGCGGATGCGGTGAGTAAAGATGTTCGAATCAGGTTTCCAATCTAAGGCTGCTCTACGCCAGCGGCACTCTTCCCAACCACGCCATCCAAATACTCAGTTATGCTCTGAAGCACGACTACAGCGTTCTCATCAACGAAGCCGCTCCATTGGTGCTTGACGTGAAGGCCTGGGATGTCCTTAAAGCAATTCCAGCTGATCGTCAGGAGGTGTGGGTTCGTCATTCTCAATTCTTTCTCCTGAACCAGAGTTTAGACGTTTCTAGTTGGAATACCATCATAAATGGCAGGAAGTGCATACACGTGCCCTGACTACACACCTCACAACCTCAAGGCCGAGCCTGGACCCCAGCCTAGTATCAGGCGTTTCCGGCAGCCTAATCGCACTCTATCGGTTAGATGAAACTTTTGGAGATCGAGCTATTAGCTGGAAATCATTGATTGCTGCTGATATCACCCGCATTCCCCAGCTTTCTGAACTAGTCACTAGGTCTAGGGGCTCGGTCTCACTAGTTGTTAAGCTAGTATCGCTACGTGCTCAACCAAGTATCAAGAGTTCAGCTGCTTAGTCCTCTACCAGCCTTTGTAGAGACGAGCGAGAGTAATCGAGCGAGTCGAAGTTAAAGCAAATAGCGATGTATAGGCTTTTAGGTCAAGCTGGGGAAGCAAGACCGAAAGCGTGAAAGTATTTATACATGAAGAGTAGGGCTAAGGGTTGGGCATTGCGCAGCAATGCTAAGTAAGCAAAAGTAAGTATGACTCGGAGTGAGTCAGAGTAAGAGTCACGACGAGTCATGGTAAGTAAATATAGTACAAGTATCCCACGATCGTGAGAATACTGAGTAATCATAGCTAAAGGGATGAGTAATGCGCAGCAGTACTGAGTAAATGTATAAACGTAAGCGGGGCGGGGATAGTAATGGTAGATGAGTAAAAGGAAAAAGAGTCCGGGTGCGTATCCAAGGTAACTGTAACATTACCCTCTCGCTAGCGTTGAAGTCACCTGACTTCAATTCTTCTTCTTGCCCCAGAAATGGCGGTCTATGTTCTTCCAATAGCGTTGTGGACAGTTAACCGGGTAATGGCCTGGGCCGCGATGATGACACAGACGACAAACAAAACGAAAGCAATGGTATTGTCGATGTCTGCCTCCGCAAACATAGCATCGGAAGTGTCTGGGCGGTGGTGGCTGGTTGGCAAGGTATCCGGTACGCGGCGCCTTCTGTGACGAGATCGTTGAGGAAGAGGGTTCACCAGAGTTGGCGAATCTGACTCTGGTGGGCTTTCGAATGCGGAGAGGTAAGGTGTCGGTGGGTTTGACATTTGGGTTGACGTTTTCCTTGTCGCTATCTTGATCCTCGGGTGTAGTTTGAATGAAGGGATTGTGCTTTATCTTGGCGGCGGTAGCAAGGTTGGTGACGGGGGAATTCTTGGAGGTTCCTCGAACCTGACGTGCCGTGAGAATCGTCGGTTCTTCGGTGGTTTGATCTTCCTCAGGCCCCCAGGGATTGGCGGCAAGGGTTTGAAATCTGTCTCCTTCGGGTTGGGAACCAACCGTCGTTCAGGATAGTGCTGATCAAGGAAGGCTGTACCTCCGGCAGCGAAGAAGAGGTCGGTGAGGGTTTCCTCCGTGCGTTGGTCAGAGCTGTCAAGAGCTCGATCAAGTTCTTCAAGGGTTTTCGAATATAGGTGGCGTAGACGAGCCACTTCGTTGCGGAATTCGGTTCTTCGGTCGTGGTAGGCTGAGCCCCGCTCTGCCACTTCGGTGAGGAGGTTGTCGTTGTTGCTCCAGGCAGTGTTCGTACGGAGCGCCGTAACAGCGGAATCGGTTTTGAAGGTGTTAAGGATGATGGTGCGGTCGTAGGAAGAGACATTGGAGGACATTATAAGCAAGATGTGTTTGCTTCGGCGAAGTGCTGTGGGTTGATGGAGATTCACCGAATGTTCTTCCTCTTCTTATATGCTTCAAGGGTCTTCTTGGCGTTCTGGAGGTTTCTCACAGGTTCCCATGAGTTCTCCGATGTCGGATATCCTTTCCACTTGATCTTGTAAAGGATCTTCCCACGATGTCGTTTGTGTGCGACAATTTCTTCCACTTCCCATTCTTCTTCTTGATTGATGAGGTCAGGTGGCAGTTCTAGGAAATTGGGCCCATGTGTCTCGGTTTCCTTGTATGGTGTGAGGAGGGTGGCGTGGAACACAGGGTGAATTTTCCATGCTCGGGGTAGTTCTAATCTGTAGGTCAGCGGACCTAGAACTTCTTTGATCGTGAAGGGGCCTTCTCGTCGTGGCGTGAACTTCTTTGAGTAGTATGCCAGTTTTAGGTTAGTTGTTTCCAACCAAACCTTCTGTCCTTGTTCAAATGGTTTGAAGTTACTTCGGACACGTTCAGCCATCTTTCGTCTCGCAAGTTCATGGGCAGCCGCAGCTTCGTCTCGTGCTTGTTGGAGTTCTTTCATTCGGGTTTCCGCAGCAGGGACATTGGTCTTCTGATATGGAAGGGGAATAGCGCGTGGTTCTGCTCCGTTCATTAGGTAGAATGGAGTTTGTGCGGTGACGGCATGAACACGTTTGTTATGGGCGAATTCCATTAGGGGAATTAGTTCTAGCCATTTCTCGGGGTTGTTGGCGCAGAATAGTCGGAGATAAGCGCCAATGTCTTGGTTGACGCGTTCGGTTTCTCCATCTGCTTGTGGGTGATATGCGGTTGTCAGGGAAAGCTTGATTCCTAGGAGTCGTCCTAGTTCTTGGAATACTTTGGATGCGAATTGTGGACCTCTATCGGATATCAGTTTGTCGGGAAGTCCAAATCTTCTGTAGACAGCGTCCAGGTAGTTGTTGGCAGTGCCTAGGGCGTCAATGGTCTTCTTGCAAGGGATCAAAATTACCCCCTTACTAAGGCCATGGTCTACCACGACCATGAGTGAGTCGTAACCGTTAACCTCAGGAAGATCAGTGATGAAATCTGTAGAGGCAAGTTCGAAGGGTCGTGTGGCGGTAAATTTGACTGGGTTCAGGGGAGGTGCCGTGGGGTGTGTATTGACCTTCATCTGTTGGCAAGGGGCACATCCATCAACGTAGGATTTGACAGTTCCAAACATTCTGGGCCACCAGTAGTGTTCGGAAATTAACTCCATCGTCTTGAATGCTCCGGGGTGTCCGGCCATAGGTGCGTCATGATACTTCTGTATGAGGCTTCGTCGTAGGGTAGCATCATTAGGGACGTAGCATCGCCCCCGGAAAAAGAGGAGAGAGTCCTCTACTTTCCAGTCGGCTAAAGCCGATTTGATGGGGGTAGAGTGGTTCTTCAGGTGTCGTATTGCTTCCGTGAAGAATTCGTCTTTCATCATGTGTTCGGCAAATTCCGCCTTAAGTTCGGTGTCAATTGTTCGGATGAAAAGTTTATCAGGTAGCATGGTGATGTCTTCGTTGTCAGTGTCGTGGTCTAGAATGTGATCTGCTCGTCGGGATAGTTCGTCAGATTGGACCATCTGAGTTCCTGGTACATGGACTAGGTTTAGGTCATATTGGGAGAGGAGTAAACTCCATCGTGCTTGTCGTCGGCTAAGTTTCTGTGGCGTTCGGTAGTAGGTCAGGTTCTTATGGTCGGAGAATACTGTGACAGGGTGGGCTGATCCTTGTAGATAGTGTCGCCAAGTCTCCAGTGCTCTGACTATAGCGAGTAGTTCCCTGTCGTAGATTTCGTAGTTCCGTTCGGTTGGGGTGAAGGAGTGAGAGATGTATCCACAAGGGTGCCAGTCGTTATTTTCGTCTCGTTGGCGTAGTACTGCTCCTGTCGCCCACTTGGATGCATCACATTCAATGGTGAATGGTTTTGTTGGATCGGGCATCGTGAGTACGGGTGTCTCCGCGAACCTTTTCTTCAGGGCTTCAAATGCTTCTTCTTGTTCCTTTCCCCATGTAAAGGGCCGATCTTTCTTGGTGAGATCGTTCAGGGTCGGGCTAGTTCCGCATATTTCCTATGAACCTTCGGTAGAAGTTGCCAAATCCCAAAAAGGACCGAACTTCTTTACGGTGGTCGGGGTTGGCCATTTCTTTATCCCGTCGAGTTTAGTCGGGTCCATGTGGATCTTGTCTGGCGATATGATCATTCCAAGGAATTCGACTTCTGTTACGTTGAATTTGCATTTCTCAGCTTTGAGGAACAGGTTGTGTTCCATCAGCCTTTGGAGTACCCGTTTGGTGCGCTTCTCATGTTCTCTTGGGTCTTTAGAGAAGAGTAACATGTCATCCATGTAGATGATTAACCATCCTTCATCGATCATGTCTCTGAAGATGTGGTTCATCATTGCTTGAAACGTGGCTGGGGAGTTGCATAGTCCAAAGAACATGACGGTGGGTTCAAACAAGCCTCGATTTGTTTTGAAGGCTGCTTTCCACTCGTCTCCTTCTTTGATCCGGACATTATGATATCCCCATCGGATGTCCAGCTTTGTGAAAATCTTTGCTCCTCTGAGTTTGTCGAGTAGGTCGCTGACTAGTGGTAAGGGGTAGGCATTCTTGACAGTTCCACTGTTGAGATATCGGTAATCTTGGCAGGGTCGTAGTGCGTTTGCTTCTTTCTTTGCTACAAAGAAGAAGGGTGATGCTTGAGGTGATTTCGAGGGTCGGATGTATCCTTTTCGTAAGTTTTCTTCGAGAAATTTGTCCATTTCGGCTTGCTCCTTTGGATTGAGAGGGTAGACCTTGCAGTCTTTCGGGACAAAGTCTGGTTTGAGATCAATGGCGTGATCCCAAGGCCGAGATGGGGGGAATCGTTCTGATGCTTCTTTCTCAAAGACTTTCTTGAATTCGTGGTATTCGGGGGGAATGAGGTCTTCGAGTTTCTTCTTGACCTCTTCGGTTTTCTGATGTTCTAAGGTCTGGGAGATGGACGTCTTGGCGCGAATCCAGACGTTCTGGGTCGGGACGAATCGCAGTGATCCTCTATCTCGGGTGATTCGGGAGATATTTGCGGCTCGGATTCTTCTGATTTCTGGTTCTCGATGTTCATTCGTCAATGGGGAATTGGCTCGTTCGAATATCCCCATCACTGGTTCTCCTTTCACATAGGCAATAACCAGGTCTTGTTCGTCATTGGGTTCTTCTAAGGGTGTTTCAATGGGTTCGGGTTCGTCGGGTACGTTGGAAATGTCTGGGCGTGATTCCTCTGTTGCGGCTAGTCGTCTGATCTGGACTCGGGCAAGGGCCGTGCGTAGCGGGGATGTCTTGACGCGCTTTGGATTAATGAATAGTGTCCCCTTTTGCCAGTTGATTTCTGGATTCGTTCGCTTCAGCCATGGGAGTCCGAGGATCAGGTGTTCATTCCCTAATCCCGTGACCAGGCACCGTTCTGACGCCTTGTGTTTCCCTATCCCTATATCGACCCAGGTGTAATGGGTGATTTGCCCTGTTTTGTTGATAGTGCCGTCAACATTCTTGGCAGTGAGAGGTTGTCGAAGGGGATGTGTTTTGATTCGATGGCGGGCGACGAATTCTTTGTCGATGAATAGTCCTTGAGCACCTGAGTCGACTAGTGCTTTGGTTTCAACGGTTCTTTCTTCATTCGGAGCAGAGACCTTAATGGGTAGACACATAGATTTATCAAAAGGTTCTGCATACGACATAGAAGAAATCAGTATTGTGGCGGGTTCAGACGTTGACACTGGCCGCCGTTCTAAAAATCCTCATCGAGCTCATTCCAGAAGCTCTCCAATTCTTCCGCTTCCAACGCTCTAATGGTTCTGACAAGATCTTTGATGTTTTTCTTGCCATAGGAGTTGGTGTTGGACTGCTTTCCTCCTCTGCGTTCAGGGCATTCTCGAGAGCGATGTCCTTTCTTGAAACAGCGGAAACATTTCCCTTCCTTCATTAACTCTTTTCTCTTTTCAAAAGATAAGGCGTCAATGTCCATGGCGTTAGGGTCTGCTGTGGCGTGGGTATTGCGGGGATTTGCATGGGAAATAGGGGGGAGTCCTCTGTTGCGGCGGATGTCGTTCTGTCCTCTACGCCATTGTGCATCAAATCGGGCAGCGTGTTCGTACCATCCGTTAATGGTGACGGGAAGAATGGGGAGGTTATAGATCTTTTCGATGATCTTGGAGTTGAGTCCTTTCTGGAAGAATTCAATCTTCGCCTTTTCATCGGTGATCCCGGAGGCGGAGATAAGGACTTTGAATTGAGATATGTAATCGTCAATTGGTCCTTTCTGCGTGAGAGCGTCTAGGGATGCAAATGCCTGTCCTTCTCCGTCTACTGGGTAGAAGGCGTTGATGAATTCTTTCTCGAATTGTTTGAAATCGGGGAGGATGATGTCGTTATCTTTGTTTGTGTAGTTCTGGCAGAAAGATCGTTTCCATGCCAAAGCGGTTCCTTTCTTCAAAAAAGGAAAGTGCAAAAGCGATTTGCTTGTTGTTGTTGTCGTAGATGTGGTCGTTCAGGCTTAGGTACATCTTGACTTCCAACAACCAAACTTCGGCATTTCTTCGGTCACCATCATATTCAAATGGTTGTCCCATTCGGAGTTCGGCGAGTTTCTTTGGTTCAGGGTTGGTTGGAGCCATTTCTGGTGGTTCTTGTTTCGGGGTTTGTGCGGGTGTCGGAGTCTGGGTCTGTCTGGGGGGTTCTGGTTCTGTTTCCGATTCTTCTTCGGGTTCTTGCTCTGTTTCCGATTCTTCTTCGGGTTCTTGCTCTGGTTCTGATTCTGGTTCGGGGTCTGGCTGTGGTTCTGGTTCTGGGTTCTTTACTTCTTCGGTGAAGTAGGCACTGCTAAGGTAGTCGCCAAATCGATATTGTCGCGGGTCTTCGTCTTTCGGTACCAAATGTCTCCAACGGTTTGTCTTAAGGTCGAATTCTGAGTAAGTACCGTCGTCAAGTTGTACTACTCTCTCTGTCCCGGTGGGAGTTGAGGCGTTCGGCGGTCTTGAGGGAGACGTGGTTCCGGTCGGTTCTGCAAGGGTAGTTGACCTCTTGCAGTCAGGTGGTTTGGTGGTTGTGGCCTACGCTTGCGATGAGCGGGCTATCAGATCAGCTTGACCTTTTGTTAAGCTAGTATCGCTACGTGCTCAACCAAGTATCAAGAGTTCAGCTGCTTAGTCCTCTACCAGCCTTTGTAGAGACGAGCGAGAGTAATCGAGCGAGTCGAAGTTAAAGCAAATAGCGATGTATAGGCTTTTAGGTCAAGCTGGGGAAGCAAGACCGAAAGCGTGAAAGTATTTATACATGAAGAGTAGGGCTAAGGGTTGGGCATTGCGCAGCAATGCTAAGTAAGCAAAAGTAAGTATGACTCGGAGTGAGTCAGAGTAAGAGTCACGACGAGTCATGGTAAGTAAATATAGTACAAGTATCCCACGATCGTGAGAATACTGAGTAATCATAGCTAAAGGGATGAGTAATGCGCAGCAGTACTGAGTAAATGTATAAACGTAAGCGGGGCGGGGATAGTAATGGTAGATGAGTAAAAGGAAAAAGAGTCCGGGTGCGTATCCAAGGTAACTGTAACAGGAACACATTCAAGACTTGCCCCATCCAATAAAAGTTCAGAGGATAGTCATTAATAGTCAATGACTTGAACCTCTTCGTCGATTGAAGAACATAGGCTTGGACAGTATTTGCAATGTTTGGCTGAAACTTTGCCCCCTCTATTTCCAGATGCTGAAGTGCTGACATTTTTGGAGGAAGAGCGGCCCGCCGAGAGTGAGCCGTTATCCGAAGATGCGTAATCTTATCTTTGTGATGCTTCAAAAACTCGAAAGCGGGTTCATGCCAAGGTATGGAGTACGGCAGGGTCGAGAGAGAGAAGTGCGTCATGTTTGGAAGCGAGTTCACGAGCGAAAAGAGGCGCTGAAATATGGTTTTGAAAACCCAATGTTGCCACCGAACCGCGCGAAAACGGATGTGGAGCAATTTTAGGCGAGGCTTAAGATCATCTCCCAGGCGACTTTCAGCAGGGAAAGGGAGAGCTGCTGGCGAGGCGATGAGATTGAGGAAGGTGTGTAGGGCTTCCAGGCCGTCCGCACTATAATGGCTACTGCGGTGAATGATGAGATTCAAACTTTCCAGATGAGGCAACGGCGAGTGGTTTGAAGGACTTGTGGGAAGCAAATGATCGAGGTCATCAGGACGAACGTCCAGGGTTAGGTGTCGAATGACCACCATCTCAGGATTCTGGGTTTGGAGCCTCCATATATTGGACACGAGCGAGAAACAGAGAGGGTTGCCGTGGCCCACATCGCAGACGACCAGCGACCGCAGGTTTGGGAGGTTTAAGATGAGTTCGTGAGACAATTGGTGGATTGTATGTGCAGATCGAAGGTTGGGGCTGAGGTACTCCCCTAGCTTCTGAGAAACGGCGTGGGCGATTCGAAGAGGAGTCCCACTCTTGGATAATTGAATAGTCGCATCGTACGGGCAGGTATACTGCGAGTTGATCTCCAGGACCATAATTCTCTCGAGGATATATGGTTGCCTAGAAGCAGATCAGAAATGAAGTACATTTAGAATAGGTGCCGTATATGCGACGTACGTCAAGTGCTGAAGCTGCATAACCGTCTCTTTAAAAGTATGGGTCTCATTGCGGAACAGCCTGACGTAGCGGTATTTCGCATCCAGAGCAACCGCCAAAAACACTCTGTTCACCATCCATAACTGTGCGACGGTTTCATCTGGAAGGTAAGAGGCAACGCTCAGCCATAACTCATTCGGGAGAGTTACATTATGAGCGTCCATGAATGAAAGGGCAAGCTTAAACGAGACAGTTAGGCAGAGTGAGAGGAACCAAGCATTGGTCCAAATACCTGAGGCCGTCGTCACCTTATGAAGGAGGGCTCGGCTAAACGTGGTTGCGTGGCATGCACAGCCAAAGCAGGCAGGTCGATCTGATTGGTGGCCACTGAGATTAACATGGATAACATGCGAATTAGCCTGTAGCGACTCCTCTGAATAGGACCAGAGAGAAGGTAGGGATATTAGCGAGTGCAGGAGAGTGTAATTGGTGACCTTCCGAACTCGATGACGGAATCGGAGATTATCGGCGTTTTGTCGTGCGATAATCTGTGGCTGTGGCATCCGATTAGATTAGATTTTCCGCCCTGGTTCTCCGCCTCGGAGTGCACGTCCGTTCCAGATATCGTCCTTGAACAAGACTCGGCTCAGAGCCGCAACCAATACAATTCAACGCCGCATAATACATCTTTCTTCACATGTGAAACCACATCGTATGAATGATAACTAAAATGATAACAATACTTCAACAGAACTCAGAAATGATCCCCAATATGACCAGTCACATAGGCGACAAAAGCAATGGCAGAAGAGAAGAGGAAAGCCTGTTGCACGTTGTGCTTTGTGCAACCATTGTTGTCATCTGTACATGGTACAGCTTCCCTGCACCGCTCATCCTGATTGTCGAGGTGATCTCCCTGGAGGTCCTGAGAGAGTCAATTAAGGTTTAGCTACGCTTCCGAGAGTCAACATCGCAACGGCTTACATATTGGCAAACGACACTAGAGTCGGGAATTCTGAAAAGTTGAAAGTAGTGTCGAAATCACTGAACGTGCGTGGTGCGAAATATGAGCAGGCTTACTGGCATTCTAACATGGATGCATCCTTTTCCGACGATTGGGTATATCCATAAGGACAACAAAAAGTCTCCTGGATTCGTATTCAGTCAGGAGACCCCTTGTTATAAAGAGGCTGACCAAAGTTACCTGAGCGGCATAAGCACTGAGAGTAGGAATGAGGAGAATAGAGACGACTGGGGCAAGTCCGAGCTTCATCGAGGTGTGTTTTTTGCAAGCAAGCTCAACAGAAGTACGATTGGTGTGCGAAGCGAGGTATCCGGAGCAAGATCTGCAAACAACGAAATTATTATATAGCCTCCTTTAACCAGCCTAGGTGTAGCCTCGGAGTCATTTGTAGAATGGCACCGCATGACAGAAGCACTGGATCAACGGAATGGCGGATAGGTATGAGTACAAACCACGCTCGGTGATGGATACACGTTGATGGACAGCGGCGCATCTGGGCGCGAAACATACCCCAGCTGACCGCTCTAACGTTTATGGAAAGTTGCGGAGACCTTTGAATTAAACTCATCCGCCGATGCGAAAGAAATAATACGCACAGCAGTGCCAAGACCAACTCGTGGCGAATCAGGAGCTAGGCGCATTTTCCAATTTGTACCAAATACACCGCCTGCTGTTCGCTCCCAGATGGATCCATCATGTGCTATTAGGTGGGCCTTAGGGCGAGTCAGACTGAAGGATGTCACAAAGAAACGCTCCCAAACAACGCCATTGTCAACAATTATCAGACTTGGGCATTCAATTACATATCTCACTACCTAGGCTAAACCCGACAATCTGGTTGTTCGGTAGAATACACCCCTATTTACAGGGAACAGCGTCTCGGCATTCATAGCCCCCGGTACTGGAGATAAGTTGGCCTTGTAAGTTCTGGAGTGAATGGATCGGAATTAGGAACATGTTTGCTTCAGAACGCGAAAGAATTAGACGTACATAATGGCAAACGATGCTCGTGTCAGTGACCCTAGAAGTGAGCCGTATCGGTTAGCATGGCCTAGGAAGCATTGTAAATGTGCTTACTGGCAATCCAGATAGGATGCACCGTTAGGAGAAAGCTGGTCGTATGCATATGGGCAACAGTACCTCTCCTACGACCAAGCTCGTTAGCAACTTCCTCAGACGGTAAACCAGGCAACAGTCACACCTGAGGGAGACCCTGAACTGAGAAAACGAAAATGGCGAGTGAAGCGAAAGCAGCAGTCAGTTTGCAGAACATTGGCTATACTGTGGGTGTGAACGAAGCGATCAGAAGTGAAATTCTGTAGAATTGCACTGGTCGATGAAGCGCTTTATAGGCTGTCGAGATACCTGACGGAAGAACGGATACGTATTAAACAGTATAAGGAGGCTTGTTTGAGGCTAAAGTGGAACGTGTTGACAGATCGATGCGAGACCAAGTTGACTGATTGTTTGAACGTTTATGGGCGGTTGCGGGCGGCGCATCGAATAGTATCCGCCGATAGGAGGGGAGATCCATTTGAACAACCTAGGTGTCTAGGATAGACGGATCGCTGGACGGTGAGAGCGACATGGAACCTCCAAACCTAGATTCCTAACATTTTGACGTCTTCTTGTGTTTGCGCTCGTTGATCTCTCAGGCTGCTCTCACACTGGTGGGTGGTTCGTACCACGCCTCAGCCGTTCTCCGTGCCGTTGGCGGTGTTTAGTCGAATCTTTAGTTTGGGATGACACCAATTTGGATATTATTGCCTAGGATATACGGGTGCCAACAAAGCTGCTCAAGGATGGAATCTCCTGAAGGGCCTCTTCCGCTGCTTCTGAACACCCCTTGTAAAAGGATGCAGCTTGACTTTGGCGGCTGCACTGAGAATCGAGACAAAACAGAGTTTTCAGGTCTCTGAGAGATTGAGGACCCTCAAGAAGCCTCTTGGCAATTGGATGCGTGTGTCTGGACATTGGACCCTGACAGGACGGACACATGCCTTCAACATCGCCAATGTAGTGGAGGTACATTCTTGTCTCAGAACCAAAATCCATGAGCGCCTCAATTGTTTTTGTGCACACGTCTTGCCACTTTCGGAAATAACGGGCCTAGCGAAATAGCGAAACAAGACACCATTGAGAGGGGTATACAGCGACGAAAAAAAAGGGACTGACCCAGGCGAAAAGGTGCATGGGAGAGAGACATGCGGCCATGTCCTCAAACGTCATATGAAGCACCAAAGGTGCGGACGCGTCAAGAATACCGTCATATCCGAACCGGGCTGCGTAGGTGAATATTTTCTCCGCATGACCCGGCAGGCTTTTCCTGAACATTGAGTGAATAACTAACGGGCTCTATTATTGGGCGAGCTACTCACTTCATAAAGATCTTGCACATCTCCATGGCCTGAAACACGCGATACTTCTCGGCAGCGAGCGCAAGTTCGTGGAGGTCACCAAACTCCAAGGATCCCACGTCCGGAGATCGAGTTGGGCGGATGAATTGGAGCAGCCGAAGAATAGTAGACGAGTTCTCCGGCACGTGAATCGAGGAACTTTCGATTAGCCCCTCTACAAATCCAGGTGCGCAAGCTTTGAGAGTCGTAGTATCTGCACGGAGCTGAATCTCGTTCCCGCATTCTATATGAACATCACCGTGCGATGTCGCGGGATTATCGGCTTCGACCTGTGACCCGATACTCCCTGAGCGAGAGATGAGTCCGGTCAGTTTGGGAACCTGTGAGATATCGGCCTCGATCAACGATTTCCACTCGCTAGATTGACCCTCAAATGTTTGATCCAACTTGTGGAGAGCGAGTAAGCTGGAGCAAACGCCGGCCATTAGCATGGTGTTTAAGGCAGGCTTAGCAGCTATGAGGTGCGTCGTAAGGGCCCGTCGATGGGCGTCTTGCCAGTTGTTATGGTATTTCAACTAGAAGAGATCAGTCTGATAAGAGCCCGAAAGAATGCAATTCTATCAGCAACTCACCCACACCTCATGATACTCCGTTGGAATCGCGGTCAGGACATCCCAGGTTGGTAGGTCGAGAGCCAAAGGAGCCGCTTCATCAATCAGAACCCCATAGTCATGCTTTAGAGCGTAGGCTAGTGCATAAATGGCGTGGTTAGATAGAACCTCGCTATGCCGGACCAGAACAAAATCAGAAAAGGATTGGAACGAAATGCAATTACTCACCGCATTTGGAGGTATGAGGCGTACATGGCGGGATAAACCTGGTACTTCTCCGCAGCCTCCGCAAGGTCCTTCAGAACTTCAAACTCGAGGGACGATTCAAGATCCGGCTGGCGTCTTGGGTAGATGAACTTGAACAACATCTCTAGAACCGACGCTGGTTCCTCGAGATGAACGACCTCATCGAAGGTAGACTCAGGAATAGGGGCAAGGACCTCAGTATGAGCCCTGAGATAGACGGCATGAATGCGGAAGCGGACACCATCGGACGACTGATAGGTGACCTCTGCGTCCTCAGCGTTGACTGGGCCAAATGATAGATGGTTAGCACGTTTACGGTACGAGGGTAACTAAATGACATACATTCGTCTGAGTATCTTGGTTGTGAAGGATCCGCGTTTTGGCTGGCTGCCATGAAAGGAGGCTTGAATCGATTGATTGCACGACGTGGTTGAAGTGAAAGCTGTTGAGATCGCCTCGTGTTCTTGGCGTGTCTTGATGATGGGCTACCTCACAAGCGCCCGATCCAGAATTGGGCGCCAAAACCAGACGCTTCGCCGAATGTCCACCTCAAGGTCGTTGAACACCACTCCGAAATGAGACTCCCCAATTTGAGTTCCGAACCCACAGATCAGCAGGATAATTGAATGATGATTATATGGATATCAAGGACATGCGCCGTGTAGCCGCTACAACATGAGTTTTGGTTCAGTGGCTCTCTCCGTCACCCCCCCAAGTCTAATCCCCGCCTCCAGGTTCGAGCCCAAATCTCGCCCGGGTCCACTCCCCCGTAGGTGCCCACTGAGCTTCCCCTCACTCGACTTCCCTTCGTCGCTCCATGTCGGTTGGATTCCATTACTCCTTGATGGTTCAGTCATAGGAGAGTTGGTGGGAGGCGATCGAAATCGACGACGGTGGCAAAAGACTGCGCAAAATAGCGGTAGGTCGTTCATCTCACGTAGCACTGGGGAGTGCTGTGTGGGAGAGGAGATATACGTAGTTGCGAATAAGGTAGGGGTCCGCCGTTGATATCTCGCGAATGACGTAGGAATGTCAAGTGTAAAGCGTGGAGGATAGTTGAACTTGAAACGGACGAAGGGCAGTGAGGAGCGGTTGCGGTTGAAATGAGACGGCGAGATGGTCCAGCGGGGTCGTTGACGCCGGAGGACGTTAGGCAATGGGTACAGACGAAGAGGAATACGAAAGGAGGGATAGTCTTCGTCTCCCGCTGTATGGCTTCCTTGGCATTTTCCGACGCGCCAACAATCCAGCCACCTCCTCCTGAGGCGTATTTGCGATTCGCCAGCCGACGATCTCTGGGGAAATATGCCTGTGACGGGAGTTGCGACGGCTTCGTATTCCTGGGTCGAGCTGGATTTGTGCATGAAGCTTGGGGTGGATGTTGGAACGAGGTTGGACGGCTCGCCGCCAGATGCCGTGGTCGGGCGAGGGTCAAGGGTCTGAGGTGTGCAGAAGTATGCACTCCATCGCGACGGATGCAACTTGGTGCCAACAACGAGGTGGGGTGCATATCCGGGAAAACGACGAGAGCCCGGCTGACGAGGACCAGTTTGATGAATGGTTTGATGCTCAGGTGGCACGCTGCAAGAGGCGGTCAGTGCAGGAATAGAAGCTACTTCAACGAAAATGCGTACTGGAGGTTCAGATGTAGCTGGTGCTGTTATAGAGAGTGAAAGACATTCTAGACGTTCCCGTGCTTGTCCTTCCCCGACATCCTGACAGCTACCCATTCCTCCCAGTACTCCAAGTGCTTTCGACCTTGACCATTCATCAAACGCCTTCTTAAGTCTCCGAGAATTAGACTGCGTCCAGGCAGTAACAGACGCTGGTAGTAGTGGCAGGAGTCCTTAGCGAGGACCCGGAGCGATGGCGTATACAGGAGAACCAGCAACGAGCTGGACAAAATGTCGAACTCCATCAGCTACCAATGGCGACGTGGCCAGCAACAGTAGGGGAGTTGAGAAATTACATCGTCGCGAGCAAGCGGACTACTCAGAGACGCTGAAGTGCCAAAACATGTTGATGGCCAGACCCAGAATTGTTGGCTTGCAAGTTGCAAGGGACTGAAAAGGTCGATGATGGCTGCGACAGGCAGACAAAAGGGAGCGAGCAAACAAAGCCAAACAAACCAACCAAGGAAATGTCCTCGGCCCGGCGTTGCCGTGGTTCACCCTACAAGACGACGCTTGTGGAACCAACCACAGGACAGTCCACTCATGCCATTTGCCACAGATGCCAACTGGCCAGGCGGCCTCCAAACCATCTTCTCAAATTGCCGCAATCAACGAACGTCCTTCGAAGATCGCTATCATGGTCCATACGACAAACTCTTAAACCACTGTTTCTCCTCCGATTCAGAATTTAAATTCTACATCTCCTTCCTCCACCCATTGAAGGACCGCTCTCGAGACAACGGCACCATCGATGAGTTCACTAAAATCATCGTCAAGGATGTCTGCTCACATCCGGTGCTGACCATCAAGATCCAGGATGATCCATGGAAGGACAGCTCGTACGGACGGTTCAAAGCCGACGACATGATGAGGAGGTTTATTAGTGATACATTTGAGTTGTGTCTACTGAAGAGGTTGTATGGGATAAGCTTTCTAGGGGCGGCGATGAGGGTTTATTGGTATGATCGAGAGACCTTGAGGATTTGCCCGAAGTGGGTGGACAGGCCGGAGAATGTAGATGTACGCCCGAAGGATTTTCTGAGTGGAAAGTGGTATTTGGATGTTTTGAGTGAGGACGGGTTTAGGAGGATGAAGTAAATTGCTGGGGAGATTGAGAGTATGACGGATTCGCTGTGATAGATGCGGATGTATCCTAGTTGAGAATCTACGATTGTACGACACGTCGGCACAATTGCTTTGAACATTACCCCCAACTATGATTCCTAAATGTACGCACTACCTATATATACAATTCCACGTAATTCCCGTACTCAAACACGACATCCACTTCAGGGTACTCAGAACCAACTCCCCAACTTCTTCCCGATCCCACTAACAACACTCTTAACCTTTGATCCAGCTTTCTTCACGCCTTTCACAACACCACCCGCAACATGCTTGACTCCCGACTCTACCTTCTTCGCATCGTGCTTCGCCTCACCCGCGACCTTTTTCGCACCCTTCCCGACTGCATGACCAGCCGCTTTGACTTTGGACTTGATTCCGTAGTGGGAGAGGCATGCGTGACATGAAGGTGGCTATTCAAACAATCAGAGTAAGTCAGCTTTGCCCTTCAGCCGACGGAAGGTAGAGACTTGCCATGTTCACTACGGTGTTCGCAGCTGAGGCGAGACAGCTGGCGTCCTTAGACGGGCCTGTTTTAGCGTGCCCAGGAATTAGTATGAGACTTTGCTTTCAACTGGATCGGATACATACTCTTCCCTTTCTCTACCGCTGCCGAAGAACAGCTAACACCAGCGGGTCCAAGGGCGGCGAAACATTCTAATGCAAGTCGTATAATCCATAAGCCACGGATGATCGCATATTAGAGAACGGGGGACTTACTTCCGATGCTACAGCTCGATCTCCGGAATAAATAGTATTGAGCAGGAAGTGCAGTAACGGCGTTGAGAATGGACAAGAAGGCGAGGAGGTACAAGCGGATGTGCATGATGTGGCCGAGGTCGCGCGGAAATCACAAATTGTATGGCAAAAGAAGAAAGAAGGGAGAGAAATGGAACGTCAAGTTTCTGGAGAGAAATACGAGTAGGATCGACCAGCGATTCAGTGTCCAGAAATCACACTTTCGCTCCAGTTATATACGTCGCCCATGTTTCGACATATCCAGATTCCAGACAAGGATCTTCGCCTACATGTAATAATCTCGGAACCGCATGTTCGTACAATCGTGGAGCGCGTCAAGTTGATCAGACAAAATAATATATCAGGAGTCCCGATGAGTATCAGCCAGACATCCTGCTGGGCAGAGCGACGTAGAGGCGCACAGGGGTAGGTTGGTTTCTCAGGTACGTATTTTGGTAGAGATCGGCGCCAACGCCAGCCACGGGAGATGAATGATTAATTAGCTGTGTAGACGAGTATCAGCGTATCAGCAGGTGAGTGATATGGAAACCGAATGCTCCGCCACTGCCAGAGAGAGAAAGATTGTTTGATGTCATGATGGATCGCAGAGCGACGTCGGGACAACGGAGCGGAAAGATGATTGACGACATACTTAAGGGCAGGTCGTTGGCGCCTTGGGGCGAAATCTGGCAACAACACCAAACATCAACGCTGTTCTCGGAAGCCGTGCCTGACGGATTCAGATTCAGTTCTCTAGCGACATATGGGCTCCTCTCAGGCTGATGCTAGCTACTGGGTCTCTCAGCCACTTCCTAGCTTCTCTCCGAGTTCAAAGCTTCCAAATGGACAATGCGCGGGGACTCTGAGCGCCCTACTTGACTGTGGCTTACACCTCCAGTATTCCGATCTCAGGATCGTGATTTTTCAACGGAAGGATGATGATGATAAGGAAATTATTGTACGGACACTCTCTCGCTCCGTGACTTGAACTTAACATTGAACCCCTCGCCTACCAGAATATACGCGAAGATAGGCCCCTGCGACCTCCTTCATGGCCAAGGCAACAACGTAGGTGTGTGTCAGACTTTCGGTTGGTTCATTCACCAAGTAATGGACGGTGATTCCGTAGCAATTCAACCACGCTTGGGTGCCTTACCTTCATGCTGGAGATGGCGCACAGTCGCCTTGGTCAAATTCGGCGACCGGACGATGCCTACTGGTTGAGAGTCGCAAATTCTGATCCCCCCAATGCCGCTCAATCCCAAATCTATATTCTATTTGACCGCACATACGACCTATCCTCCGGTACCCTTACCTGTGCGCACCTTAAGCTTCAGAGTATGAGAACGTTCTTCCCTGTGGGAAACGTCGACTCCTGGCAAGGTCGTGGTTGGCCCGTTTTGGCCCTTCGACATTTCACATACCGCCTTCTTCCCATTTCTAGTCCCACACTGGGTCCAACAGATAAATTATCTGACTGTATACTAGCCCGGATAGTCGAGCTGTCTCTGGATTTCAGATATGGATCTAGCGGTCCAGGGCCGCGTCACCTTGTTGTAGCGAGGTTGCGAAAACGATTAGTACTGAACTACGCTCTGGTTCGGAAATCGTGGATGTTTTTGCTCAGATACCTCTACTCTTCATTCACCAAAAGGTACCCTATTACGAATCCTGAGGGCCTTGCCACTGCTCTCGATCGACAACCCGCGATGTCGGTCTATCTCACTCGGATATTCCAGGCCGACATCAACCACTCACCGATGTATCGGGAAGCTTATTCAAGGATAATCAAGCACGCGCAGTCTGTAAAAGAGCTTTCTTTGAGGCTTGAGAATTGTCATCACCTCCACAAACAGCTCACAGAGCTTACGGAAGTGGAGAGACTAATTGTACCAGGGGAGGCGAAGCAAAAGACTTCGGAGACCCGGACCGCTGAATCTGCGTCCCTTTGGAGGATCCTATCCAGCAAGAACTGGTCGAAACTGGTTTACTTGGATGTACAAGTATCCCTGCGTAATGGGCCTGTGCCTGACACGTTTTTCGAGTGAGCTGATCTGTCCCATTCATGAATCATTTCTGACTATTTTATGACAGCGACTGCGAGGTATGTATTCAGGCATCTTGCGCTTTCAAATGTTGATCGTCCTTTATTCCAATTAGCCTTCCGGAGCGGCCTCCTTCTCGCTCAGATACTTGAGGCTCCGTGACGGGCCCTTTACATTCAAACATCTTCACTTCTTGCTGTCGTCCTCAACGCGTTCGCTTGAAACCCTCATCCTAACCCATATTTCCGGTGTCAGCAAGACCGAGCTCTACGATATTCTGTCCCTCGTCGGTACCTCGCTTGTAACCCTCGAGGTCCACGACTCGTCTCGAAGGACGGCGAACTCACCCGATGACGAACAAGATGATTCAATCGAGTCACCTGTGGACAAATCCATTGCTGTGATGCCCAAGCTCAAGCACCTTCTTATCGATGCCAACTTGATAACCCTACGAACCCTCACCCGCAAAGTGGCATGTCAACCGAAGGTCGGCCAGCACGAGAAGGGTCCCTGCTGCAGCATTGTCATATACCGGACATCCGACAGCCAGTTTCGAGAGGTCCAAGAATTATTCGACGCTTTGGAGGCGACGGCGTGGAGATGTGTTCGTTTGCACTCCCAAATAGAGTTGAATGACCGAACCATTCAAGTATTGATGAACGTTTCATGGGGTACGGTTCCAGGCTCCTTACGACTTCCACCACGCCTGCGGGTATCACAGAAATCGGATCCACTTTGGACTACCTTCACCTTTTCATTGTAAGGGCAATTACTGGAACCACAATTTGATTACAAGTTTTTGCACCGGTAGTACTTTCTGTGGCGACGAATTGGACAGGTAATTGCGTATTCACTGGGATCTCTACAGCCGGAAAAAGTGAACATGGTTTATCACGTCAAGGTACTGAACAAGGGTACATTGCTAACTCGCTCTTCGATACCTCCACGAACCGTGGTATAGGCAGCAACCGCATTCTCGCAGAGCATACCATCAGCCAATAGTACGTTAAGTCGAAGGCTTTTGGGCCCGTCAATCAGACGATTCAGAACGGGAATCACATGCGCTTCCTTGAAGCGTTGTCCACAGCTGCAGTTACCGTTAGAACTCCCTTCGTAAATAGGGCGTGCTTCTGCTTGAAGCTGATCAGCAGCATATCGACAAATATCCTGCCAGCGTTTGTGATACAAGGCCTAAAGAGTTGATTGCGAATGAGACAGAAGTATGGCGAGGAGGAGGTCGGACTTACCCAAGCATGACACAGATGACTCGGTAGAGCGGCGACGACTTCATGGAATGGCTGAGATACTGCCAGGGGTGCCGCCATATCAGACAGGTCGGTGTATCCGAAAGTACACGAATAACCGAAAACGGTTGTAGTCTCCTTCGGCAGCGCTTTTCTGCTAGGTGTTCAGCAAGGAGGCGTAAAGGAAAAGATGATTATCACGTACTTCATGCAAAATCTACAGAGTTCCATTGCTTGGTAAACCAGATACTTTTCTGCTGCTCTTGCTAGCTTATCGAGTTGGGCAAATGAGAGAGCTTCGAGGTCGGGGACTGGTACTGGGGAAATGAACTTCAAGAGAAGCCTTCGTGTTGGGGTGTCTTCTGGAAGGTGGATCTTGTTTTCAGATCCTAATACTTCGGCAAATCCTGGAGCACACAAGCGTAGAACTCGGCTACTGAAAGGTAGTTTTGGCGCTTTCCCGTTGAAGGGCCCACAGATGACCAAATCTTTTTAATATCGTGATCGCCTTCCATTCGCGCCAGTAGGTTTCCATCATTTCGTACAGTTGTCGGTCTCTCGACGCAGTTCATCAACGGAGGCACCCTCGAGATATCCTCCAAGACAGACTCTTTCCACTTTGTGAAACTAGGCGTCCAGATACCGATTTTCGGCGCAAAAAGCGTCTCAAAACCATGACTTAAAATGCCAAGGCTTTCAGCTATGCGTATTGCAGTCGCCCTGTAGGGAGTTTTCCCTGTAGGAAGATGAGTCGTGAGGGCATTCCGTTGGACATGACGCCATCTCTCATAGTAGTCAAGCTGTTGTCAATTTGTAAGACATACGAAGGTGAATGTGTCAGGAAGGCTCACCCAGGTCCCGTAGAACTCGGCCGGAATAGTACCTATAATTTCCTGGGGTGATTCATCGAGAACAAATGGGGCGGCTTCGTTAGCAAGCGCTTCGTAGTCGTGTTTGAGAGCGTAAGCTAGTATCGGGACGGCATTCTGAGGTAGCGTCGAGCTAATTGTAGTTAGTACTTTGGTTACGAGCTCAACACACAATCTGACTCACCGCATTTTCAAAAAGCACCCATACATCGCGGGGAATATCTGATACTTCTCGGCGGCTTCGGCTAGCTGAGCTACAAACTCGAAATCCATAGTGTCCAGAATCGGTTGACGGATTGGGTAGATAAATCTGAAGAGGATCTCGAGTACGAAGGCAGGTTCCGAGAGGTGGACTACCTCGTCCAGGGTTGATTGCTGCGGTGGCGCGAGGCCTTCGCTGTGAACTTTGAGGTAGATGGCATGAATACGAAATCGGGAGCCATCAGACGATTGGTAGGTAATATCTGCATCTTCAGCGTTAACTGAGACAGGTCGTTAGCAAGTTCAAACTTCGAGCGTTCGTCGCAGGCCTGACTGACATTGGTCGGAATAGATGTGCGAAGGGGTTCCCTCTGGGCATGAGGCGCCTTCCATGATGGTTGGGAGAGTACAAGAAGGTGGTTGTGACTGGTTTTCTCTAAGATGCTGATGCCGCCTTGTGGTCGTTCAGGCCAGATTCAAATTTAAGCGCTCTAGCGCTTGCTCGTGATCAGCATGATGCCGGCCCGATGGCGTTTCCTTGCTCGGCAGTTTGGCTTTGTTTGGTCTCCATCCTCCATCGTCGTCCGTTTTCCACTTTTTCGACCTTACAAGTCAAGGAATCTCTTTGTTCGCCAACATGTTTTCGCGCTTTTACGCCTTCGCTCTATCCACTAGATCTTGACCATGGAACCTACGAATGTACTCCCTTACCGACTGTGTCCCCTTCGGAGCTGAAAGAGTTCGGCGCTTTGTTGAGCTCATGGATGAGCATTGAATGTTCAATGCACGGCTTCGTTACATCTCTAAAAGCACCACTACCACTAGGGCTCCTCAGACTTCTCTGCTACCGCTTCTATCCTTGACAGTTTTGGGTGCCTCACCTAGCCAACCTCTTACTGCAAATGCCTCTGGCGGATGGTTTGTCGAGGGAGAGATTAGAAGTCGAACTTCTGGAGAGGAAAGAAGACGACAAACGGCTCCAAAAGCAGTTCCTCGGCACTAAGTACGTGATATATGCCAACGTGATTCTCAAAATTGTGATACTGACAATCAGCGACCGGACACAACCTGGATTCTCTAGACATTCAATGCTTTTCGTCACGCCCGCTCTCGTTTTATCCCAAGCCCCTTACCCTGCTTCTGGGACACATTTGGCCAATGTTATCAAGTTCGTGTATGAGGAAAGGCCCATCTATACCGACTCCTCCGTTTCTACTCCGCCTCGCTCATACCCATCCATGTGCCCCGTAACAACCCCACCCTCACGTACGCCAGGCCCTCAATAGCCGTGTTAATCGTTATTCCCCGTGAACATCGCCTGAAACTCCTCCTTCGGCCGAAGATTTCGTCTATCATCTACTACGACGGTCGAAGATGCACATCTACATGGACATGAGACCGGGAGTTCCGATGCTCCTCATAGGATGGATTGAAATGCCCAACTTTCAAACCCGGAAGGAAGAAGGAACGAAGAAAGAAGTTAGACGACGACGGATGTCAGGTGTTGGCCTCTTCCTAGCCGTCAAGAAGGAGTTGGGTGTTTCCGCAGGTGACGAAGGCTGTGAGGCCATTGTGAAGGGTGAGGGAGGAAGAGCGGAGGAATGCGAGAACCACGATGAAGAGGAAGATCAGGATGTTATCGGATACAAAGATGGTTCTCACCATCGACGAAACGGCGCTCAAGACGTGATACCCTCGCAAATATACCCTCCATCACTATAAAACATGGACCCACCACCGTTGTTCAGGGCTCCTGCGCCGCCGAGACCTCGCTTCTCCCTACCACATATACTGCATCTTTGAGTTCGCAACTCCGTGCCCGTAATGCACCCAAGAAAACCACTCACCCAGGACTTCTGCGCGGCAGTTCATATTCAGCAGCAGCAAGAAACATGGCGTAGGTGCTTCAAGCTTACGGTTTTCTCCCGATACGATGCTAATCATTTTCCTTTGTACAGAACTTGGATTCCTGGAACTTCTGGCAGCTATCGCCAGCCATGTCGTTGTTACCCTACCGGAATTCGCTCATCCCGCTCGTTTCCGGCGCGATTCCACCAACACCTTCAGCCATTGTCGCAGCTGTTCTGAAAGCTCTGACTGGAGAACTGCTCGTTCCTACTTGTACACATGGGTCAGTATTCGGAGGTGTACACTGGGAAGAGAAGAGCGGGTGGCTGGCTGGCGCTAGAGTTGGAAGGCACCGAGGCGAAGAAGAGGACGAGGACGGCCCTGTCGTTTTATCATCTACCCCCGTCAGGACGAACACTAAACATCCAAGATCACGTACTTCTGATTATGGACGACCACGACCACGACCACGACCACGACCACGACTACACGCATACCTGGGGATATGGACGGTACTGGAGCATGATGTGACGCAGAGAGAACGGAAGGGAGGCACCGAGGAAGGAGACGAGGAAATCCACTCTTTCCCTCATCCGAACCCGTACCTCGATCATATCCACATTCGCAAATTCCGACCTTGAGCATTGATGATTACAGCTACCTCCTGGCGGGCTTGACGGAGAGGCTCTGTGAAGCAGATACGATGGGCAAGGGAGAACTGAGGAGAGATGGTACGAGGAGAGAGAAGAGATGCTAGAGGAGGAGATGAGCTCGGAGAAGTTATCTTGTTCCATGCGAGATGCAAGATTCAAGAGGCTGGGCGATGTAGAGACACAATGGGCTGGAGAGTGTTTCCAGGCGACAAAGAAGGCATCATAGAGCCGTGGAAGGAAGTGGACGCCGGTGGTAACGACCACTACTACGACGAAGAAGATAAGGGCGTTCATAATTCCGATTAAGACGGACATGGTCCCAATTCTCGCCATCTGTGTGGGACTTTTTACCATGCCGCTGCGTCGCAAAGGAACGGGAACTATGTAGAAGTCTACGACAAGCCGGATGAACTGCATTTGGGACTGTTCGGCCATATATCCTCGTACCAGCCCTCAAGCACACGTTTAACCGCCGTTTCAAGACCTAGCTTTTCCGGCATTGTAGCTCAAAACTGAGAAGCTCTCCGCCCTCGCCGCCCACGGAATGAACACCCACCCAGGATATCTGCTCATCCGGCTCTGTCTCCAGCACGGCTCCGGGGAAGTGAAGAACGAGAATGTACGTGCTTCAAAGATGATCCTCTCATGATACGAAGCTGACCGTGTTCCGATCATGGGGTGAGTTAGCTTGGCATAGTCATCACAGCCGCTCGACTGACACCTCTCTTGTTCCTATCACAGCCTGAAATATCGTGAACGCTCAGTATTAGCCGCCACACCCACGTCTCTGTACCTCATTACTGTTTGATTATCTCACTGTGTAAATCTCACGCCATACTCTCCCGTTTTACACTCTAGATCCATTCACTCCTTGCTACATGTACCATGAGATGTCGGCTTTTCTCCGCCTGCACCTTCAACCGTAGCAAAGTTACCTTCCTATACCCGATCTGATTCTCGTTGCATGCATCACCAGTGTATGTTCAGTGCGGCACGGCGCACTAATTATATCAACGCTTTCAGCCTCCAGAATCCACCATTCAAGAGTGCCCCAGATGTTGCCCGAACCTCACTGTGCCTCGCTCGCCCGAAGGTCGACTTACCCTCTAACTGAGGCACAGAGCCTCGCACGACGACAATTCCCGCCTGGGATTTAAGCAGTCCCGAAGAACTTGGCCGCACTGGGCTCGGAATTCCAATACTCCTGGATAACTTCGACAAACTCACTCTGAGAGAGTGGAAATAGGCTTCAACGAAGCATATTTAAGATAGATTAGCTTCGCGTTGTAGAGTACAACAATACCTCAAGCACACCACCACCCCAGGAAATGATCTTTCAGCCCATTCTCGTTCTCTTTGTTACCGTGTAAGGTGTTCAAGCACCGTGCCGTGTCTTTACTCTATACAAGTAACTCACGCATTCCTTAGGCTTAGCGCAACTGCACTTCCTCATTACCAGCAAGTAGCAGAAATTGACACCGAGCATGCAGTGTCAATCCCTAGACTAAGCTCGCTCCTGCACCGGCCGAGTTGCAGTGAATACGGTGGAAGTTGTGGATGGCCATGTAAGATCAAGCCTACATTCTCCTTTCAGTGACTAACACGAACAATTCCATTCGTCCAGTTTACTGCTGCGATGAGTTTTATTGTGCCGTAGAGCCAAAGTTCCCCGATGGCGAGAATTCGGTCTGTCGCATGTGGGGAGAGTAGACATCCATTGTACAACGTAGATCGAGGCAAAGCGTTGATTTAGATTAGACAATTTTTTGCCAATAGACGTGCCATCGTTCTCCAGCCAACAGAATCGATAACAGTGCCCATCCAGTCAGTTAATCTCTGCTATCAGTCACACCGCATGGAATAAGCTTGTCGATACCATTGTGGAAGTCATACGAGGTACGAATGCGTTAGATAGCGAGTAGAATGTACCTAGCGCTACGAAAGTCACTTCATTCATTGCCATACTCTCGCCGTCTGCGCGACGAGATATCGGAACTGTAACTCTCCTACGCTCAAAACCCCAGTCTGGTTCTCGTTGCAATACCACTCATGTTTAGCCCAGGGACAGGGTCAGCTTACCAACTAATATCAGCTTCCAAAATCCGCCACTAGAAGAATGCCTCAGATTAGAATGGTACCTTGACCTTACTGTGCCTCGTACCTCGCTGGGCGAAAAGCTAACGCAGATTTTCTAACGGACGTTTAAAATTCCCGCTCGGGATCTCAATTGTACCGAGTAAACTCGACAAATGCACTCTGAAGTGAGGGAATGAGCTACAACGAAGTATATTTAAGGTGATTTAGCTTCGCGTTCGGAACTACCACGACACCCGAAGCACCACTAGCCTAAGAAATGATCTTCAGACCTGTTCTCGTTCTCTTCGTCGCCGTGTAAGATCCTCTGTCACCATGGATTGCCTTTACTGTGTACAAGAAACTCACAAAACCCCTAGCCTCAGCGTTCCAGCACTTCCTAACCCGCAGAAAATCGCAGAAATTGACACCGAGAATGCAGTGTCAATTCCTCGACAAAGCTCACTCCTCTTCTGGCCGGGTTGCAGCAAATACGGTGGCAGCTGCAGATGGCCATGTAAGTTTGAATTTGCTTTCTCCCTTCGATGATTAACATGAATACCTTCATCCATCCAGTCAGTTATTGCTGCGAGGGGTTTTATTGCACAGTAGAGCCAAAGTTTCCTTTTGGCGAGAATCTGGTCTGTCGATTGTAAATAGACTAGACACGATACATTTCTTGCACGGCTCAGACATAATTAATATCCATTACATCAACGGCTTTGAAGTACGAATGCTCCCTCTACCTCGTCTTCCATGATGGTGAGTAGGGAGAATACGGGAACGCCGGCCCGACGGAATTTCCGTATGAGGTGGTTTGGCTTTGTTTGGTCGCTCCTCCTGTTGTCCTCATCCATCGTCGACTGTCGACTGTTGCAAGTCAATGGGTTTTGTCTGGTTTTTGTCTCTGTTTAGCTACATGTTTTTGGCGCCCTTGTGCCTCCGCTCAACCTGCTTGCTCTTGACAACGTGACAACCTGATTCTCCAACGACTTCCTATGTTTCGCCATCAGCGGCTGAAGGAGTACGGATGGTAGAGAATATACGCCTTCGTTCCATTTCTGAGGCCATTATCGGCCACGGCCCCACTCTTAGCAGCGCGTCTCCGTTCTTCTTGTTACCGCTGCTACTATGGACGCCAGGCTCCCCGACATCGGCCACGGGTGCAAATGCCTTTGAACGGATGGTTTTGGTTGGTGGTGCCGAGTCGGTGGGGAGATTAGATATATAACTTTGAGGGAGGAAGAAGGCGAGGAAGGCTGCCAAAGGTAGCTGCTCAGGCCTCAAAGTACGCGATTTCACGCCAAGTTGATTCCCGATACTGACAATTTTACACAGTGTCCGACCAGGATTCATCAATTCTCGTAACCTGCGCTCGCTCTTGTCCTTTTTGATGGTCTTTACCTTGCTTACGCACCCTGTAATCAATGGAAGGAGTAGCACCGGCGAACGGATCTCGTCTTACGAACGACCCCGTCGTCATTCGCCTCCCTCCCTCTCCACCTCGACCATCCCCCGTTCCCCGACCCCAAACCAAGCTAGACTCCACGTACATTCGGCCCTCAGGAATCACCCTCTCGTCCTACTGCCCAGAAGTGCCTCCTCGCACCTCTATTGAATTGTCCATGGTGAATCCAGAAGATCCACATCCACGTGGAAGCTTTTTAGCCTCGAGGAAGAAGGGAGGAAGGCAGAAGCTGAACGATGGCAGATATCAGCCAAGGGCTGCCTGGTAGTCCTGGCCTTAGGAGTTGTGGGCGTTCGCTCATGACGAAGAAGATCAGGACACCTACCGCTAGAAGACAGCTTTCATAATCCTACTGGGAGGGCTATGCCAGCCCCGGAGAAGGAGTCGGAACTAGAAGCATATCGACCAGCTGGATGAAGAGTGCTCGCGCCCGTTGCGCCATCCTCGCACCTTTTCCCTCCCACACTCCGAAATCTAGGCATACCATTCTTGCCTGCGGCGTCACGCGTCAAGACCTGCCCTTTCGGTACCGCCGATACCGTTCCTGTGGCTCGCAACTCCTTGGCCTCCCTCCACCGAGGAAGAACGCTCGCCCAGGATTTCTACTTCAGAATTCAGCCTTGGCGAAATGAAGAGACACGACGTATGTGTTTCAGAGATGGCTGTCTCCTGGTATGACGCTAATCATCTTCGTAGTGTATGGCATGGACGCCATGGAAATCCGTCAGCTCTTCCCACCATATCCTTAACGCCCTCCTGTCAAACGCAGCTCGTCCTGCTCGTTTTCAACCTGCCCACGTCAACACCTTCACCCCGTGGTAGAGACGCAACCTCCGGAAACCTGCGGCTATCGGATCAGTCGTGTCCCCTGGTGCTGTACCCGGACGTCTTCACTGACGGAGAAGAGGAGAAAGATGTATAGTTCGGGCTTGGGTCGGAAGATTTTTTGAAGAAGAGTGGGATGCGACCTTCCCCTCTCGTCTTCTGCCTAGAACGGACCCAAACCCGCAATGCTCACCTACCTTGGCCATCGACGACCACGGCCATATTCACAACCTCCGCGACAGTTCATGGATCGCAGAATGATCACAATACCCGGTCCTCCTCAACGCGGTCATCATCTAGCCTTCGTTGAAATTATGCCCTACTCGAGCCATTCTACCTCTCTATGACTATCGACCAGTCGCAATCCGTTGGCAGAAGGATGGAACATTGGTGCTTGGCGGAGAGGTTGTATGAAGTGGATACGAAGAAGACATATGGGCTTAGGAGGAGAGATGCGAGCGGAGGAGCTTGGAGGAGGTGTTATCCGGTTCTGGGTGAAGAAACGGCGACACACGGACAGATTCCTCCTCATACCCTACCTCTCCTCTCCTTTTCCTCATGGACAGTACCCAGACGTATCGTGACCTATGAGAGGATTGGGCTAAACGGCTGACTTGGGTGGCTCCGAGGAAGACGACGATGAAGATGAAGAATCCGCCTCTGGTTGTACATTTCTCTTCGTGCACACCTATCCGATCCGCGCTCTCGCATTTCTGACCATGGACGACGACGGTCTGGCCCAGTTCTCCTGCGATGGAGAGGGAGGAAATCTTACCAGGGAGGATGTTGACGACATTGACGCAGGAGGGGGACGGCCATTGGGTGTCCACATTCTCACCGCCATTGGACCTCGCATAACGATCCGTACTACATGCCATGGCGTGACCGCCTTCGTTGGAGATACGATTATCTTCTGTTGATTGATGATGGCGACATAACATACCGTTCCTGTTATCCTATCCTATCCCATCCTCCCTTCAATGTACATCGTCCGCCATTGCCTGCCCTATAATGATATAATACTTTGGTCATGGCTTCTATGACTGTTTACGAGCACTTTCTGGTACATTAAACACCATCTTGGTCTGGCGCCTATCACCAGCGTCTCCTTTCAACGGATCTCGTGGCCGCCACCACACCCCAAAATGACACGAGGCGAGCTCAACAGCTTTTGCACTCAAACGACGACCACCATATCGTGCATTCTACCAACTACAAGAAGACCACAATGAAAACTACGCAAGACGTAGCCGGTTCCCAGCCAGGTTACTCTGAGGAATGTGAGTTCTTTCGCAAATCTATTATAAAGATCCGTGCTCAGATGCGATTCAGTCAATGCAGAGGACGCAGAAGTCACCTATTCTTCATCCGATGGTGTCCTCTTCCGTATCCATGCAATCTACCTGAAAGTCCATACGGAAGGTTTAGCGCCGCCAGCTGAATCATCATTGGATGAAGTCGCCCCCTTGACCGAGCCTGCATCAGTCCTTGAGATTCTGTTTAGGTTCATCTATCCTCGTCGTCAACCAGACCTTGAGAATACCGAGTTAATCAAATTTGAAACATTAAAACACCTTGCGGAGGCAGCTGAGAAATACCAGGTGTATCCAGCCATGTATGCTTGCTCTCTGCAAATGCGGTACGCCCTTCGTTTTACTTGTTGGCAAAGAATCAATCCGTACTCACATTGTCATTGGACTTCGAAGCGCGACACTTCCGAACCATGCGGCAGCTATCCTCGGATACGCCTTAAAACATGATTATCGGACATTAGCTGCCGAGGCCGCCCCACTATCTCTAGGCTGCCCATCTGCTGAGGTCTTGAGCAGTATACCTACCAATTTTTATACCGAGTGGGTTAGTAACTAGTTTTACGTTGTTTTCTTTCCTATCAGTTCAAACTAACAAACTACCCACTCAGCTTTCATATTCTGACAGATGGCGACAAGTTCAGAAACTGGCACTTACCAAACTTCTTCCTTACGGCTCCAACCTTCACAGAGAAATTGTTTCCAGGATCGCAGAAAGTCCCGCCGCTCTGCATAATCTGAATAATGTTTTCGGCCCTGGAGATTCGGCTTGGAAGGCTGAAGTTAAAGCCGTTATCTGTGGGCAAGCGCCAACTAAGCTTGATTTCGTTGCGAAGGAATCAAAAAGCGACACCGACCCAGTCAGCGCAGTTCCAGTGGCCTTTGGCGACTTAACTATTCAGTGCTCCGACGGTATGCAGCTCCGTGTTGACCGTGCAATACTGAAAGCATGCGCTACTGGCCTGGCAGCTCTTTTTGCGAATGGGATCTTTGCACGTGTCACAGAGCTCTCTGCGACCATGCTCCGACTTTTGCAGTACATTCAACCTCGTAGCCAGCCAGACCTTGGAGTTCTTGGATTCGAATCGCTGCTAGACCTGGCAAATGCTGCGGAGATGTACAACGTCTACCAAGGCATGCAAGTGTGTAAAATATTCATGAAGTAGGTGGAAGGCTTAACATTGTCTACAAAATGCTGAGGCGGGGCTTAGGAAATTGTGCTCGTCTACATTTACCCGCTCGTCGATGGCTGCGGACGCCTTTCTATATGCAGCCCGTTGGAGGTACGTTGATGTACTTGACGTAATTGCCCCCCGGACGCTTTACCTGTCGTTGGAGGATGCATCTGGAACGATGCCTGCGTATATTTTTAAACCATGGGTAAGCAAATTCGAAGCTCGTGGAGCAAGATTGTTTCTTAACAATGAGGCAGGTCAGATACCGTGAACAGTGGCAAGAAATTCGCCAGGACACTGTAAAGCGATTGGTTCGCTACTGCGCCGAAATGAAGGACTGTTCTCACTACGGAAACCACGAGCATGGAAACCGCCATTGCCGGGTCTTCTTTTCAGAATATGCATACCCAATCGCAGATAAATTACTCGACTCAAATGGCCTTCAAGAGTTAAGCGATAAACATATTCAAGAGATCTTTCCTGGCGGTATTCCGCCATCCTGTTATAGTGGTCGAGCTGATATGGGGAGGTGTCGCGCGGACGCAAGTAGCGCCATTGAGGTCATAGAACCAATTAGTACATTCATAGAGCCCAATTAAAGAGCAGTCATTGGAAGATGTTCGTATATTGTAGCTAATTACAGTGATATTCAAGATATCTTCCGGGAAATTTGGGGTACAGAGATAATCTAAGATGTCCTTTTCGCTACTAATGCCCGTTGAAAGGATGGTATGCTCCTTATCCTAAGTCCATACCGGCGGTATGAAGACCAACGATGCCAAAAGATCGTTTGGTGTACCATATGAAATCTTTTGAACGATAAGTCATAGATATGTTAAGGTTCTCAAGTAATCACCGGAAACCACTTTACTATGCTTAAGTTGGGTGGTATTCTCTCAACAAAGCTCGCGCCGGATAGCGTTTCCCTACTACTACACCACAAATACGACCCTCCCACTGAGATGAATGGACTCATCCCAGCGAGCAAGTCCTCCAACTCGCAGTCGACTGCTTCAACGGCAACACGCCGAGCCTTACATACACAAATGCACAGATCCAAGTTCGGCCTACGAAGGCGGGACCGTCATATCAAAACTGCTATTCCCTCGTTACTCCCTACATCGGTACACACGGTCGATCAACGTTAACAACGGGCCTGTCTGGTAGAAGACAGCTGCTACCACGTCGACTGGACGGGGCCTCACGCATCTGAGTGCGGCGATAATTTCGTTGAATACGGTACCACTCAGCCGCCTGAGTTCAATAAACCTTGTTCCAGCTCTGGTTTATGTACGAAAGCGGATGATAGTATGAAATTCAGAGTCTAGACCGAGGGATAGAGCCTTGGCTTGGAGTAATCATGGAGGTTCGGCGGGGTATGTTGGGCCGGTGAGTGATATAATCTTGCTCTGGGAATTTCATGAATTATATCATCGAATTATTTAATAAATATGGCGTCCGAAGGGTCCTCTTGATGATGTAGTAGCAAATCAGTATTTGAATTTCGAGGGTGGCCAACCAAGGAGGATTGGAGCGGAGATCCAAACATTTCTGGCGAATTTTTCTCCTTTGATCTTGACCACGACCTTCGGTTCATCCGTCTCTACATCAATTCATTTGCTCTCAATCGAATGTTTCTACTCTACCTAGTAGCTTCAACCTGTTCAATGTAGAATCTGCCACCATGAGAGCTGCAGTTGTGCTACAAATCCTCAAGCTTGCACGCCGCAGAGGAACATCTGAGGACTGCCACCAACGACCTTTCCAATAAACGAAGCCGACCCCGCCATATCACGGGCCTGATATTTGGCGATCAAGCAGACACAGATGGAAGCAGATGAATAAAATATGCGCCACATACCCCATCACTTTGGATCTGGTCAACAAAGATTCTTTCTAAGGTCGTCGGCATATCCCTCTCTTCCACCCACCTCAGCTCAAGAAGATGCCGAAAACAGAAAGCCTTGTCCATATCCCCCATTCCCATCAGTTATTGTTGCCCAAACGTGACCTTGGGAGATCATCGATCATCGATCATCACCCGAACTGTCCTTTCCTTTCTGCTTCCTGGCTTCTGAGGCACAAGAGGACGATTCTTCGTATTCAGTGCTAATGACGCCATGGCACGGAATACAGAACTTCTACCTCTCTCCGCCCCTCCCTTCATCTTCCTCCGTATACGGAGACGACGATTGAACCTTACACGCCTCCCAACCAGTCGCCACGGCTCGGAATTCACCTAGTGCTACCGTTCGTCCACTGCCTATTTCCAAGCTGCGCACCTACGTGGAGATAGATTGGGGAATCAGGTGTTGCACCGTCTGGCCACCTTTGACTAGTCCCCACGGCGCCCGTCAGAGAGATCCAACTAGAGGGGAGAGGGTTGCGTGTGGGATGCAAGGGCTGGGTGGTCTGGCGGCGGGTTCGGGCTCGGGAGTATTCGCTGACGACGGCGAAGGGTATGACGCCTGATTTATGATGGAGGGTGAAGGAGATGCGGAAGAAAGATGGATGGTCAGAGCCACGACCGCGACGAAGAAGAGCGGGATGGTCATGTCAACTCCAACTAAGATGGCCATGGTCTCAATTCCTGCCATCTTCGCCCGAGTTCTACGTCGTCACCATAAACGGAATCGGAACCACAACTTGGCAGCATATTGACGAGCTACATGAACTACGTTCAGGGCTGTTCAGGGTTGTAGCTCCATCTTTGCATCTCGAACCCCCAAACGTGGCCTTGGCGCACCTTTGTGTACCGAGGTGTCAAGACCTCCATTTCCCCACCGGCGACACTACAGCTTTTGGCTCACAGTTCGGTACCCTTGCTGTGCCCAAAATGAACGCCCACACAGCATATATGCTCGTTCGATCCATTCTCAAATAAAGCTTCGGCGAAGTGGAGGAATATGACGTATGTGCTTTGGACCACTTTTTCCCGATACGAAGCTGATTATCTGTTGTAGTATTCAACGTGGATTTTGAGGAGATCCAGAAGTTCCCGCCAGCCTGGTCATTGTCGTCCTTCTTCTCACATTCGGCTCTTCCTACTCGCTCTTGACACGAACGTCTCGATATCTCCAGCCAGAGATGCAGCTACTGGGAAAGCTGTAGCTGGAGCATCGCTCCTCGTCGCCGTCAGATCATGATGCTGCATCCCTGGAGGGGAGGAGCGAAAAGCGGGTACGCTCCTGGCGGGAGGGCTCTGAGCAAGAAGTCGAGGAATTTCCCTCTCTTCTTAACCTCATCCTTGGTGGGAACGGCCACAAACCCTCCAAAGGAGAGGAGAGGAGCTTGGGGACAGAGGGCATCCGATCCTGGATTAAGAGACGATGAAGAACGCACGGATTGGTTTTCTTCGCGGCCCTCACCAACCCCTACTTCCCCCACGGCCCACACGAGATTGCCACACGTCCCACCCTTGCTTTCCGCTTTACAGCCTCGTTTTCAAGCGGAACATCCAGCTTTGACTGGGTCGGAATTCGGCATATGAGCTGATCAGCATGCCGCGTCCTCGTGGGGGGCCTATGGCTGGCGAACGGTAGCCTATACGGATGGGCCATACGGACAGTACCAGGACCTGTGGTGACCGGCATTGATTGAGGAGAGGGGTAGACGGTTGCGGTTGGAAAGCGTCATCCATTCCAAGCTCATGTACTTCTGGCCATGCACGACAACGGCTTGACTCTCTTCTCACTGGCAGGCTAGGTGATAAAAGAAGGTTAAGACGAGGCTGAGGGATGGTAACGAAACGAGGCGTGGCAGGGCCTTGGCTGATTGGGACGCTTGGTGGTGGTTTGGCCGATGGAGAAGCAGAAGGAGAAGGAGGAAAGCAGGGACGTGGAGGATGAAGCCAATGGACGGGTGGAAGGCGATAACGGGGATGTGGAGGAAGAGAAGATGCCAACGACCCAGCCCCTGTGTAACGGAGGAGGTTGACAGCAACCCAGTATCCAGCTATCGCACCCTCACGCAAATTCGGAATACGGAATTTCGCCTGTCCACGCTCCTTATCACTTAATGAAGGTGAAACGACAGTGGTTAACATCGAGCTCACCCCTGCTTGGCACATTCCGAACCCACACCTTCGCCTTTTCACCGAGGCCTGACGCAAGATGGAACCAGCCTGAACTCCAAAGTCCTCCACCGAAACCTTTTCTTCGTCTGTACCATCCTGCCAAGAACCGACCTGGCGTCCCTTCTAGCCCGTGCCGTAGAGGGCGACTGACAAATTAAGAAAGGATGACGAATGAGGCTTACGTGACACGTACAACATTACGTTGGTGCCGCTGGAAATACATCTGTCTTCTCGAGATCCTCTGGCTCTCCATGGCTAGAGAACCTAGCGTTTCCCTCTCCTTTCCCCAGTGTGTATTGTCTCTCTTTGGCCTCCCCCTACAATAGTGTTATCCTTGGTCACGCTTTATATGACTATTTATGAGCATGTATACAGCCATATTTTATGACTTTGCGGCACTGTTCGTCTGGCGCTTATCACCAGCGCCTCTGACGTTTGAGGGATCTCGTGGTCGTCGTGCCCACAAAACGACACGAGGCTTGCTCAACAGCTTTTGCAATCAAACCTCCACCATATCGCGCGTCAGAGGGGCCGGTCACCGGTCTACATATCGTGCATCCTCTTGACTTCAAGACGAATTCAATGGAACCTACCCAAGACGTAGCCCATTCTCAACCACGTTACTCTGACGAATGTGAGCTATTCGCAGGATTACCACGTTTGACCACCACTCATCGATCATCTTTCATCCTCCGATTCAGTCAACGCAGTGGATGCAGAGGTCACTTACGAGTCCTCCGATGGAGTTAGATTTCGTATTCATGCCGTTTATCTCAAAGCCCACGCCGGGGTCTTGGCTCCGATTCCTGGATCGACGTTTGACGAGGTCGTCCCTCTGGTCGAACCAGCCTCGGTTCTGGAGATGCTGTTCAGGTTCATATATCCAAGACGGCAGCTGGATCTTGAGACATCGCTTGAGTTCGAAGTTCTGAAGGATCTGGCAGAGGTAGCCGAAAAGTATCAGGTTTATCCGGCAATCTACGCCTCGTATCTCCAGATGAGGTACGTTATGTCGTTCTGCACACCATAGTATTCTAACGTTGTGTGCAATGTAGGGCTACACTCCCTAACCATGCCCTCGACATATTGGCCTACGGTCTCAAGCACGATTACAGTGACATCGTCAACGAGGCTGGTCCGCTTGTTCTTGATGAACCGACATGGCATATCTTGAGAGTGATCCCAACTGAGTATCACGAGGCATGGGTAAGTCAAATTGGATTCAGGAACGCTCCGTGTGCTAAAACCCGAAGCAGCTAAAGTATTATCATCAATGGCGGGAAGTACAGAAGCGGGCATTCACAACACATCTGACTATTAGGGTTGTCCAAAATCCAACTATTATTTCTCGAGCCGCAAGTGGACTTCTAGCCATGTACCAACTTGATAAGACATTTGGAAGCGAAAGCTCCAGTTGGCGGTCACCGATTGAGGCTGACATACAAAATATCACTCCGCTGGCGCAATCTATGGGGAACGCACCGAATGAATTGTCGGGTCTGCCTCTCGACTTGAAGGACCATGGCACTACTCTGATAGAGTGCGGAGACGACATTCAGCTTCATGCGAACAGCGAAACACTTAAGGCCTGCGGACCTGGCTTTATAGCTCTCGTTTCCGAAGATAGCAACATCTGTGTCCCAGAGAATTCATCTACCATTCTCCTCCTTTTGCGCTTCATTCATCCGGTGCGGTCGCCAGACCTCTCTGCGCTCCCGTTCGACGAGCTCAGCAGGCTGGCATACGCAGCGGAGAAATACTCTGTATTCCAAGCCATGCAAATTTGCAAGGTATTCATGAAGTAAGTGAACAAATAATGTCGCTGCCTAAGGAAACGAGCATGATTTGTGAATCTAGGAGAACACTTCCTTCTAACCCAGCCGAGATATTCTCGTATGGTGCCAGGTATGGGTACATCGACATCTTGGACGAATCTGCGCCATTGGTCCTTCATATGTCACTCGACGACATGGCATGCCTTTCTCCCACTCTTTTCATAGCATGGGTCAGCTTCCTACATCTACTGTTCATGGATTCACTTGTTAATTGTGGAACAGGCTCGATATTATCAGAAGTGGCAGGACATCTGCCGTGAAATCATTCTGAAGTTAACAAACTATGGATGGTGCAATGGAGCACGAACCTGCTCGTCGCCTAAGTGCGGTTCTAAATTGGGTGCATGTTCCTGCCGCACCATATTCTCTATACATACCCACCCAGTTATTGTAAAACTTCTGGGTGGTCCTCAGTGTCTTGGAGACGTTGGTTCTCTATTCGAGGCACCATGTGGATCATCGGCGGACATATTCAGGGAATGTCGGCTCGCCGTTGAAGATAGAATTAGAGCTATGCCGTCCTTGAGCACATTCATGATATAGCTCTAGTATTAGAGCTGGATCCCTTAACGTAGCAAAATAATTCGTCTTTCCATTTTCTTAGGGTCAAGTTTGATTTTGAATTGAAAACCATTTAGCTACGTGCAGACTCGTCGTCTGTTTCCTCCAAAATTGATATGCAGGAATCAGATTCCTGTCTAGCAATGCTCTGGACGTAGAGTCCCACAGCCAGAGCGTGGTTCACCTGAAACCCCTTACCTTTGCTGGCATCCACATTTTCACGCCGTTCAATATACTGTAGTCTGATTCAGTGGACTAGACTTTAAGTTGGTAACGATCGCACGCGGAGGAGGCTCAGGTCGTGTTCGACCCTGTCAAGAAGTATCTCCAGTGACCATGGAGTAATACAGTAATCTGAGCTGGAGAGCTGTCAGTGACTTCTTCGATGTGCCTCAACTCTTTGGGTTAGATTCGCCTTCGTACTTCATGCATAGTGTTGTGACAAAGGGGAGATGCGGCAGTGCCGGCCCGACCACATTTGCCCAGCGTATAGTTTGGCTTTGTTTGCGTTTCAATTCTTGCACTCTCCTACTCCCGACTCTTCCGTGTCTTCTGGCCTGAAAGACATCTACGAACAAGGCAACGAAACCCAAGGATCCTTGCAAGAGATCTATTTGACAATGGATACCTCTTTGTAGCGAGGTTTACCTGACATCTTCGCCAATGTTGTTGCAATTATTTATTCTTGCCTGATTTCTTTACCGCTTGGCTCTTTGGTATGACAGTTGATTTCTTTCGCCGTTCGGTTGAGCTCATGGGTTTGGAGGACAGTAAATCACGGGAGTAGCGTGAAAGCCTCAGAATCCTTCGCTACCTTCCCCGGTGCTTCCCTTTGTGGCCTCACAGACAGCCTAACTCACTGTTGACGACGCAAATCTACGACAATCCTCCCTTGCACCTACCGAAAGCAAATGGGGGGTTCTTTTCCCATCGTTGCCCCAATTTCCACTGTCGATCCGTTTCTAGAATATATTCCAATATGCTTCTTTCCTCCTCACGTCACCGTTGGTGGGGATGTGTTTCAATAGGAGGTGCATATTGACGGGCAGCGCCGGTGACAAAGAAGGCTAGGGGTAGCCATGGAGGATGTGTGAGAGGAGGCCGAGAGGCGATTGGCGAGGATCATGGAAAAGGCGAAGACCGACGAGCTGGTTGAACAACAATGTGAACCGTAAAACCTTCTTCACGTCTCCTCCCCTCAAACCTCCAAAACCTTCACGCCTCTTCCTTCCCTGCGGCATCAAGATCTCGCTTCTTTTCACCGCCGATACTGCATATTTTGGCTGAAAAGTCACCACCTTCGCCGCCAAATGTACGCTCGTCGCGGAATGCTGCTCGTCAAGTTTATTGCCAAGAACAGCTTGGAAAAGTAAACAAAGACACGTGGTGTAAGTCCCTCAGACGACTTCCTCCGGAATATGACGCTGAATATCTTCCTTAGTATACGACCTCAACTATGGAAAATCCGGTACTCTTCGCCAGCTAGATGGTTACCAGCCTCTCCGAAAATCTTCTCGTCCCGCTTAGTTCTCAACACCAGTCGTCTCAACACCTTCGGTCCGAGGCGCAGCCATTGGGAAACCTGTGGCTAGAGAATCGCTCGTAGTCGCCTGGGTAGCTGGAGAGGAGAGAAGAGCGGTGCAAGGCAGCGAGCAAGAAGAGCACCACGAACTCCCCTCTCTTCCCCTTTAACGTCTCCCTTCCTCCGAATCATATCCCCGAACCTATCCAAATCTACACTTTCTGGCCATGACCACCGATGGCTATAGCCACACCCCACCCTCCATCACCATTCACGAACCATGGAACAAAACGCTACCCATTGATCCTTGATACAGTTACCCACCATATCGTCTCGAAGCCCTCCTACCGGTCCATTACTATCGACGTTCGTTGCGGATGGTGGAATTACCGCGTCCGTCGAGCATCCTACCGTGAAGCTGGTAGATGGGCGTATGACCAGTTGGATTCACCTCGTCCGCGGAAGTTTGGAACGCGCCGCCCTTGACGGAGAGGTTCTGTAAAGGCCAGGGGGAGCTGATGGGAAACTGGGAAGAGATGCGAGGAGAGGAGAGGGGTTTGGGGGAGGGGTTAAAACGTTCCGCGCGAAGAGTCGATGAAGAACAGACAGATTCCCATGCATGCCGCCTTCGCCCACCCACCCGTTCTTCACGACCCACACGAAATGATTCACGTCTCATCCTTGCCTCCCACCATACCCACCCACTTTTGAGCTGGAGATGCAGCTTTCGTCAGGCTGGGCTTCTGTATACGAAGCGGCCAGCATGACGCATTTCTGCTGGCCGGAGACTAGCAAATCGCTTGCGGTCACTTATACGTGTGGGCCATATGGACAACACCCGGCTGTGCCGTGATATATTTTGGGTGGGGGAGAGGGTTGGACGGCTGGGGTTGGACGCCACGAGGAAGACAAAGATGAAGCTGGATAATTCGCATCTCCTTTCACTATCTCTTTGTACATCTCTTTGTACGAAGCCATCTATTCCAGGCTCACGCGATTCTGGTCATGGATGACCACATCCAGCCTATGATCTCAGGCTAGGCGATGGGGAGAAAGAGAACGTCGAAAATGGTGAAGTAACTAGGCAGGAGAGGCTTTTCGTGTGGAACTGTGGGACGCTTGGTAGACAGTTGGGGCAACCATTGACGATGGAGAGGGAAGAATTCAGGAGGTGGAGGATCAGGTGGATCCACGGCCCATGGAAGGCGATGAAGAAAAACGAGACGGGGAAGGGAGGTACCAACGACGATGAAGATGACAACCCATCCCTCTTCTCCAATCTACCCGTCGACATCTCCTTCGCCCACCAATGCTCCTGAGTCCATTCATGGACAAGGATGCCAAGGGAGATCGTCTGATGTAAATGCCAGCCCGTATATTCTGCGAACTTTGATTGGCTACAGAATCTTCTCTTTTGCTTTTGCTTTCTTTCGTCTATATCAATGCTCTTCATTAATCCCTCGGACCTCCATTGTTATTCTCGGACACTGCTTATAACTATTTACGAACACATACAATCCAAATAGATGTGCGAAACGATATGTCTGGCGCCTATCACGATTCACCAGCGCCTCCGTTTGAGGGATCTCGTGGTCGTCACACCCACAAAACGACACGAGGCGAGCTCAACAGCTTTTTCCACTCAAACCGTAATCATATTGGCATCCTCTTGATTACATGGCAACCTCGATGGAAACTACCCAAGACGTAGCCCATTCTCAACCACTGTACTCTGACAACTGTAAGCTATTTCACAGCAATACCTTGTCGAACCCATGTTCATCTTTCACCGACTGATCCAGTCAATGCTGAGGACGCGGAGGTCACCTACGAGTCGTCCGATGGCATTCGATTTCGCATCCATGCTGTCTATCTTAGAGCACACTCTGAGGTCTTGGCCCCGATTCCTGGATCGACATTTGACGAGGTCGTCCTTCTGGCTGAACCGGCGTCGGTTCTGGAGATATTATTCAGATTCATTTATCCCAGACGGCAACTTGACCTAGAAAACTCACTGGAATTCGACGCTTTGGAGGAGCTTGCAGAGGTAGCCGAGAAGTATCAAGTTTTTCCGGCCATGTATGCTTCGTACCTTCAAATGCGGTGAATTGAGTTTTCCTTTCAGCGTATTCTCATGTTGACCAGTCATATAAATCTAGAGCAACCCTCCCTTCTAATGCCATACAGATATTGGCATATGCTCTGAAACATGATTATGGTGATATTGTCGAAGAGGCAGCTCCATTAGTACTGGACGAGCCGATGTTGGACGTCTTAAACACGATCCCGACAGAGTTTCATGCGGTTTGGGTGAGTCACCGTTTCGTCGTATGGTGCAGTGATATCGATAGCTATGGGCTAGCTCAAGTACAATCATCATTGGCGAGAAGTACAACGCCATGCACTCACAACATGCATGTGTGCTGCTGGCGGTTATTTCACTTCAAACGTTGTATCTCAAGTCGCCAGTGGCTTATTGGCTCTACATCGACTTGATAAAACATTTTATGTTGAACAAAATTCGTGGAACGGTGATAATACTGGCCTGGACAAGTGGAAATCATTGGTTAGAGAGGAGATCGCTCAGATTCCAACCTTGACGCAGCTAATTTCGCCCTCGACCTCTAACGAGATATCCCAAAATACCTCTGCTAAAGCGATAGCACGCGGTGATCTTCAAATTAAGGCAGTGAGTGGAACCGTTTTTCACGAAGACTATGCAGCGCTCCAAGCTTGTGCACCTGGGCTTGCGTCATTGGGTACATCAGGCACTACAGTTGAGATCCCGGAGAGCACAATCACTATGTTGCTTCTCCTGGATTTCATCCGTCCTGTTCGATCTCCAAACCTGCAATCGTTAGATTTCGACTCCCTAAAAGAGCTCGCTCTTGCCGCCGAGAAGTATAAGGTATTTCAGGCTATGCAAATGTGCAGGGTATTTATGAGGTAAGTTAAAACGAGATTGTGATGTAATTCATGCGGTGACCATTCTCATTAATTTACGTTGTAGGAAAGCACTCCCCTTTAATGCAGAGGAAATATTGGTGTTCGCCTTCCAGTTCGGCTATACCGATATTCTAGATGCATCGGCCCCGCTGACACTTCACACGAAAATGGAAGTAATGGCCGTCCGGCTCCCTCTGCGTGTTTTCCCGCCATGGGTATAGTCCAAATTCTCCCATTAATCTCTACAGCTAACGCTCCTCTTTTTATTCCCTCCCTTTAGGCGCAGTATTATTGCAGTTGGCAGGCCATATGTTTCAGCACAATTCTACGCTTAACGGAGGGTGGAGATCAAATTCAAAGAAGGCACCGGCACCGGCGCGATAAAGGTTACTGCTGCGAAGGGACGTTTGCCGAGAAGCATGTGAATCCAATCATCAAGATGCTTCTGGAAAACCCGGGACATCTACTGGATCTGGAGACTCTATTCCCTGCTGAATCGCCGTGTCGGGACTCGGACGCGAGGCGTGTATTCGACGAATGTCGGGCGGCTGCTAAAGACGCTATTCAAGCAATCAAACCCATGAGTACGTATATGCAGGTCGTGTAACTTATAATAAAGCACGGAATACATCATCCGACTTTCGAGTTATTCAGTGACGAAATGGGAAACTAGGAAGATATTCAATTCAAGGAAATGGCCAGCGTTCAAAATTACGCTTTGTGTCGAGTTAGTAGCAATTATGCCCAACGAAACAAGAATGTCCCGGTGACGGTAGAAAAGGTAAATCGATCGACGACCACGCATACATCAACCTTCGAAAGAAGCAAAGAGTTCTGTCTCAACTCCAACCGATAACCTAGTGATCATACTTCGGCTTGCAGTAGGGACAGCAATGTCCGTGCTTTGGGTCTGCAGGAGCAGGAACGGAACCGTGTGGGCAGGTCAAATATTCCTTAGCCTTGCACCTCACAAGATCGCAGGGACTGTCAAAACGCGCTTGGTCAGTCATCATAGCTTTGACTCCTACGATACAATTCTGGCTTACTTCGGCTTGGGTTTGCAGGAGGGGCAGCATTTTCCGTTCTTCGGGTCTGCAGGCTCTATAACGGTACCGTGTGGGCAGTGCACTTGCTTACAGAGCACAGCGAGACAAGGCCTGGTATATCAAAGTTCAAATGTGTATGCGTTAATCGACAATACGGTAGGTGAGGATGAAACGAAGGCTTACACTGGCTTAGGTGTAGGTTTACACCATGGGCAGCACTTGCCGAGTTCCGGAGATGCGGGGTGCCTGTTAGTTCCCGGAGGGCAGGTGAGGTCGTCGTAAGGAATACACTTGATTTTCACCAGCGAGCAGTCGATTTTGGCCGCTTGGAGTGTGACGATGTTTGACAGGAGGAGGAGAACGAGGGCGAGGGCAGAGGCGTAGAGGTTCTTCATGGCTACAATGGTGGTTGCGGTGGACGAAGAACGGGTAGGAATCACTGGTCTATCCTGAGTCGAATCCTCATTCATTTATAGGATGTAATAGAGTGTGACTCTGCTCCGTAGAATTCTCGAGAATTGGTCGATCCTTGTTGGTACAGTTGAAGGCTTCTTGTTAGTTGAGCCAAGCCTTAGACCAAGCCTAATATAGCTCTACTAGTGGATGGATACTAGGCACTGCAGTTGAAAAGAACCTCAGTGATTCTCAAAGGCTCTTCTTTGCGCGATTAAGACAGGTAAGACAGATATCAATATGCCTTTGGGAGACATGTATGAGCGGGCAGTGACGATAACGAAGTGAAAATGTCCCCAATTCAATTGTTGGCGGCCCTACTAGGAAGCTTGACCCCTGTTTTTGAATCTTCATCATTGACACCGTTGCGCACAGAACCAAGGTGTCCCGCGGACTAGGGCAATTACTCTATTCAGTGTGGGTAATTCTTTGACGGATTAGGGCGCGGAAAGTACGGCATCTACTAGGTCAGCCATGGGTATGTTGAATTTACTACATAAACTACGTCATCCCAGTAGCGTTTGTACCGTCGTGAACTGCATCTACCGCGCGTGTGTACCCAGCGAAAGATGTGAGACGGTTGATGGTTGCTCGACCCCCGTTTGAGATTGTGTCATTTTGAATTTGATTTTTCAATGACATCTTCGTGTCCCGCCTCTATGGGTTAGATTCCCGCTACCTTTTAAGGTAGTAGGGTTTTGGAGGGGCGTGTCCAAATCGTTTTTTAGTGGGGAAACACAATCCATCAGCAGCTGTGCACTGAGTTCGAAATCTCTCGGCATTTCGCGGTCCCAAATGAGAGGTTCAACTGTTTGCTTCAAGTTCGAGATAAATACAAGATAAATATGCAACTACATACCCTGACTACTCAAGGACGAGTAGCTGAAGGTTTCCTTTAATGAATGAGCTTTACGGTTAGTAGATGCCAGATATCTAAAGCCACCGCGTAAGCTTGAGCAACGTACCTCGTTGCGAAAGGTTGCGTGCAGAACCCACTCAGTAAGGAACCACGACGGTTGTATAATTCATGAAGGAGACGAAAGATGAAATCCGAGTGTTGTGTTATGAATAAGTATTGAGCATAATTATAAGATCTTTCCCCCAAGAAAATTGCCCCCGATATTCCGAACTCGGAGCACAGATCACGAGCTTGGGTGCGGGTTTATTCATCCTTTCCCCCAGTTTAGCCCCCGAGGTAAGGACATCGAACGTCCTCCCAAGCCGTTTTCCTCATTCTGGGATCGCACCTGCACTCCGTCTGGAGCTGAGCTGAGTTTTCTCGAGGAGACTGATGCCACGGGCAGTTTCGAAATCATTCAGGGAGCGTTGCAATCTTCTTGGCACACGTAGCCTGATTCATATAAGTATGTACTGTAACGGAACAACATGATGATAATGGTAGAGGACTGAGAGCGAGCGATTACTGTATACTATCAGCGCGTTAAGTTGGACTATCAAAAGTCGATCGCACAGTCTGCACGAAGACATCAATTTCTATGGGTATATCCAGGTATTCACTCCAAAGAGAGACTCCGAGAGAGGGACACCTCGTGGTCGTTCAAACGTTCAGGTGAGGTTTGAAGTCAAGAATCAACGGCCTGTATCTTAGCGATTCAGAGGCATGAACGCGGCCATCCCGGCCCGATTACTTTCCTTTTTGGCTCCCCCTGGCTCTGTTTGGTCACCGTCTTCCGACGTCCGTTTCCTCGTCGCCATCTTCGATCTTCAATTCTGTCTTTGGTGCTTTTGCATCTCCGCTCAATCTACCTATCTTCTACAACGGAATTCTTCGAAGAAGGAAGTACATTGACGACTGTGATGCAAACTCTTGTTATTTCTAGCGCCTCTCTACCCTCTATACTACTGATTCTATCCCTCGACATTCTTGCTCTCGAAATTTCCTATCGATCCGATACCTTCGGCGGATGGCTTGGGCTGGTTGTCTCGCGTTGCGGCATGAACCTTGTGTCGAACTTTGGAGGAGAAAGAAGGTAAAGAATGGTCGTATAAGTGGCTTCTAAGAACCCGAAGTGCGCAATTTACTCCAAACTAATGTTCGCGGTCTTGATACTGACTACTCCTCTAGCGTACGACTCGGATTCCCGAGTCATTTGATGAATTCTCTCAACCTACGCTCTTGCCTTATGTACCACGATGCCCAGTCTACCTAGCTCAGGTGTCCAATACCATATGACGCAGCAATTATTGGCTTCTACAACATTAGGCTCGGTCTTTCGACTTTGGCCGAACCACGTAGGCTCTAAAGCCGCGATTCTCGCCAGGCTCGCAAGCGATGGTATCTGTATTTGATCTGGCTGTCATAGGATGCGCGCCTTGACAGAGAAGCTACGCCTCACTCCACTCTGCTGTTGCTCGGTCAAATGGACCGGAAGTATTTTAAGAAGAGGCTGGCGCTGAGTGCTGATGGTTGGGTAGGCAATCGCTCAATGACGGACTGGCTATGCCTATCTCGAAGATCCGGGATCAAAATCACGCAATGTTCAACCATGTCTCGCGCCATTCAATCAGCCGATGATCTCGTCAGTTGGATTCTACACTTGGCTGAAGCTCCTTTTATCGAGAAACAACATCTTAGGATAGTCCGACTACGCTTTAGAGGAATATTGTATTTGTATCTCTACTCTGGTTTCTGGATCATACACGACGGCTTCCTTCGCTCCGACTACTTCATACAAGGGCACAAACACCTCCGTCGCTCAATCACAAGGGCAACAAACACCTCTATCGCTCAATCTTGTCCGCTTTGCACAAGGGCAGCAACTAAATCTTGTCAGCTAACAACGGGAGATTTCAAGTAGTGTCAGCGTACGGTATGGGAGCTCGCTTAACCCAGACGCCGCGTTGTAAAAACTCGTCGGCATCAGCACTTTTTTCGGTGTCTCTCTTCGGCCAGTAACCGTAACGCTGGAGGACAGTGTCGGCCTCTGCAGCCTCCTTTCTCCTGATCCAGTTACCTGGAACAGCGTTGGCATCATAGTAAGCACCTTCGCTACGCTACGCATTGACATTAGCAGGCAGCACGTATGCTAACAGGAACATAAATTGGCGTACCTCCTCGGTGGGAACGGCAGTGACTACGCAGACGAGAGCAACAAGAGTAATGGCGAGTTTCATGGGGAAAGAAATATGATGAGGGATGAACAGAAGTTGGGTATGTGAGCTAGTTCGACGCCGCCCTTTTGTACCACACGTTCAGCTTACCTAGTTGAGATATTGAGTACCATACCACGCTGTCATTACTGGCTTCTACAATATTAGGCTCGGTCTTTGGCCTTTGGCCGAAGTCAAGATTTCCGACGTATCCGGATTTGATCTGGACGCCATAGAATCCACCATGCTGTGGGTCGGTCCGAAGGACTCGAAATATATTAGGGATAGGTGGGCAGTAATGGGCAGCAATCAGTCAATTGCAGGCAAGTATGATTATCTCAAGGACCCAAGGGAGAAATCATGCGATGTTCGACCATGTCTGTCAACATTAGCCGATGATTTCGGTGAATATGACTATACCTTCTTTCTAAACGTACATTTTGAGACTGCTCGTCCACATGTTTTACGCCTGTATGCATTCGCCGGCTGTACGAAATAAGGTTTCTTTCCGATACGCGACCTTGTTTCTGGAAGGTCATCAGCCTCTCATAAACCCAATCCCCGAGCTTCTCGAACTTAACGTAGGGAGCGGTAAATACGGAGGTTGCGGGAGTACGAGGAATAGCATAGCCCATTAATTCGCATTTTGTGTGGTAGAACATGAGTTCTGATTTTGCCTTGACCCCTGTCCAACGGGTTGCCAGTCGCACTTGCTTACGCACGATCGTTCTGCCAGAATCAAACCTAGCTTGCAAATCCTCTTCTAATCAGAATGCCTTCCAGTGCGCAAGCAGGCTCTGCAGGTCGTCGGGGATCTTTTTCGGGATAACATACCCTCGTCAGCACCTTAGACTGCCGCTTGTCACCTCTAACAGCGATCAAAAGCCTCCCTTATTTGGTGTGCTTTCTTCGTCATCACAACTGACTTGCTCATCGTCTTCAACAGCGATCAAACATGATCTCATTTCGGTCAGCCTCATCAACCTCTTTTCAAACTCTTGCACAATTCTGATTCTCATCAGAAGCGTACGTGCAAGCTACAATATATTTTACTACCGCAGTGACTGCCTTCACAATCCAGCTGTCGCCTGGGAATTCGCGATCGCCGGTGATCACGTCCCCTCCCACGTTCTCGGCGACTTACAGTCAAGTGGAGGTTAACGGGAGCCTCCTCTCGCCAGCAAGTATTCTCGAAAACTAAACAGATAAGCATTCTCTACAGCTTTGATTCTCATCCTACTCCTCTTCAAGGAGTAGTATCTACGAGCTTAAGGGCCTAACGGCACAGCAAGCTGCCCTAATTATTCCTTGAGTTTCGTTCTCCCATTACAGCTCCTTCGGTTAGCCGAGACGATCGTGTCAAGACCCCGCAGTTACGAGGGCTTTTCTTCCACAACGTCTGATAGTTGGTCAGTCCCATTCTGAGGTTGTGGCATCTGAGATGTAGATGACTTCTTCGAGATGTCCCACCTCTATGGGCTAGATTCATCCTGGCGAGTTCATGATTGAACGTTGACATGATAATTTCGGAAGACGAGCTTGAAGTTGCGGCAATGCCGGCCCGGCCATATATTTCCATGGAGATGGTTTGGGCTTGTTTGTAGCACACACCTTTTCGTCTTCTGTCCACATCGTCCCCACTGTTGGCGATTTCCCGTATTCTGGGTTGACAAACATCCAGAAACAAGACCATAAAACCAAGGATTCTCTCTACAAGACTCCCCTCCTCGTTTTCCCTACAAAATCTAGATCTATACGAAGGCACCTTTGAGCATTGGCCAGCATGAGGTCGCTCCTCCCTTCCCAAGTCACCGAAGCAGACTCATCCGGACATCTGGGTCATACAGAATCGTTCGCGTCAACATATCGTGTCGTTGATTACTCGTCCCTGATCCCGCCCTACTATCATCCCGACGAAGACGACGACGGACATGGCCCCAATTTCATCTTAGCAGGGGTCCTAGGTCCTTGTTGCTAATAGCAATGGAGACTGTGTCGTTATCTTCGTATCTCTTCCCTCCGCCGCTTTGGAACCTTCGAACACATCTCCTTGTCCCTGGACCTGCGGCACCAGGCTTCAAGACCTCACCTCACCTCATCGATCGTCCCCGGGCCCGCATCCTTTGGCTTGCAACCCCTTGCCCTCGCTGCACCAGGGATGAGTGCTCGCCCTGGAGTCCTGTTTACCTTGTTCGTTTTCAAGCGCAGCTTCGGTGAAGTGAAGAAACATTGCGTAGGTGCTTCAGACAACTTTCACTAGACATGACGCTGATTCTCTGTCATAGTATATGGTGTTGACTCCTGGGGAATACGACAGTTACAGCCAGGTCGTCGTCACCCTTCCTCTCTCAAACACGGCTCGTTCTGCTCCATTTTGAAACGCGTGCTGTCGACATCTTCAGTCACAGACACAGCTAACGGCAAACTCGTGACTGGCAACTCGCACATTCACGCCTGTACATGCTGACCATACTACATGTACTCGGCCATGTACACTGGAGGAGGAGAGAAGAACGTTGAAAGGTCGGAGCTTGGGTTGGAAGGTTGAAGCAGAAGCAAACGAGGAATCCTCTCTCTGTTTTCATCATCTCCCTTCATCAGAATGGGCACGAATCACCCAAGATCGCCTACTCCTGATCATGTTGAACACTACTACGACCACACACTTGCGACTCATCTTCAACCACCTACTTCCAACCATTGACGAACTCGATTATGACCACACCCTCATCTCCCTTTTTCTTAGGCTGTGGCCGGGGAATCGCTCGTGGTCATCTGGATAAGGAATGTGCCAGGTCACGGCGTGGCATAGTCGGGAGGGGAGAGAAGAGCGGGCGGATGTCATCGAGGAAGAGCTTCCTTTCCCATTTCTCTCCGTCAGAACCACCAACCAGCTCCAAATCACGCACCTCCAACTTCCACGACAATTCACGAACCGCGGATTGAAACCCCACCAACGTTCATTGACGCGATCCCTATACACCTACCCGTTTTGCCTCCTCCCAAAACTACACCACCTTGAAGTTACCCTACGGCCCCACTACATGCGGTGCTGGTGGCGGAATTAGCTGCCTGGTCTCTACCGGGAAACTCGAGCGTGACTGTATGAACATCCGGATACAGTTCGGTGGCGGGAGTTTGGGTCCTGGCGCCCATTGGGGGGAGATTCTGTGAAGGCTACGAAGCAGACAGGAGCCCCGAGGAAAGGAGAGAAACTTGGAAGGGAGGCTATCCCGTTTCGAGCCAAGAGACCGAGCCTATGCCTGCTTCCTGTCATCCTGGCTTCCCGCTCTGCGAAGCTCCCAAGGACGACGAAGATGAAGACGGAGAACTCTCTTCGCAATAACGAGCAAAATTCGTTCTCAGGCTACGCGAAGGGAGGAGGAGAACGTTGATAATGGCGAGAAGATGGATGGAGGGGTGCGAGGGTCGATAAACAGGAGGAGTGGGGTCGTTGGTGGTCGATTGGGACTGAGGGTGGAGATCAGCACGGAAGATGAGGCGGACTCACGGTTGGGAGGTGAAGAGGACGAAAGAATGGAAGGTACCAACGACTTCGAAGAATGGGATGGCTCGAGCGCTGTGTGATGAAGGAAGCAAGGGCAGACAGCAATCTGATTACCCCAGCTATCTCACCTAATTCTCTCACCATCCACACCTCGCGCCATTTCAGAAAATGCATCTTCGTCCGCCAACCATTCTCCTAGGGCGGATTTGGAGGCAAACTACATTGATTCCAACCAACCTTGCCGCTGAGCGGCCTATTTCGAATGCACTCTCTCGCACTCGTCACCAAGGCGTGATGCACGATAGACCTGCTTTGAGGCCGTCCACCTTCCGACGTCACTAGCATTCACCACTACCTCAAACCCATATTCAGGCTTCCCTGCCCTCTAGGTCATGTCGCGAAGGACAATTTGCGGAAAGTTGAGGCTGATGAACGGCGTTTACGCGAGTTGCATACAATATAGCGTTGGTGGCGTTGGGATACGCCTGTCTTCCCGAGATTCCATGATTCTTGATGACTAGAGAACCTACCCTTCTCATTTCCTTTCTTCAGCGTATAGCGTACCTATTCATCATTTCACCGTAGTCATGTTATCCTTGTCGTGGTCTATCTGACTATGTATATACGAGTACGTACGGCTATATCAGATGACTACTAGACTATTGCTCGACTCCTGAGGCGTAATTCTATTCCCCCGCCCGCTGCCACTCGTATCAAATGCTCCGTTTCTTCCGCAGAATACAGTTGGCTTGGAGGACCTTCCACAATGATAGTTGTCCACCCTGTGTTCACCAAGGCGTAGCGGAGGTCGTCGATGGGCCATGGAATGCCGCTAGGGCTGACTAAAACCTGGATAGTGGCCGTTGTGTGAATGGGGCGTTCCTCATCGTCGACCTGCATCTGCCGAGGTTTGCGAGTAATGCAAGCAACGGAAGCATTCGCATTAGTTACCCGCACATCCTTCAAGTTGAGTGCCTGAGACACCACGACGTCAAAAGCCTTCTCCTCCATTACATTGAAGGTTGGGAAGATGCTATCTTCGAGGAAGAGGGTTTCGATACTGGGGGATACGTGCGAAAGAATCTGTAGAAGCTCGCTGTTGGTGATCCCGGTAACGGCCTGCAGGACCAGTCTCGTCAGGGAGTCCCCGAGGATGAGAGAAGGGAAATAATTTGATGTCCTGTGTAAGGGCCATGGCTGAGTGTGACCTTGCCGAGGGCATACGGCGCAGCAGGGAGCTTGGTAAGTGTCAGACTAGAGTGGTCGAGATATATTTGTCCGGTAAATACCTGCGGAATATCGAATCTAAATGAATATCAATAGAGAGATGAGAGACGAATAATAGAGATTGCAGCTGGACTCACCCTATCACTGCTAACGGCATATAGATAGTGAATCTCTTTAGCCCCTTCCAGTTTAGAGTCATGTGGTATATTTGTTCGAAGGTAACCATTGGAGTTGACCACCCTCTATACCACGGGAGGTCATCAATAGCGAAGTCCTTGACCATGGACAATGTGGCGATTTCTGCGGTTATGACAGCAAGGAGTCGCTGGTCAACCGTTATGTTGGTAATTAATGGCGCCCGGAGAAGCAGAGATTTGCTTCCGTCTACAACATCATGAGGCAGGGGATCACCATCAAGTACGACCTGTGTTTGTTTGTAAGACTCCAGAAGAGTTAGTTCCGAAAATTACTTGATAAAATGCCCCATGAGCGGTTGGGCAATCACGCTCTTGACCAAAGGAAAGAAGCCTTTGACCGGATATCCGTCAGTGCCGATATTCTCAAAGTAGACTTGGATGAGGAAGGCCCATGATCTGCAGACTAGGGCACAGGACCTAATCGTCCTTTGCCAATAAGCCTTTCCATGGGAGACGTCAACCCAGGCAGGTGGTGGAAGAGTCTCTCGAGCAATGGCGAGCAAGATTTCCGGGGGAAGCTCGTGTACTTTGCTTCGGCCCCGTGGCCCTTGGGATACTGACGTGTTGGATTTCTTATGAAGGGGAAATATGTTGAATGAGAAGCCCAGAACATCCATTGGTTCGACCTCAGGCTCTCCCATCCAGTCAGGTCTGACGAGATCCCGAGAACACTCCAGGACAAGGAAAAGGGCCGAATTGTCGGGACTGACTGGATATACGCTGTCAAACACAATGGGATGGTTCGTGGTGTCGGATCCAAGTTGCACGCTGTTTACTTTAAGGATGTATTCCGGGGGACAGAGCTCTGAAAGCCCATTTCCGAGTTGTTCAGCCTCGACATCGACCGGCGCCAGTCTCAGTACGAACTGCAAGATGGGGAGATGATTTGCGGTGCTTCCAAATGCGATGGACATGGGGCGCAACACTCTAGCTTTCATACGCTCTCTACTAACGCGATGACCTCCCCGGGCGGAAGCTAGGTCGTACGCCTTGCGATAGGACCGCGACAGGTATGATTCAGCTTCTGGCACTTCGATGCCTTCATGACGAAAGAGTCCCCGTGCGTCTGGACATTCCCGAAGTCTCTGTGATGATAGTGCATTGAATAACAAGTATCATGGCATTGAGAGGGCACGTACCACGGCCGGCCTACGTCCCCATTGCCGGTGTGTGTGGTCCCCTGGGCTGACGATCATCACCCGGACGCCCGACACATCGCGGCTTATATCTTCATCCAAAACCAAAGACAGAAGGCAGACGTCCGGAGAGATGGTTTGCAGCGGACCCGTGTTTATACTGGCAGAAACCCAGTATTCCCCGCCACCAGTGTAATGATCCATCTGCGGACTCATAGGCAACGAGAGATTGACACCGAGCCCTTTAGCCTGCGATCGATTGTCGTCAAGTAATTCCAACGAGTGGGCGGCAGAAGAGGAGGATAGGCCCGCGCCTGGATGTCAGCAGTATTCTAGCGGAGGAATGTTAAAGTTCAACTTAAACAACCTCTTACTTGCCAAATCGCATCGATGGAGCCGGCACCCCTAGAAAGAAACAGAGCCAAACAAAAGCTCCGCTTCTCCCCTCCGCAGATACCGTCGCGTTGAAGTTTTCCAATACTGCTATATTTGCCTGGAGGAAGTAGGTGGCCCAAATTCGAAAGACAGGTGAGGTGATTCAAGCTGATTGGCCTACCAACTCCCGTGCGTGTGGGCGGACGATGAGATCTTTATCAGTACGCGAATCATTTACTCGTAGCCACGAAATCCGCTGCCCAATACACTTGCTTGACCTTTCGTGTCTCGTTCCGAAAATATGAATAGCATTATGTTTATCAAAAGTTTCTATTCGCAGGCATATTGATGCTAAGAATCTGGACTTGAAGCTTGAAGAACGATCGTCGTGACATCAACCGGCTTGACGCAACTGATATTCATCTCAATCGGTATTGTCGGTCACGCTGGTCCACTGCTCCCCTGAGAATCAGGGGTCTTTAGTGACGATCCTCCTCCCATTTATCAAGTCGTTACTAGGCAGAACGATGGTCGCGAATGCTGGATTCTCTACCACTCCTTCGACAATGACAACTCTCTCTCTATCTTACCTCCTCCAACCTGTAGCTCCTCGTCCCATAGGGCTTTCGGCCTTCGGAGACTCATGAGTAGCTCCTCTTTCGACACAACCTCCTACTGCCATGGATCGACTCAGCCCACCGAGAAAGCTCTTCAAATTGCGTTTGACTCGTTTAACGGCAACAGTGCCGAGCCTTACGTCTACAAATGCTCAGGCTCGAGTGCACCCTACAAAGGCGGGACCACCATAACGGAATGCTTCTCACCCGTTACTCTCTGCATCGGTGCACATGGTCAACAACACGCCTGTGTAGTGGAGAACGACTGCTATCACGTCGATTGGACAGGGGATCGCGCCGCTACATGCAGCGATGGTTTGCTTCAATACGTCAGCATCCAGTCGCCTGGATTCAATACACCTTGTTGTGACTCTGAGTTCTGCACGAAAGCCGACTCCAGCAGTGGTATCGTACAGATTCAGTGTTCGGATAAGGGGAGGCAGCTGTGGCTTTGTGTTAACGATGGGAGTTCGGCGGAGTGCGTCAGGCCGGTGGATAATACGATTTGCTCGGGGAATTTCACGACTACAGCGCATAGCTCGTTGGGGAGTGGCACCTCGACCAGTGGCGGACATGGGCCTACATCCGCGGCAACGACAACCGGTGTCCCAAAGCAAACCGATACGTCGTCCAGTTCTGGGTCTGGGATGGATTCTTCGACTAAGGTCAAAATTATCGTCAGCTCAGTTCTTGTGGGAGTTGCGGTCATTGTGGTGTTGGGTATCTATTGCATCCGACGAAGGAAGCATAGGACAGTTGGTTTTACTAGCGGTAAGTCGCTCGAATCCATTCGTACTTGCTATCATGAGCTTACGCGATGATGTAGGAGTCGACTATCCGGATTCATATGGGAAACATAACATGCCATTGACAACCTACGAACCCAAACCGACGCCGCTGGCGACAGGAAACTACTCCAGCGGCCAAAGCCAGAACCACTTGCTCGATCTACGAAGTACCAATTACGCCTCGGAAACGAATGTTTCCAACTACTCACGAATGAACTCGGGCGACCCGACAACCATAATCGATACGGGAGGCGGGAATCTTGGACCATCAACGTCTATATATGGTGGAGCTTTTACCTCTCCTGGACGGGACCATAATGTCAATCAAGGCGCGCAGTACTTTGGGGGCGTTCATTGTAGGTCCTTCAAACAGGTACTTAGGCTCAAGGGCTGACCTGACGATTTCAGACCATGGATAGTAAGAATCCGACCCGGCTAGCGCTTATGCTGCCTCGGAGAATATGAAGGGCTCCGAGCAGATCCAGGATTCTCGTAAAAAAATATCTAGTTGGTGACAAAGATTGGGTTGGAGGATCGCCCGAAAGAACCTCAAATGGGACTTTGTCTTCACTCAGGAGTAGACGGGATATTCGTAATATTTATACTAACGTCGTGTTCTTTATAAAAGACCTTACGCTCAGCTCCTAATCGAAAGCTCCTGCCGGCATCCGTATCCTGTTCCCGACCTCCAGAATCTTCAGGTCAGGAAACGCCTCCTTTAACTTCCTTCGGACGTCCATAATTAGAAATACATCCACTTCCTTCAAACAAATTCTCAGCTCTTCGAGCTTATTCCACCCGGAGAACACCTGTTCCAATGTAATAGTATTCTCCATCTCCCGTAGGAACGCGCGGTGCCTTTCGTAGATCTCCTCTACAGACAAGACATCGTACGATGGGTCAACCCGGATAGATCGTTCCGAGTTCCGACATACATGCGGTTCTTGGGGTTGGGACCCGCCGGTTCCTCTGAATGGGGCGTATTTTTCATCCAAAAAGATACCCAGGTTCAAGGTGAGAAGGTTAGGCAGATATTTCGCCATGAGCGTGAGGTGATCAGGAGTTAGAGTGATTAACATGAGGGAGAGATGTTGAATGTGCGTCAACGCTTCTTCAAATACGACACGGTTTGGGCGTGACAGCCCACAGTTCTTTTTGAAAAATGTTTCAAGGTATGTGAAGCAAGTTGGGTTCCGTGGGCTAATGATGAGTGTTTGAATGTTTTTGTGTCTCTTCTCGGAGTAACAACTGAATAGGTATGCTTGCGCTGTGGCAAGTTCCCACGGAGAGACTGTTGCACCCCCAAAATTGCATACGACCTCCAGATAGATCAAATTTCTCAGTGTAGGAGGAACGCATCCATCCGGGGTAATTAAAGCCGACGTATGAACATTATGACCTACTAGCCGTAGATGGGTTATGGTGGACTGGTGAAGGTTCAGAAAGCGGGTCGCAGCCTTGAATGACAGCAGGTTCCCCGGGATGATGGAACAGTGTGTTAAGTTTGGAAATGGTATCCAGGACGGGAGAATAGTGTCGATGCTTGATGCAGTAGTAAATTGAGATTCACAACGAGGATTGTGGATGTAGATGGAGGAGGAGCATAAAGCTTCCAGAATCCGATCGAAGATCTCTTTTTGAAACACAGACCAGACCGTCTCCAAAGAAAGTCTCCTGATATTGGGCCCATTCGACAACTCTTGAAGGGAGGAGGTTCCCGATAACCGACAACACCGACTTGCAATCAGTTGAAGGAATAGATAGAAGCTCTCGAGCACCTGCATGTGATTCGATCTCTCTCGTTGGCCGCGCCAGTACCCTGTTTTGACTTCTAAACTTTCCAACTTGTGTAAAGCCTGATGATACCGCTTGAAGTTAAATGGAGGGCGGGTCGCGGTCAAAAATATGCCTCCCAGCTGTGTCGCGGCAGCCTCAAAGCGAACATTTTGAAGGGTCATGCTGTCGGGGCCCAGAATGTGAGTTTGATATCGCCACGCTGAGGAGGCAAGATATGCGAAGAGAAGAGGAGGTTCGCTGTAAGAGCCTTTATATACTGAAGGCCAAGGCTCGGTGACATTAAGGGCTTGGAGACATGGTAGACTGACGAGTAGTCGATGAGCAAGGTTAGGTATTTGGAAGTGATATAAGGAGGTAGATGCCAAGCCGACCGTTAGCAGCCATTTGCGAGATTTTGAAGGAAGGGAGTTATCATATCGATTGAGAACGTCTGATCGGAGCTCTATCCGTCGAATCATTCGAAGGTTGCATGGTTTACTGCACCATGGATCAGGACCACATTAACAAAGCGTACTAATGTGGCACTCACAGTAGCAGCTGAAGGTGCTTTCGCTGCACTCTCTTCTGATGTATCCGATCTGAAATGGTAGAAGGTGTCGCGTTGTCAAGAAAGAGAGGAATCTTGAAGCATTTCACTCCACGAGCTAGGTACCAGAATAAATGGTCGACCAGCCGAAGCGTCCGTAGGGTCTCATCATCGGCATGGTTGGCAATCTCTAGTAGAATCTCATCCGGGAGCAATGAGAGATATCTGCTGGATGGGGTGTTACCTCTCCATCCGCGTAAGCAATCCATGTCGAAGATAAAGAGCCACTCCTGTGGGGATGAGCTGCAGGTCTGGTCGAGCTAAACTTTATAGCTCTCAGAAAGCCCTGTTATTATCATCACGATGTCCACAGCTGATAGTATACAAGTCATGTCGCCAGAGTATATCCCAGTGGGTGTCACAGTTTCACGTAAGGCCCTACTGTCTGCATCCCGCGAGAGCGGACAGTGGTCATGGACAAAAAGATGAAGGCTCGAGATATCGATTCATTTGATGTTAGAGGCGCTTCCAGCAAACAGCGCCGCTTCAAGCAGGCTGATAATTGTGACCAGAACAAACCGTGCTTACACCTTAGCTTAGTACCTCATGGGTCCTCCACCAGTTCTCGATAAACGCTGGATTCTGGTGGCATTGATCGTAGTGGAACGAGGGCAAGATGGAATTGAAGCGGAGATTCAATCTTAAACCTTAAGCTTTCCTGACCACCACCTCTGGCCATCGTGTCGCTCATGCCGCAACATGAGCTTTTAGCTTGCTCTCCTTCTTCGCCAACATGTGCACATATCTGAGCGAATCTTAACTTCCAACATGTAGTCCTTGAAGACAACTCTCTTCTCACATGCCTCCCCATGATGTCGCGACCACACTAGCCATTGTAAGCAACGGATTCAGAACCCACAATGAAGGGCCACCCACCTGCTGCTTCATACTCGCTGCCCTCAGCTCTAGCTGCTGTGTGCATAACAAAAGCTACATTCTAGATAAGATTGACGGTGAATCCAGGCATTCGGCTCCATTCTTGTGGATACTGACATTTGCTGTCCAGATCACCTCCACACGAACATAATATGTTCTACATCACAGGGTGAATATCCGACTCTCATCTGCAAACGAAAGGAGGTCACCGAAGACAACATACCTCATCCGCGTCAAACATCCTCGATCCCGTCGCATATCATGCATGCCGTTCTGGAACTGAAGTTCCCCCCCGGACCTCCGACGTATCCCGTCCTCCTTTCAGGGAGCTGCTATCTCCTTCCTATGCTTCCGCTCTCGGCCTCGTCGGAGCGCTGCATTGTCATCTTGAACCCCCACCGTTTGACCGCATGGAGCTGCTACTTTGCACCCACCACGACCTAACGCTGCCCGTCCAAGCAGAAATATCATATCAGCGTTCTTCTACCGGAGTCCATGGGAGCACCCCGTTGATGCAGGACGCGTTGTCAGAGGAAGAGGAGAAGAGGGCAGAATCTTCACATATTTAGGCTACGAGGGAGAACGGTTCAAAATTCGGGAACGGACCTGCTGAAGAAGCTTCCACGAAGCCTCGTTTCTTACGGGGACGCAAACACCCTGCAAGAACATCCCGTTGCCGTCAACTCTGGCCTCGACGTTTTGCGCCTCATAAGGCATATACCAACCACTGCTGCAGTTTTGACCAGGGAACGTGCAGACTCACGAGGACTACAAACATCCCGTCTCGTCATTATGTTTCGCCTCGAGCTGCAACACCCCGACTCCCTTCACTTTCACTTCACCGCCGAGACCTAGGCTGCCATATCCACCACATTCCACCACCCACTCCCGCCACCAAGAACCTAGTGGCCAGCTGCCCGACAGCAGCGCGAGCGCCACCTTTCCCCGCTGCTGCCATTTTGTCTTCATACGTATTGCTGGCGTCTACGGGAGTATTCCAGGAGGTGCCGAATACACTTCGCACCGGTCACCGACACACCCGTCTATCTGAGCTCCAGGCTTAGACTCCATGCAAACCGATAATGGGAGGTCTATGTCCCACCGCCTGGTCACTGGATATTCACCGTGAGCAAAAGGTTGAACATCCCAGCCTAAGCGCCTATCGCCGCCACCGTCCCTCTCCCATAACAACAACGTCCCCTGCAGCCATGCTCGTCGTCAGCAGTACTTGCTACGGTCACTTGCTTCCAGCTGCAAGCACCTCTATGGGGAAAAAAAATTACATTCCAAATCTCAGGACGAGCCTGATGGCTCCTGCGCCGACACCGGATAACTTCAAAAGCACGATCCCGAGTGGTGTTTGGTTATCCCAGCCACCAATGGGATGAACCAACGCTGGAAGCAGTCTTCTGCCTGCAGAAGCTATACGTCTCCAACGCAACGTCCATGGCGCTCTCTGTCAGGGTTTCTGCTCCCTGTAGCCCCTGCCTGCCATCCATCCGCTGCATCCGGGCCGAGGTGCAGGAGCCCTAGCATTGACGTCATCGGCCGCAATGACACCTTGCTCGCTCTGACCGGTCCTTACCCATGAAGGCGACGAGGTTACTAGCACCATGGTTAGCAGCAGCAGCAGCACCCCATCCCCACGAAGCCTCCACGTATCCCAGCCAGCGATACACTACCTCAAGCTTTAGGAGATGTCGCCAAGCACCTTCTCATTGTACGCTGCCACTTGACCATGTTGGTCGTGCTTCCCGCCTCCCACCCAAACATGCAACAACGCCCATTCTCCCCTCGTTCCATGATTATCGCACATCTGGTATTCACGCGAGGTCTCACTTACCCGCTCACAATTCACTCCTTCGGACATTCCACCCGAGGGATGACCTGCTCTGAAACCCTCTCCCCCCTGGCCTCACCTCGACCCCGAAGCCTTCTTCGACCCTCTTCCCATACTACACACTTCCTTCTCTCTCTCTAATTCATATATAATGAACGGAGTTGACTCGATCCGTACAATATCCTGTTGGTGTCATCGCCTGTCTTCTCTGTTTCTGGGTGCAGCTAGGTACATACCGCTTCTACTTTGCTTTCCTCAGTGGAAACAGTCATTCTTTGTCCTCAACACAATAGTGATTCCCTCGATTCAATTGATCACAGTTTATATGCCTAGTTACGACAAAGTTACGAGCATATGGCAATTTCGCCTAGCGCATCTTTTCGAAGACTCTCGTGGCGTGATCGCCGCGAAGCAACACGAGGCAGGCTGGACAGCTTTTTCATTTCAATAACGCCATATAGTGCATCCCTTGACGCCCTCAACGGATACTATGCAGGATACAGCCGTTTCCCAACCATGTTACTCCCAGTGACCTCTTCCGCCGAACTACCATGTCGGACCATTATCTGGTTCAGTCAAGATAAGAATGCAGAACTCACCTACGAGTTTTGAGATGACGTTCAATTTTGTATTCACGCCGTTTATCTCAGCTCCAAGACTGGTGTTGCTGGTCACCAGAACGCCCATCATCGTATCTAATTGGACGATACTCCGCGGGATATCCTCGTGTTACTGGTGGCTCGAAGACCGGAAAACATAGTACATTTCCATTGAATAATAAGTGTTTATACATCTCCGTTTGGCAAAAGCCCTCTAACACCTACCGTTGTGCGAGGTAGGTAAATCCTGTTCCAGATTTGGCTAGCCCTCCCGTGGCCCAGCGTGGAGGATGTCCGAACGATAATTATCCACCTCACATGCCTGTCAACGTTCACAATATGAGAACCCGAACGTTCCGGTCAAATTGTATAGAGGACCACAGCTGACCACGGCGTCGCCAGAAGAATGAAGCCCGGGGAACAATCGACGTAATGAAAGTACTCAGTTATTAACTTGATGACCACCACTAACCTCCCCCAACTCTCCTCCTAGGACTACCATCTGCGACTACAAATCCCATAGGTCCTTCAGCTTTGAAAGCCCGAGACACCATGAGCACTACACCAGGTGCCCCAAAGCCGTCGGAGATGCCGTCCGATTCTGGATCCGAGGTGGATTCTGCGAGTCTGGGCGGTGCTCTCGTTGCCGGATTACTTGGAGCGGCCGTACTCATTGGCATTTTGTGTTTCTGTTGCTTCAATCTAAAGAAATGTAGGAAATCTGGTGCCAGGCACGGCAAGTTACTCAAATTCATTCTTCCTCGATATTTATAGCTTAATGAATGGGGTAGGAGTTGGCTTTGCAGATGCATGCGAGGAACAAAACTTGCCAGGTCGCAGTGACAAGAGTCCGGTGACCGCCCCCGCCAATCCGACGCCGCCAGCTGCAGTAAACCACCATAGCAGCAAAACCAACGGTCCTCAGCCCGATTCGAGTAATGCTCGTGATATGCCGAAGTTCAATGTTCCCAACGACGCGCGAATGAACCCAAATCCAATAGCCGTGATCAACACACAAGGCGGGAATGTCGGTCCCTCAATATCTACCCAGGGGGTAGGAGTTGGCTCTGCAACTGCAAACGGGAGACAGAACCCGGCCCCGACAACGCGGAGACACCCTGGGCATTTGCCAGCCCGCGGTCGCAATAGTCTGGCGACTGCCCACGTCCAGCCGACACCGCCAGCTGCAGTAAACTCTCATAGGACCCAAACCAACAATCCTCGGCTTGATTCGAGTAAGGCTCGTTATCCGCCGAAGGCGAATGTTTCCAACCACGCGCGAACAAACGCAAATCCAACACCCAGGGCCGAAGACGGAAATGTCGGACCCTCAGCAGCCATCTACGGTGGAAACTTTACTTCTCCGGGGAGGGATTATATCCTTCATCAAAACACGCAAGTATACGGAGACCTTAATTTCACTGTAATATCCCCGGGTCTTTAATGGGGTTCAGTCGAGTCATCTCCCCGTATGTCGACTAGGAGGGCGCACTGGCCAGTAGGTGGATCTAAATTGGGTGTGGTCCCTGAAGAGTGGTGAATTCCGGATGGAATTTGGTTTCATTTTTTTTGCCCAGATGTTTACGGTGACTTACAGAGGTGACGGACTCCATGCGTATTTTCTTTTGGTGCCTTTGGGTAGGATTCATTGGGACTATTACTTGTTATCATCGCCACTATGATACTCTTACGCGTAATTCAATCTATCGAACCTTTCCGGACTCGTATACCGTACCGCATGAAGAACGCCTGCTGATACCCAGACTCCAATCTTAATTGCGTCTGAGCGTCCGAACCATACCCATACTAAACTTTCTCAACAGCCGCTCAACTCGTCGACGTTACTACAGGGATTCAACCTTGAGCCTGAAACTTGGTCGTCCACCAATGCTGAACGAGATTCTTGAAAGAGCTCTATGAATTGAATCTCACCTTCAACATCTTCCCTATGGGCTTCTCTGTGTTCGCGTAAACAAAGGAAACCTTGAAAGGAGTGTACTTTCGCTTCAAAATGATACGCAGATTTAGGCAACGAAGGCTCGGTGCAGGTTCCCCAGGGGGCTCGGTGGGGCAGCATGTTAGAGCTGTAAACGTGAGTAAAAGGTGTCGGATGCATGATAACGCTTCGTCCAGTAGACTTTGAGAAGGGTTCCCAAAGCCAGAGCGTCCAGAAAGCAGCAACTCGAGGTCTTCATAATAGACGAAGACGTCCTACGAATGTTTGTTGCCTCCTGTCTCAGTCTATTCCCAGTAAGATTTGGACAAGTACGCCCGGATTATCAGAAAGCGATTTTCGACCATCTGTTCCGATATCTGAACGTAGAAACTAAGAAGCAGGGAAATATACCCTCAAGAGATTGATTTGCCCGTTGACGTTGCTTGTGTGCGGCCGTGTGGGGCGAAATTTCAGAAACGCGGCTTCGAGATGAGGGTGTATGAGTCCCGTAGTAGCCAGTACTATCGTCCAGCCTAATCGTAATATCTCAAGCCTCAAGGACCCTCTCTTGAACGTTCCTGTCAAGATGGGTCATAGAGACATGAGGGCAAGGCGCAATTAGAGCGGAGATTCAACTTTAAACCGAAATTTCTCCCTTCGGTCTTCACCACCACCTTGATCCAATACAAATGCACCAACCGTTTTCCTTCCCGCCTACTTCTTGCCTCGCTCAGGCTAACCTGTGCAGCTATCCATCGAACGTATCAATGAACTTGCAGGCGTTCCTAGAAATCTAGCTCTCAACATGATGTGGCGACCACAATGTTCTACAACGCTTTCGCGCAATGGACACACCGACTGCTGCTTCATCCTGGAGGCGCTTTGCTCACCTTGCTGTATAACCAGCGTAGAATCCGCCAAGAATGGTGGTGAGATCATACATTTGATTGCATCCTTGCGCACGCTGACATTTCCTGCCCAGAACCTGCCGTTGAGGCGATTTCTCCAGGTCCCACCTTGAAGCTCGGAGTTCGTTCCTACCTGCCATAAAATCTGGTTCATTCAACCAAGAATCATCGGCACCACCTATAGTTGCTGCCACCACGACCTCAGGGGCTGTGATGGACGCTGCCCCTCCGCCGGGGACGATTCTGCTTTCGAGCTTCCACCCACAGGAGGTCCATAGCGATGCAGCGAGGCTGAGATTTGACTCAGAAGCGGTTTGTCTCGGCGGGAGCAGGCACGATTCTGCATCGTGGTCGCGAGGATAGCCGAAGAACAGGTGTCGAGAGCAGGGCAGGCTGAAGAATGGACGAGAGAAACATGAACTACATCATCCATGTTACACCATTCCAACGGCCCCCGGTTTTTCAGCCTTGGTATCGTCAATACCGCGAGAACCGTTTGCACGGCTGGCGCAGAACCACAAGAGATTGCCCGTGTCCCGTCGCTGTATCCTCCTAGCCTCACACTCCAATTATCAGGAGATGTCGCCTCACCCTCCAAAACCTTGAGGCTAACTAAGCCGGTTGCTTCCCTTCTCCCACCACCGCTACCACGACAGAATCCTCTCGCACTTCGAATGCTTGCTACCCCTACCTCCCACTCCAAATTTGGTCACACAGTTGACGACGGGTATGGGAGCATCGCAGGGAGAGCGCGCCCTGTGTCCTTCGTTGTCCACGGCGTACAATTTTCAGGATACGAGCTCCAGCCTGCAATTCAGCACGACCAGCACCTGGACGGCAGTTTACTGCAGAGTTGCTACGCTCTAGCAAAGCGTGGAACATCTTTCCCTCCCTGACCTGGTCATACTCAACTGCTCCAGTTCCTTCACTACGCCGCCCACGGCTATGTCCCTCATTGGCGTAGCGTCTGCTGTCATTTGCCCCAATCACAACCCCTCGTCAAGACGTTGCTGGCAGCTACACATTTGGGCCACCACACATTCTTCCGTGGCGGATGGGAATCACGAAAGCACGAGTCACAGCACGTCGCTGGTCAGCACTGCCAGTGGGATGAAGACGACGCCAGCAACAGTTTCCTGCAGCTGCCATATTCCTCCAACGTAACGATCAGGACTTTCAGGACTGTGCTCTGCATCTCCCGCCCCCGCCTACCGGCTGCATGCTGCACCCATCTTCGAGCTGTAGAAACCTATGCGTTGACGGCATCTGCGGCTGCGACTCAATGTTCGTTCTTGCATGCCCACACCCATGAAGACGACAACACTCAATGGCGTCAGGTCTAGCTACGACATCACCTGGTACTACGAGCCCTCCACCTGGTACTGTCGTTCACGTGCTCAACGTATGGAGCTGGTGGTCTAGGACACCAGAAGCACGTCAAACATCGGCAGGAGGGTCGGAGGATGGGTGGTTGGCGGAGATTCATGGGGAGAGGTTGACGAAGGTCGGCGAGAACACGTTACGAAATGCCCGGGATTCGGGTGCAAGTGGTAGCCTGCTGGGCAAGGGCGTTCATGCATCCAACTTCGAGCAGACCATTGCATCTCGGAAGTCCTCCGGATGCCCTTGCATCACCAACGCCAGCAAGACCTCTCATCTCTACCACTTCAGCTCTCCCTCAGGCGGATGCAGGATCACAAACCCGACGTAGGCACGAACGATGACCATTCAAGCGGTTTTCAGATTATTCGTCCTGCCCCCACGTTGGTCGTGGCTGTGGCGAGTCACGACTTCTACTCGTCTCATTACCACCACCGCCACCAGCTCCATCTACGAAGCCTACACCTGCTATTGTCGCAGGAAGTGGAAGTGCCGCATCAGCATGCCAATGCTCGTCGTAGGCGTAGGGCCTTGCGACATTGGGTTTTGCCATTGGACCAGTACCAACATCAAGCACCGCTCGGAAGCTGGAGAAGAGAGTCGGCGGGAATCTCATGGTGGGGAGGGGATGACATTTCTGGAACTTGCCACAAAATGACCGGGCCTCGGTCGTATCCTCCGTCCACACCCCAGGCTGTCTCCCCGGCAATGATGTCCATCCACACTGCCCACTCCGAACAAACATCCACATCTCTCATACGCCACTGATCCCTCACCGAAGCCCTACAGAGCTCATCTCAATGTGTATTCCCATTCTACCTCAGCGAAACACGCCTAGCATATTGAGGAAGCCCAAATTCGGCCGCCGAATGGAGGGCATGGGGTGGAGCTGGCGCATGGAGCAGGATTGGTGACCTGACGACTCGGGAAAGCAGTCAAGAACATCGTGATGAGGGGAACACCGGCAGGGAACGATCAACATGTATATTCAGGCGCTCCTTCTCTTCATTCGCTACTGCATCCCCATCGAACGTGCTCCCCCTTTTTTCGTGCGACTTTGTACCAATTCTCAGTAGACCTTGTAGCTGGCACGATGACATGCGGTTTTGTGGGGCCGAGAGCCTGAATTCCATACGAACCTTCACATGGACAATTCGTAGATCCTCTAATTAGTGGTCATTTTTACCAAACTACTTTATATTGCTACAACACAAAACGTAAATCTGGACGCTGTGCATTCCCTTGTAACAAAATGTGCTCCCGTTCACGAAATGCACCTCCATGCAACAGACGATATGAGAACGAAGAAGACAAAGCATGTAATCCTGTCTATAAAATTGGAGCGTACAAGCACTATTTGTAGCTGTGTAAGGCTTTCAGTAGGTATTGCATCTTCAATGAATAACTACCCTACAGCGTACATTAACTTGTCTAGACTAATGAAAATGCATCTTTAAATGCCTTATTCAATTGCCGCCAACCTTCTACATCGGGTTCAGAACCATCTGGAGGATATCCCTCAGCCTCCATAAGCTTCGGAAACATGGCTACAATGCATCGCAACACCTTCCATGGACGCTCTAGGTCCAAGATAGATCCGTGAAGCTTCAGAGAACGGAGAGATTGACTAGCAACCCCTGCATATTTGGGAGATTCTATATTGAAAGGGACGCATAATACCGGGATGCTGAGCTTGACTAGCTTCTTGCAATTCTGTGCAACTGGTAGAAGCCCCTCAAGTGTCATTCGAGTGTAATCCTCCATCGGTGATACATGTAGCTCTTCCAACTGAGGCCAGCTCAGAGAAATGTCGTGAAGCCACGAGTCCGTCAAGAATTGACGTTCTAAGCCATAGCCTATGCGAACTACGCGCAGATTATTAAGCGCGAAGAAGGATGAAAGGGGATGGGACCGTATAGTTTGATGGTGCGGTTTCTTGAAGGTGTCTGATTCCATATAAGTGATTGTAAGATGAGTCAGATCGTTTAGCCATTGGGTTGGCAGATCGACGTCGCTGTAATCATCTTCGTAGTGAATAGTCAACTTTTGAAGTGGGCGGCTGAGGCTGAGCAAGATATTCTTGAATTCAGCAGGCGTAACTGCAAAGAGCTCGAGCGAGTTCAAAGAGTGAAACCCGCCGGTTGTCCATGCCAGTGGGAACCTTGGGTACGGGGCGCTAAACATGGAATCACCCGAAAAATCCAGGTGGGATAGCCTAGGCATCAGCCCTAGCCTGCGCATCACAATGGGACTACAGTCTTCGAAAGTGAGAGAGACCGATACAATGTGCTCAAAACGGCCAATGAATTGCTCCAGAGAAAACATATCCGGAGGGATCAGCAAGGCCTGCGACAGATTTGGTAGACTGATGGAGCGTAGAAATGGGCACGCCCGCGACACTGCGTGGAGAAAATGGGGGATACGGGCTGTATCTGTATCAGAACGGAAGTAGCACATTGCAGAAATTCGGAATTCCTGGAGGGAGATTCCTAGAAAGATGGGAATGTAGGCGATGTGTGAGGGAATCGGTGTGTGCTCCGTATACAGCGTGAATGACCTGAGGTTGGGTAGAAGGTTCCGGGTTGGTCGGTAAGCACATAGCTGAAAGTAGACGCTCTCATGGAGATTGTTCAGGAATCTAGTAAAGAGCGTGATGGTGTAAATCTTCGAGCTGTAATAATCAAATCGATCCCAGTCGTTTTCTTCGACAGGCCGGGTCATTCGCTGATCCAAACAGCAAGTCAGCACATAGTTAACATGAGGGTAGGCCACCGTTGTGCTTACCAAGATCACACCATAATTACCCTTGTGTTTTCCCTCTCCTTTATGTAACCTCATTGTCGTCCACAGGTCGGACGGCATTACTTTGATGAGAGGGGCCAAATCGTTCTTTTCCTTCCACAATGCGCCCAAAGCCATGTCTGAAAGAATGATCACTGATTCTTTCTCGACAGTCTACACCAAGAATCTCTACCTGTAAAGTGATGGGTAGTTACCGCGAGGGTGACCAGGTCTTGAAGTGTGAATTGATCGTCCTCACGAGAAGGGCAGACCGTGGAATCAACAATGGACCATATAGTGTCAACAATTGCCGACTGTATTTCAGGGAGCTGAAGGCAGCGATGCATGTTCAAAGAGTTAGTGGATGAAGGGAGCCAACCTGTGCGTGCCCTCTGATTATCACGATCTACTTCGGCGTCAATCGTGAAGCGCTCAAAGGTTACACGTTACAGTCCGGATTTGGTCTTCCGAATGGAGCGCCTCTTGAGTGTTCTCGAACATGATACAAATGTTAACTAAAATGCCTTTAACCATGCCAGGCTGCTCCCCCAACTTCAAGAAAACGGACAGACGTGGAGAAAAAAGTGGCTATAGGCAGGTCCCTCTCAATTGGAGTGAAGATTCGACTTGAAGATCAAATTCCCCTTTGATCTCGTCTACGGTCCACCAACTTCAATTCTAAAGGAATTCGACCATTTCCTGTACCCGCTCCTTTAGCTGTCTTCTAGTAGCAACGATATTCCCGCGCAGATCATTTCGTTGATGCACCTCCAGTCAAGCACGATGCGCTATGACGGCAGCACCTTGACCTGATTTGTTTACCTATCCATCGCCGCCAGCGATTGCTGCTATCACGACCTCAAGGCCTCGAGGACTAGCCTCGCCCATATGTTAATTTCTATCTCTCAACTTAGCTTTCAGGGAGTAGAAACGACGATTCTGCTTTCGAATTTCAACACACAGGAAGAACGTATTGATACCACGCTATGGCCAGACGTAGAGGGTCGTATAAACGGTCTGGAAGTAAGCGGGACTAGGATTGAAAGAGACAGATCAATCTTACAGCGACTATGCGTAGTCGACACTGAAGAATTTAGAGTGAACAGACTACAGTAGTGAGAAATCTTCAACGTGATCCCTCTATCCTTCGCCACTGTCTTCTCCATGCCCCTCCTTTCTCTCCGAGAACTTGAATACCACTGACTCAGAACGTTCAACACAATTCGTAGGCACTGGTTCCAATTTGTCATCGAGAACAAAATCCTTCCTCCAAGCCATTTGAGTCAGCCCGTATCGGGTGGCCTTTGCGACCGATACACGCCACGGAAGCATTCACAGGTGCTATAGTTACCTCCCTCAAGTTTGGTGCCTGTCCCAGAATAAGATCGAAAGCTTTCTCCTCCCTGAGGAGGAGGGTTCTTCGGGCCTCAATCACAGATTATGAGTGTTTCCAGACGAGGGGATAGGGTGGATAGAACGTGGAACAGGTCGGTATTAGTAAGTTCGGAGATGGAAAATAGTTCGAGGTGGGTTAAGGAATGGGCGGGGGATGCGAGGAGGAGGAGGTGTTGGTGTTGGGGATAATAACTCCCGCCAAAACCGAGAACGGGGCTGACGAGAGCTCTATGAATGTTAGATCAGCTTTGAGTATGAGAAACAGGACAAAAATGAAATGGATGGATTGCTTCTCGGACGCAAAAGAGCAGAGAAAATTCGGGGAATGAGAACCACGGAAACACGAACACGAACAGCAAGTATCGTATCAGGGCTCGCTGATCACCTGCTCGTTAACAACGTTGTACGCGTACGGAGCCATACGACACATTTCTTCAGAAGCTCGATCGTATGCCTTGTGATAAGCCTCCCGCGGGTCCATCTCGGGACCTGGAGCGGGAATGCATTCAGGACGGAAGGTTGCTCATGTGTCGGGGGATTCGCGAGTTATCTGGAATGGCGGTGGTTCAGGAATTCAGTGTTCTGGATCGCATGGTGGAGGATATTTATATTGCGCGCCTCCGACGGCGATGGTAAGTGGTTCACAAGGTGAATGATAATCACTCGGATGCCTGATACCTCCTTGCTTGTATCGCCTTTCAGAATAGAAGTTAGGGGGCAGACGTTCGATGAGATACTCTGCCAGGAACCAGTGTTATACTGGAAGAAACTCAGGAGGATCTCTGGCTGAAATCATTCATGAGTTAGTGAGGAACAGAGGCAAAGAAAAAGTAGCGGAATCTTGCTGATTTAGTCAACGGCCGACTGGATTCAGCTTCTATCTAGGAATCAGCGCAAGAAATAGGTTCCCTCTCGAGCGTCCAGGATGTAGCAGCACTCCACTGGCAAATATCTGATGAGTTCATGGTGACGGTAGTACGGTGTACTGGTTGGGCTGGCGTTTTCAAGTCTTACCGCAAGTCACAGTGAGAGCGGGGAAGATGCCGATACCAAGCAGGAGCAAATACAAACCTTATTCGTTGGTAGTGTTCCTCAGAACGTCATCTCATTCATGTCATGGTCAGCCCATCCAAACGAGTGGAATTGACTTTTCTCAACCTGACTTGGTGACACGATCCTCACTGTGCCTACATGGGTGACGACGATTTATGATGCTCGGCTGGGTATCTCGACCAGGGCTTGAACTAGTAGAACCAGCTATGAAGTTATCATGAAGGCTTCACCTGTCGCTGTTCTGTCGCAACGAGTTCTGACTAGAGAGGCTCCGCGCTCCTCGCTGTGTTCAGTCGGGGAATCAGGAAGAGTGGTAAGATCAAGTATCTGGCTATTGTCTTGCAAATGCTGATGTTTCCTATTTAGGTCGTTTCGTCAAAACTGACATCCTTCCAACAACCTTCCATGGCCACGGACCTCACAAGAAGCATCCCCGCCCCTGAGGCTGCTGCTGGTGGCGTGACTCCTCCGGCTTCCATATTCAATGTTGAAGATTTCAATTACTTGGAGATGGTATCTGGCCTTACCCAACGACGCTCCTTCCACCGCGACAGATCCGCTCAGCATGCTGCTTCTGCTCACAGCAGCACGCTTTCCAGCGCTATCTTCCCCTCCCGTCTGGCCGGTCGGCCTGCCTGCCAGTATGGAACCTGGAGGCCTTACCCGTCACATCCAATGGATGGCGACTTCATGAAGACGACGTAGACGTTAGTACCGGTAGCTCTGCCTTCCCTCAGCACAATATTGAACGTCTCGACCTCCCAGGCTTGGACATACCCTCCCACTGCCACCTCCCAGTTCCTCCCCTACTAACGCCATCCCTCACGACCATATCAAACCTCACTGTCAATCCTCCTTGCTTGGAAGCTCTCCTCATAACGCTGATATCGACGCCAGCATAGTTGCACCAAGAGCATCCTCCCTTCCACACCGACGGCGGAGAAGGTCGAAGGCCTGGTTTTAGCATATGAATCTGATTGATTCGCTCGGCGCCATGTGAGGACAAGGTCTGCAGCGGTTCTTAGCGAACCCACGACCCCCCCAATCCCGCCTGTTGGTCTTGTAAACGATGATGGTCTTCACACCCTCCATCGCCACCCACCCACAGAGACGAGACGAAGAAGAATCATGACGTTCCCTCGGTTGCATCTTGACCACCAGCGCCACCAGCACCAGCATCTGCTACGAAGCCTTCACATGCCGTCGCTGTTACTGCTGTTGAAGTGCCGCACCAGGGGTGTACTTGGGAATAGCATCCCAATCCTCGCCATAGGCTCAGACGTCGGGTTCTACGACTTTTGTCCTCATCATTGGAGCAACATCTACATCAGCACCCGTGGAGGAAGCTGGAGGAGCTTGAGAAATTTCATGATGCGGGGAGGATGATGACGTTGCTTCGAATTTGCCACAGGATGGCCAGACTTTTGTCAAGTCATCGGAACGTCCTAGACAACAACATACACGCTGCCCATTCCAAGCGGACATTCGCATCCGCTGAGGTGTTTACCTCTGCTGGAGACGCCTATACCTTCCGAGGAAAGGCAGGATGAGGAGAATGTGGGACTTAATGTGGAGCTGGTGGATGTTCTGGAGGCGAAGCTGCTACTGGTCATGGGGGATGAAGCATGGTGAAGACGGAAAACATGAACACGACCGTCAAGGCAATTCCTTCCCGTCATCCGTGGACCGCCGCCACATCCACCTTGACCATGGGATAACGACGAGGTCTGCTGGAGGCTGGAGCTTCTACCAAAGTCACGACCCCTCCTCCCTCCCCATAGGACTTTCCTCTTTAAACCTTCCCTTCGAGGCCTCTGCTAGACACGGGTCGCGCCTACCACCACCTGTAGGAAATCCCACATACTGGGTGGATTTACCGCGATGACTCGGTCTTGACTTCTTCCGACCTCGAGGGCGGGTGGTGACCTTCACTCATACCTTGACCACCACCACCACCACTTCCACTCCCAGCGACAGCAACTCACTCGACGAATTCTTCGCATCTCGCTGTTGCTGTGGCTGAAGTGTTACACCCGCCTTGTGGAAAAGCATGCCGATATCCATATTCGTCGGAAGCTTGGGGTCATGCGACATCAGGCATTAACATTGGAAGAATCTCGATATCAAGCACCGACAGAGGACGCTACAGAAGAGAGAAGAGAGTAACCGAGAGTTCTTGATACGATGAACACATCCACGTATACCATACCGCCGTTCCTCGTACAACGTCGTACGCATGCACATCGTCCCGTGATTTCACGACGCCTTCTACATCCAACGTTCACCGGTATCTTCATCTCGGTTGTAGCCAACGTCATAGCCCACCTCGACCTTGGCCCCTCCGTTCACTACAACCGTTGATGGTTACATGGTGAAGAGTCATTGACAGAGGTTAGAGGAAATTCGGACGGAGGTCGAAGGCGAGGATGAACATTGGGGACCACGGATGGACGAAGAAGACTTTGGCGGCCGTCCTATACCGACAAATCCTCTGTTATCGCCACTCTTTCTGGCGTTCGCATTCCTACCACCTGCCAAGCCTGGGGTACTTCGAGGAGCGCCGCTGCTGATGCACACCCGATAGACGAAGGCTTTCCGCACCCATTTAGTCCTACAACTTGGTACAAGACCGAGGTCTTCCGTCTATCAACACGCCCAAGCTCTACAACCGAGTTTACTTCTGTGCAGATGGTGACTGGTGTTAATGCCAATGCTTCGCATTAGCCTTTGAAAGAGGTACGGGTTGGGGGAATGCGGGGGATTTTGAGATGGCTTGAAGCTTTATGCGGCCCGTCCTAGGAGGGGTACTTCAGCCTCACGAGGATTGGAGAGAACCTGAGGGGCGAGCCCTCAACGACATATGTATACCATTTGAAGGAATATACATTTATGTATGCCTAGCCCCCGATGTGCATTAGTCTCAAACATCAAAACTACGTTTGATAGAGACCTCGCTTCAACCAGAGATTGAGGAATCATGAACGTCTACCGTTACCTCCTCACAGCACGCAAGAACTAGTGATCCAAACGGAGGGGGCCAGCCAGATGTTGAGGTTTTGCATTCATTTTATCATTGAGTAGATAGCATAGCGCCACTCCTTCAGCACAAATCAGTTAAATAAAACTACTTAGAGGAGGGACCTCCTTTATCAGCTTCTCAGCCATCGTTCTGCACCCTTTATAAAACCGTCGTCCTTGAGCACACTCTGTCTCAGGAAAGATCTCATCAAGGTTCAGGAGAGCGCCAGGATTCTCCATCACGGTGTCAAGAACCGGCAGACGGTGAGCCACGGCAAAAGAGAATCGGCAACGACACCTTTTTACGCCCGGATAGGGCCGATTAGTCGCTGTTTCCAGCTTGGCCCCCGTCTCACGCATGATCGACACAGAAACATCTTGCCACTTCTGGCAGTAGCTTGCCTGAAAGACAGGGTGGTCACGTCTCTGTGCGGGCATGTGTACTCGTAACCGACACTTACCCATGGACCAACAATCACGGCTGGAAGAAACTGGATGTGCTCGAAGAACATACGGGTGGGCCGCAGGAGGAATGGAGCTGCACAATCTAGGACGTCATGGTACTGTGTCCTAATCGCATAGTGGAAAATCTCCATTGCGTTGTTTTTGGTCACTTTCCTGTCAAACGGCACCATTGGATCCTCTGATAACTTGGGACGAAGCATCAAATATGACCCACTTCATGAAAATACGACAGATCCCCATAGCCTGGAAGACACAATACTTCTCTGCAGCAAAGGTTAAATCCCGGAGCTCGTGGAAAGGTAATCCTGCGAGCTCTGGTGGGCGGGTTGGCGTCATGAATCGCAGGAGTAGGCTGATCGTGGGTGAGCTCTCAGGTACGCGTATCTTGCTCTCGTTCGAGGCGTCAAAGCCCGTAGCGCATGCATAAAGAATATCCTGGTTGATGTAATGCAGAATTCCATCAGACGATTCTAAAGCGAAGCCATTCATAGCCTCGGGTTCTATATCAAGATCCTGAAATTCACCAGGGAGACCAGCAGCCTCAGTCATCCTGGGTATTGCTTCAATGTCGGTCCTGATAGCAGACAACCATTCAGCACTCTGGCCTGCGAATGTCGTTTTGTAATTCGCTATTTCAGAGAGCTTGCAAACGGGTATGGACATCATCGCATTGTTTGACCTTTCGCGATCGAGGTGAACGCACAGAGCCCTGTGACGCACATCTAGCCATTTTCCATGATAAAGCGACTAAGTGGGTTGATCAGATACGAGGATAGAACAAATAAAGGAACCTCACCCAGGATGCGTAGAATTCGGGCGGTAGCTCTTTCAGTATTTCGGGAAATGTGGCATCAATGGCGAGCGGTGCAGCATCATCGGCAAGCTGGGGGTAGCCATGTTTAAGCGCGTATCCGAGGATGACGATGGCATGGTTCGGAAGAGTGGCTCTTGGACAATGTGAGTTTAACGAATATAGTCCAAAGAAATGGCGGGCACTCACCGCATCTGCAGGTTGCAGGCATACATCGCAGGGAAGACCTGATATTTCTCCGCAGCTTCGGCCAGATCCTTCAAGACGTCAAATGTGGTCTCAAGCTCAAGAACTGGTTGAATCGTGGGCGAAATGAATTTGAAGAGCAATGTGAGTATCGAGGCAGGTTCAGTCAGATGCACAAGGTCCTCCGTCGACGCTCCCGCAGGTGGGGCAAGAATACCAGTATGGGCTTTCAGATATATAGCTTGGATACGGAATCTTACAGCATCGGAGGACTGATAGGTGACTTCCCCCTTTTCGTCGTTAACTAGGTGAAGATGAATGAGACCAGTCGACGAGCACGCAAGAGAAAGTAAACTTGCATTCATCCGAGTATCTGATCGATGTATCCATGTATGATACTTCCATGGTGTATAACGTAGAGTCAAAGTAGAGCAAGGAGAACGGAGAGATGGCCAAGATCAAAGCTGGTGACTTGTCTCGTGACGGGTGGATCGAATGCGCCTGAGCGCTTCAAACGAGGCCGAGAAACCTCTGGAAAAGACAACGGTGCGACAGAAGGGGAAACTTCAAGGTCCCCGAGAATCAAGATGTCCAGGCGTTCAGGTGCAAGCGTCCCCCAAATAAACGCCATGCTGTGACGAGAAATCGTCCTGAACTCGAAAGGGTGAGCGCATTTCAAGGGCTCCATTTGTAACACTGCATTCCAACCAAGATCCACAAGGGGCCAGGTCCGGATTTTCCGAACCGTCGTTTAGGGCAGGTCGCATGATCCTAAATCAATTCCTGCACACGCCCTGAGCAGTACATTCTCTTATCACACACCCATACGTTCTCAATCACAAATAGATAGATCCACCGCCCGGAAATACAAGACATAAGAACAAAGTACAGATCAGATCATATCGCATTACTCATAGCTGTGAAGCGCCGTTGAATGAATCAATGCCAGAGCTTCGCTCGATCGAGGCTTGATCAAACATTTGAAAGCAGCCGGTGTACTAGAGAAGCGAAATTAGTTGACTCGTACAGACGTACAACCCAGTTCACCCACACTGCCAATCCGAAGAGGTAATCGTGACTGAGAGGAATAACATCCCCCCTCTCGTCGACTGCTTTCTCGAAATCAAAGACAGCTATAGTAGATGCCAGCGCAATCCAAATAGACTCAAAGGCCATAAAACGGCCAGGACAGATACTTGTGAGAACGGTGGTCAATATCTTGTATGGACATGGCATTGATAAGGAGCTTACCGCCTTCCAAACCCGAAGACTGCGTGAGCGGGATCTCGCACGCTTGGGTCGATTTGACCGTCCTTCAAGAACCGTTCGGGCTTGAACTCATATGGGTCGGGATAAACGGCGGGATCATGAAGCATGGCCCTTGTACTCGATCAGACGGTAGTCCACAAATGGAGGGAAGGATATGCCGTACCATATGTTCGCAATGACAAGGGTCTTAGCCGGAATTCGATAACCCTTGTACTCGTCTTCGCTTTCTATCACATGAGGAATCCCTGTATCAGGTCGGGTCAGCCGGGGATTGCGCAGAAACATGACAAGAAATGTTATTTGACTAACCTATCGGCGCAATAGCTCGCCACCTCAGGGACTCCTTTGCGATAGCGGTGATGTATGGAAGGGAATCATAATCTTCAAAGGTGGGCAATCGATCCTTCCCTATCACTTGATCGATTTGTTGTTGGGCTTTCCGCAGGATCGCCGGATTTTCGAGGAGAGCAAGGATGCACGAAAACATGGCAGAGGTTCCCTTGTAAAGGACTCAGAATTATAACTATCGTGCCTCAAGTAACCCTACCGTATCCGAACCAGCTACCGGGACGTACTGTGAGTAACATGAATTGATATGGTGCTAATGATACTCACCTGAATACATGCTTCCAGCAACGTCCTTGACGATTCCTTCATCCGCGGGATCCCCTTTGCTGTCCTGTAATGCCAGAGAGGCCAGAGACTCTGTTGCATGTCCGTTCGCCTGCAGTCAACGTTAATACCCCTCCTATCTCAACTGGAAATTGGCCTTACCATCATCTTCTTCGCCTCTTCAAACGGTTTATTCCGCATGGACTCTGGGTACTTTCTCCATTCCTCAGCTTTCCTTTTGAATGATGCTCCCGGAAACCACTTCGGAACATATCTAAGGAAAGGAAGGATATCAACCCAATAAGCACCTGGCATGATAGCTTCGACGATGAGACGAAGTCCTGTTTCGGCGTCTGCGACATAAGGATCGTTCTTCTCTTCAATATTAATTCCGTACGTAATCTTCATGATGGTTCCGCCGTTGAAGCTGACCGAACAGCATATCAGGATTGTTATTCATACGCAGTGCGGGAGGAAGCTACTCACTGACGAAAGTGGTCCATGAAGTTGACTGGATCGGACAAGAGTTTCCGAAGTAAGTGATGAGCACCTTTGACTTCGTGAGGTCGAAATCGGACGGATGCTGAAGCATTGAGATGGCGTTGCAGATATTTACGGTGTTGACGCCTGGATTGAGTCAAAGATCAGCGATTGGCCAGAGAATTCGCAAACATTTTACCAAGCTTCCCCTGTCAGAAACCTTTAAACTTGATTAAGGTGAGATCCCCAAACGAGTTCACGTACCATACGGCACCATGCCAGTGTTATAGCTAGCACCCATCAACTCCCCAGCCATGATAGGCACGACTCTATAAACCGTTACACTCCATTATAATCATCAAGAACTAGCGGCCCTACCTGCTCGAATAAATCGCTGATCGCTTATCTAATAAGTCAACTGCTGCTTCAGCAGTATCCAACACAATGATCGACATCCCAGCAGCTTCTAAGTGTATCATATCCGTCCCTACATCCGTCGTTGATCAGTGACAGGCTTATACACTTTAAACCGGACTCACCAAGGTCCTTGCACCACTTGTGATAGGTCACCCATTCCTCAGAAGTTGGTAAGTCGAGAAGGTTGCCCAACAGCGGAAGTTTCTTGGGTCCTGGCGGAAGGGGGAGATACCTCGCCTTAGCACGTTGCGATTTGACCCAAAGCCCTATAGTAAGGAGAGCACACGCAAGGCCGCTTCGAAAGTCCAAGAAATCCGCATAGCATGTCATACTGGGCTTCGTGGATTGAGCAGAACCACCTCAGCATGGTTTTTAACCCTTTCCAAGCTGCCCTGGGATTTGATTCGGGCCGGGCTTTCTTTGATTAAATTTCAGGGCTTGGACGGCTCCTAATTGCCGATCACAAATATCCAGACAAAGAAATATCAGAAGAAGTTCATGCCACGCGTGAATTCGCCGAGTAACCAAAGCCAATGTTTGCCATCGTGTCGCCTGTCCTTGTCAAGCTCAGCTTCAGAGGTGAGTTGGTCATAAATATGTGTCCCGAGTAAGGCTAGAGAAAGGCCCTCTGCTTCGATGTGGTCGTTCAGCTGGAGGGAAAACGTATAGGCTCGTCGCCGGATTATTCGCCATGCCGCTGGTTCAAAGATAGACGCACTGTTGACACGATGGGAGCACCCTTGATCGATCAAATAGAATAGATAAGCATTCCACACGCCGGCATGACGTCCCAGAGAAAAATGATGCATAACTCGAAGTTGGTAAGGTGGTTGTAAAGCAAAATTTTAGTGGATCTGATTATCCCGAAGCCGACATCAAGTCGTTTAGTCGGAGATCGAACGGGTGGTACAAGTATTTTGCTGTAAACGGCATATTTTCAATGGTCAACATTTAAAACTGTATCGCCCAGGCGAGTTAAAACCACGAAACTCAGAGAATATTAAGGAATGAGGTAGATCTTCTACAGTTCTAGACGCCTCCAGAGAATTGTGCCCATTCCAGTTTCTTGTCTCCGATTGAAATCGAGTCCAAATCAATCAGCTGGGGGTCTCGGCTCGATATAAACCAAAGCAAATGAAGCCAGGCAAAACAGACGCGAGGAGATCGTATCTCAGGTGTGCATGAGGCTCGGTGTCTTTAGCCATTGCTCAAAGCAATCTCACGGACAGCCGTTTCTGAACTGAGCCAGCCTACCTTATTAATCTAGGGATACAAGAGGGCAAGAAAAGGTCAGCCCTAGAGCGAAATCTGAGGGGATGTATCTGTCGAGTTATCCCTCGCTTTAAGGCGTGTATTAGGATCAGAAAGCTCTGAGGTAGAATTGAGTGTATCTACCGGCTTTCACGCGACAAAACATAGGAATTGGACAAGATTTTGAAGCCGTGGTCGTAGACATTTTCTCCCACATATCTCGGGCTCGGGGGCGAAACCAACGACGATATCCCGAAAGGCCGGTGATTGCGTAAAATTTCTGATCTACCTGATCAGGCACGATAGCAAAATTGGACTCTGTTCAAGAACCACAAGTACTCTGAGGTATCTCCAATCGTGTGCAAGGGTACCAAACTAATCGATGGACATTAGCGTCTCCTCATCGAAATGCCTTAACAATGCCCACAGCTAAGGTGCTTCCTTCAAGGAAGCGTTGAAAGTCTGCCCTCCCAACGAGTTACAAACTGTGCGCTCACAGCATCTCTCTTTCCATGACGGGCATTGACGACACCCGTCGCCCTTAGGTCCAAACTGCTCCCAAGACGGTCACCTTAGGCCTCACGATCACAGCGGGCACCAATTAAGCTTACGGTATTGGGCCAGCGTCAGCGTGTTCGCTGCTATGGGGCTCGTCATGAAACGAAACGCATACGTACCAACAACCTGTTGCTCCTCTCACGTACCCGTGAGCTCCACACGATCCCATGTCATCACCGCGAGTCAAGGCTGCTATTGTGATTCTAGCTCCTGTTTGGAACTCTTGCTCGATGCCTCTACGCTAATTGATCCCCTGTCTAGTAAATTATGAACGAAATGATGGAGCAGAGATAGGTGGACTAACGGATAAATTCGCTCTAACCTTTGTGAGGTTAAGAGGCAACTGGTGAATTGAATACTCATGATATGGTAATTATAAACGCTATTCCTTCCTACAGAACAAGCTCTCGCAGATACCTACGGACTGTGTCAACGACCATTGAGAATTCAACACGGTTTCGTTACAGCCTGACTACCCTATAAGACCTGGGAGATGGCCAGACGGCAATATCTTGCGGTCCCATGAAAGACGGCTTGCCCCTTCGATTCGCTGTCGAGGGGTCACAGGGCCTTTCAGATGTTTTGTCAGTGAAGTATGCCTGCGCAACTGCCGCCGTAAACAGCAAACGCGTCTCCCCAAGATATCAATGTGATACGAGATATCGCGGCTGAAGCCTCCGATATCAGGAACTCTTGGACCAACTTAGAAGCTTGGAGTGTTAAATGTGACGCAATCGTGGCACTTAGGATCACTGTAATCGCTTTAGATTGCCGTTCGCTTTCTGATTGGCTGGTGATGGCCGTTGGCCAATGAGAATGGAAGTTCCACCGAACGTGTTGTGCTGACATGCCCCTGCCACCAAACCACCATCAAGATTTGACCTAAACTCGAGGCACAAGTACATTTCTTTGTGACGACGACTGAAAGTAGCAAATGCCCTGCAAACCGAAAGTCGGCCCGAGCAAGGTTCCGCCAAAGCTTAAAACAATCACAGGCGATTTGTGTTCATTGTCAACGCACGAGGTACGTAGTTGAGTATGGTAGGCCTCCTTGCCTTCTTGAACCTTCGAAGTGTCCTTGTGTGCACTCTCCTCCCTCTAGCCGTATTGATCAAACTACGGAGGGATGTTAGACGTCTCCCCTTGCCGCTGTGCCCTAAGAAGATCCCATTGCTAGGCAATCTTCTCGACCTGCCGACTTCAGAGGAATGGGTCACCTATCATCAGTGGTGCCGGGACCTTGGTACGTCCAATCGCTTACAACGCCCTCCCCTGGCATTGTCATTAATTTGGCGGCGGATGTACAGGAACGGATCTGATACATCTGGAAGCTGCTGGGGTATCGATTCTTGTGCTTGCTACCGCTGATGCGGGGGTCGATCTGTTGGAGAAGCGCTCATCAAAGTATTCGAGCAGGTACGAGTGCTAGATCCTTCGTACTCCAACGACAGGAACTAACGATTTACGTAGAATTATGCCTATAATGGCCGGGGAGTTGATGGGTGCGAAGTACAATACCGGTTTGATACCGTATGGTATGTACTGTGCACATTGGAGCGCGCATCATCCTGATCCAGGCTGACATTCTACCGCAGGGGAGAACTGGTGACATGTTTTCGCTGCTGCCTCCGAAGCACACCTGCTCATCCTCGGTATAAACAAATCCAGGCGTCGTCATCGTAAACATTTGCAACACCATCTCAACGCTGCTTCATCCACCCGATTTCGGCTGTACGAGGTTAAAGCAGCCCATCTCCTCGTTCAACAGCTCCTGGCCGACCCTGTGAACTTCATGGACCATATCCGACAGTAAGTACTTACTTCACCTCGGCACTCAGGGTGCCCACGACGGATGATCACGATCCTTACCGGTTTCTATTCTAGCATGTCCGCTGGTACTATCATGAAGATCACATACGGAATCGACATACAAGAGAAAGACGATCCCTACGTGATCCACACTGAAATTGGCCTATGCCTTATTGGAGCCGCCGTGATCCCTGGTGCTTTCTGGGTTGATATCCTTCCCATCCTCCGACATGTCCCAAAGTGATTTCCTGGAGCCTCGTTCAAGAGGAAAGCAGAAGAGTGGAGAAAGTATCCTGAGTTCATACGGAACAAAGCCGTTTGAAGAAACGAAGCGGATGGTGGTACGAGATGGTTCCTATCCTTTTAGCGATTGGGGAGCCCATTCTAATCAACCCTTCAGGCAGACGGACACGCGACGGAGTCTCTCATGTCTCTGGGATCACATGATGCTAAAGGAGATCCCGGAGAGGAGGAGATCATTAAGGACGTCCCTGGAAGTATGTATACAGGTAGAGACCCCTAACCGCATCGACATTGGTTCAAGTCGTGATAAATACTCACCGAACCCCCAGCTGGTTCAGATACGGTAAGTACGCTCTCTTGACAAGTGAATGTTGTCCACTCTGACTATCCCTTCGCAGACGGTTTCCGCAATATTCTCGTGTATTCTTGCTCTTCTTGAGAAGCCGGAGATCCTGAAAAAAGCCCAAGAGGAAATAGATCGTGTTGTTGGGAACGATCGGTTGCCTACATTCGAAGACTATGATTCTCTCCCTTACCTCACCGCTATCACGAAATAGCTGAGGTGGCGAGCTATTGCACCGATAGGTCATCCTTATCCCATCCCAAATCACGGACGCAGGATGACTGACTCGATCTCTTCCAGCGATCCCTCACCTAGTAGAAGCCGAAGACGAATACAAGGGTTATCGAATTCCAGCGAAGACCTTGGTTATTCCTAACATCTGGTACGGCATATCATGGTCCTCCCTTTCTGGTCGATCCAACTTGACAATTAGGGCCATGCTTCATGACCCCGCTGTTTACCCCGACCCATACGGGTCCAAGCCCGAACGCTCCCCCAAGGACGGTCAGATCGATCCGAATGTACGTGATCCTGCACAAGCAGTGTTTGCTTTTGGGAGACGGTAAGCGCGTCAATAAACCATAGTCGCGGAAGATATTGATCACCCTCATTTCAAGTATCTGCCCCGGTCGTTTTATGGCCAGCGAGGTCATATGGATCGCCTTAGCCTCTACTATAGCTGTCTTCGACTTTGAGAAAGCAGTCGACCAGAATAGCAATGTCATTCCTCTTCGTCATGATTACCTCTCTGGATGGGCAGTGTGGGCTGTCATGTCGCGTTTCTGTGCGATTTTGCTGATTCTCCTTGGTTAGTTTACCGACTCCTTTCGAGTGTGCTATCAAACCTCGCTCAAGTGAAGCCTTGGGCCTGATTCAATCGACAGCACTTTACAGCTATGAGTAAGGGTAGCCTTGACTGGAGATGGCATCGTGCTTGAGTGCATTATGTCGTTTGATATGTTTCCTTCGCCTGTCGTGGGCATTACGATTGTTTATTGTATCAGGAATCTCAATATTTTCTAAGTCATGCAAGCGTTCGCACCACGTTAGCACGGAAAAGGTCGGGTGATATCGAGAACGCTTAGGCGACTTCATAAGGTCGAGGTGTTCAAGTCCTGGGCTTGGCATTCTCGAGTTCATAGGTGATTGAAGTGGGTATAATCCATATGGACGGGTAAGGAAGACGAATATAACTAGAAGAAGTACGCATAGTTGTCAACAATGCCACACGAAATCGACATCGCCTTCCATCAGGTCGAAGTATAGGCTAAATATCGTAAATGGAGCAAGTCACTACTCGTAACTATGAAGTGCGGTAGATTGAATCAACGCCAACGCTTCTGTGGATCGAGGCTTGAATGCGCATTCAAAAGGAGTGGGTATACTGACCAACAACCGTCAGCAAGCATGAATCGGGAAGAACTACAATAACCACTCACATTGCCAATCCAGAGATGTACTTGTGAGTAAGAGAAACAGCATTTCCATTCTTGTCGACTGCTTTCTCTATATCAAAGACCGCTAAAGTGGAAGCAAGGGCAATCCATATAGACTCGACAGCCATGAAACGGCCAGGGCAGATGCTGAAAGGACGGGTCAATCAAGATCATATACGCACCATAACCCGCCGGTGAGCTTACCGCCTTCCAAATCCGAAGACTGCATGAGCAGGATCTCGAACATTTGGATCGATTTTACCGTCCTTCAAGAAACGTTCGGGCTTGAATGCATCCGGGTCAGGATAGACGGCAGGGTCGAGAAGCATCGCCCTAACAACCAGGTCAGATTGCCTCACGGAAGAGCATCGTATCTCGTACCAGACATTGGGAATAACCAATGAGTTCGCCGGAATTCGATAGCCTCTGTATTCATCTTCGGTCTCCACCAGATGAGGAATCGCTGCAAAGGACTGAGTCAGTCATTCAGCGCCCGTGTCAGAAGACGAGATCTGACTAACCAATCGGTGCGATGGGTCGCCACCTCAGCGACTCTTTGGTAATGGCGGTAATGTAAGGGAGAGAATCGTAGTCCTCAAAGGTAGGCAGCCGATCCTTTCCTACCACTCGGTCGATTTCTTGTTGAGCTTTCTTAAGGACCTCCGGATTCTCAAGAAGAGCAAGAATGCACGAAAGGATGGCAGAAGTCGTCTGAGAGTGTTACAGAGATTCAGAAAGTATGAAATATGTTGGGAAAGATAGCGTACAGTATCCGAACCCGCTAAGGTCTCCATTAGTATCACAAGTCAAATAGGCGCTTAGAGGTACTTACCTGAATACATACTTGCGGCAATATCCTTGATGATCTCTTCCTCGTCAGGATCTCCTTTGGCGTCCTGCAATCCCTGAGCGGTCAGAGACTCTGTCGCGTATCCGTTCGCCTACGGGATACATCAGAATGGATTTAATCTTCAAAAACGGAACACTCCATACCACCATCCGCTTTGTTTCCTCAAATGGCTTATTTCGCGTCCACTCGGGATATTTCCTCCACTCTTCAGCTTTCCTCTTGAATGAAGCTCCCGGGAACCACTTTGGAACGTATCTGAGGAGAGGAAGAATATCAACCCAAAAAGCGCCTGGCATTAAGGCAGCGACAACGAGGCGAAAGCCTGCTTGCGCGTTCGTGACATAGAGATCACCCTTCTCTTGTATATCGATTCCATACGTGATCTTCACAATAGTCTCGCCGGTCATGCTAAACAGAAGCCGTTGGGGATCGTTTCTGGCGGACAAGTTCGAGGGAAGGTACTTACTGTCGGAAATGATCCATGAAGTTAACGGGATCTGCCAGGACCTGTCGAAGGAGGTGATGAGTCGCTTTGAGTTCATAAGGTCGAAATTGGATGGAAGGTGCAGCATTGAGATAGCGTTGCAGATATTTACGGTGTCGACGCCTGAATTGCGCCGAAGATCAGTGGTGGACAGAGGATCAAACAAACAATTTACCAAGTTTCCCCTGTAAGAAACCTTCAACATCGATAAAAATGAAACTTTGCAACCAGTCCACGCACCGTACGGCACCATACCAGTGTTGTACCCGGCTCCCATCAACTCCCCTGCCATTATAGGCACGACCCTATGCACCGTTACCCGCTATTATCATAGATTTCATCAGGATGTAGCGGTCCTACCTGCTCGAATAGATTGATGATCGCTTTTCCAATAGGTCGACCGCCGCATCAGCAGTATTCAGCACAATGATAGACGTCCCAGCAGCTTCCAAGTGTATCATATCCGTCCCTACATACGCCATTGATCGATGACAGGCGTATACGTGTGTAAACTGGAATCACCAAAGTCCTTGCACCACTGGTGATAGGTCACCCATTCCTCAGAGGTCGGGAGGTCAAGAAGGTTGCCTAAGAGCGGGAGTTTCTTGGGTCCTGGTGGAAGTGGAAGACGCCTTGCCTTAGCACGTCGCGATTTGACCCAAAGGGCCAGAGTGATGAGAGCACATGCAAGACCGCTTCGAAGGCCCAAGAAATGTGTGAGACCTGCCATATGTTATCCGTGCTCTCGCAGTTGGCACAAACCGTCCCAGGTGGTTTTAAGCCTTTTCTAAGCCGCCCCAGCTCCGGCAGAGTTTCTAATGTAAAAATCGTTGGGGGCTTGTACGGCTTTTATTTGCAGCCACAAACATATACGAGAAAAGCTGTCTGTCCTAGCTGTCAACACGCAAATCCTGATCATTCCTAAGTTAGGCATCTAACCGCAAAGCCAATGGGCGGAAGCATTTCCACTGCCCAAGCCAGGCACAGTGGCTCCTCAGGCTGTCTCGATTGCACATAATTGTCCTGAAATACAACCGGAGTGTAAGTAGCCTATCTTCGAGTTGGAGGACAAACTTTCGTTCGTTTCCCGATTGCTCGCGGTGGTGGTGGTAGAAACGGAGGCAAATTAAATGTGGCTGACGATCAGAGAACCATGAGCTTGATCGATCATTTGAGAGACAAGGGGCGTAAAGGGCCTACTGCCGCCTACATCCGTCCACATCCTAATTACGTTCCCGTGCCGTTCCACACGCCGACAGTGCCAAGTCGTAATCCTCAACATTTGTCTCGGATATTTTCAAAACAAATATCCAGAAGAGTTAATGCGTCAGGCCCAGGAGTTTGGGTTTTGTGAGGAAGCATAGAAAGGGACGGAGGGGCCATTGCAGTGTTTGTTTTCGCATTGGGATTGTTCCATGACAGTCAACATATGAAGACATGGGAGATTAACAAGCAGTCGGTGGGCAAAGTTGGGTACCCAGAACCTATATAAAGATGTGGAGGCCAAACCGAGCGTCCGAAGCCTTTTTGTCGATTCTCCGAGGGAAGAAATTATCGTATCGATTAATAGGGTCTGATCCTAGCTCTGCACGCAGAATTGTTCTCAGCTTGCGTGGATGCCCGAGATCGAAGATATCATCAGTATCAAGACAATAATGTATTGTGGCTATCCACGGTAGCCGCTTGAGGCCATTCCGCTGAATTCTCTTCCGATGTACAGGGATTTGAGGTATCTCTGATCACGGAACCAAAACAGACAGCCAACGAGACAAAGGGTCCGTAGGGTCTCCCAACCGACATGGCTAGCAAAACATCATCTGGAAAATGATAGACGTCTGCTGGCCGACATGAGACCACGAGAGTTGTGTAAGCGAACTTTCATGGCGCAGTAAAAGAGTGTCTTCTGCGGAGATGTGCGACAGGTTCAAGCTGGGGTTAAACCATGCAAACCATGCCATGTTGTTAATACTTTGAAATATGGGTATTTTTCTAATGATGGACAAAAGTCGGGGGCCATCGTATACATTTGTGGGCTAGTATGAAATAGAGGGAAGAGGCTCCCATCTTCACACGTATAAAAACGAAGAGTAAACGATGTGATGTCGTGGGGAGCCGGAAGGCGAGCCCTCAACCATTGATTAGTTACATTCCATCAAATGGTACAATACACTCGATGAGACTGATAGCCAAGTGAGTATGAGGCGAAGGAAGGTTTGGAGCGGAGATTTAAAGTCCAAAGTCGATTTCCTCACTTGATCTCGGGCCTGGTATTGAATTCGTCTCCTTTGTAATTCACTGTTGCGGACAAATCACCTTGCTGAATGCTTTCGAGCTCTATCTGTTACGATGCGACCACGACGGCCCATACAGTTCCCTGGAATAGCATTTCTACCTCACCAGGCCAGCGGTCAATTTCTTTGACATGAAGAAGGGAAGGATCTCGACGTAAAAACTTCAAAAAGCGTTCCCAACCCGCTTGATCACCTTGCGATGTGAACCCATCCAATCCTGTTTTGGATTTCCGAGTTTGGGTTCGGAACCCCCACATCTTTTACATCGTTTCTAGTGGTACCAGGCAGACCCTTCTCGCGCTACCTTTGCCGAGATGATAATGACTACGCATTGACCTCCTCCGTCTGACCATCTAACACAACCGCTATCAGCCGCATCGCCACCTCAGTCAGGGATCAGCATGACCAACGCTACCTTTTCCTTCCCGCGTTTTTAGGTCCAAGGCAGTAGGAATGACGATTCTACCAGAGCCCACGGAGCATTACCAGCTTGGTGGTTCAGCTGAGGAAAAGGTCCAGTCGGCGGGTAGGGAGAGCAGAATTATTATTGGTTATAGCTGGGGGGAAGAAGGAGTGTTAGGGAACTAAGAAGAGGATTGGCCGAAGAAGATTCGTTTCCTCAAGAGACGCGTGCAAATACACCCCAATGGCATCTACCACGGCTTCAATATTCTGCGCCTCGCGAGAGACATTCCGATGCCTACTGCTGTTCCGAGCAGTACACGTGCTGAATCACGACGATTTTCAGCCTCCCGTCTTCTATGGCCACCTCCTCCCTCAAGCGTCATCTCCAAATGTCCAGCGATCTCGTCTCGCCATCCCAAACCTGGAAATACCTTACCCACTACTTTTCTGTTTCCCATCACCGCCACTATGGGAGAGCTTACGCGCGTACCGCTCAACAGCGGCGCGATTGCTACCGTGTCCTCCTGCTCCCAATTTGATCTTTAGGACAGCACCGTGACTTGTCACACAGATCCGCCATGACTGTAGGAGCTTTGCAGTAGGCATCGACAGCAGAGGTGCTCAAGAGCACGATCTCCGGCATGGATTCTACAGCCGGCTATTGGCACGATGACGACGACGGCACCAGATCACTGCAGAACCCCTACACCTCCAGCACAACGTTGAACGTCCCCCCTCCCAGGCCTAGATATATCCTACCTCCATAGGCCCTCTTCCACGATGATGACGCTCCTTGCCGCCGTGTTTCTCGTCAGCAGTCCTTCCTACTGCCATTTGTCCCAGTGGGAAGCACTCTTCACGAAGTTGATAGTAACTATAGGAGGCCGTATCCCTCGCAAACAAGCTTCAAGGGTGTCCGGCCAGAGGCTCTGTAGCCTATAGCCTCCGCCTACCACTCTCCTGCTGCATTGGTTCTTGTGCCGCAAGGAACCACCCCATGTGTTGGGGTCCTTTGCTACGATGACCCGGAGTTCAATACCTAACATCCATACCCACGATGACGAGGACGCTCAACAGCATCGTAGCCACAGCGGTGTACCTTCCGCTTCAAAGCCTTTACGTATGGTTGTAGTGGATGGGCTACACCGTGTTTTGGGAGATACTCACCCGGGTCAACAATGCTTGGGGCTGACACATGCGGGATCGGGAAGCCATCAAGCATTGACGAAGGAAGTTAGAGGAGGGAATTTGGTGGAGATCTCGTAGTGGGAGTAGGATGAAGGCGTCATTGTTAAGTTACTGTTGATCGCCCAAAATCCGATTGGCGTCGAGGTCTTTCAGACGACGATATCCACACCTCCGACTCCGAATGGACATTCCCCTGCCCCCACCAGATGTTCTTGCATCACCCACGAGTGCTCCATGAAGGGCGTGTTCCATGCATCCAGACAAGGACACCCATAAACCACGGTTCGCATGCACCACCAGTCACCTTGAACGCAAGGCAGACATATTGTCGCACCTTCAGCTTCCACCTGGAACCCAGGCTCGACGCCTTCCGCCTTTTTGGAGCCTTGCTAGGAAATGAAGAATGCATGGACCGGAGATGAGTGGACGAAGCATTAGTCGGAATCCCGGATGGGAGCTACATGAAGGGTGTGAAGGATTGGCCACTTGTCCTGGGAAAACCTCAGCCATGTCGTGACGAGCACCCGAAAGCTCCTCTCCGTCGGCCGTTGTTGCTGGTGGAACTGTTGCGTGAGACCTACAGATCTATTAGCCTTCCCGTTGTTTACATCTTCCAGGTCTGCACCCACAACAATCCTTACCTCTGTACACAGCCCCGTGATTGCTAATGGTGTCAACGCTGGTGCTTCATGGTGCGCCCTCAAGGAGGCATGTTTCGTACCAGCTAGTGGAATGCCGAAAGCCTGTCGGGTTCGATGATGGCAGTGTACCCCAAGCCTGTGTGTGGTCAAGAGGCAGCGGGGCTCCGAGGTGTTCGCGACAATAAAGACGATGGAGTATTGGTTTCTAATATATTTGGGTTTCTACTATATGAATAGATTGTCGTGAATTGCAGAGAAATAGACGTCAGCCATTGTCCCTGTGACTGTAGAACATTATCTTTTGAGTTCTGTGAGATATTGCGATGGAAATTTATCCCTTGTTCGGCAGTGACCATTCCTTACTACGATCTCGGTCTCTCATTCATGGTCGAGGGGTCTAACCTCTAGAAACTGAATCACTTATAAGAGAAACTCATGTACAGCTTCCACGAAACTGAGGGTCTCCAAAATATTAGATTCAGTCTCTCAATAACTAATTGAAGTATGCATGAAAAAGCAAAGCGGACAAATAATCCGAAACGATGCAGTCATGATTATCGACGCCGCCAGACCGAAACTAGATATCGTGTTATCTATACGTTGGGTCAAGATATAGGGAAAAATGTTTCAGAATGACCACGTCACTACTCGTAGCTATGAAGTGCGGTCGATTGAATCAGTGTCAACGCTTCTGTGGATCGAGGCTTGAATGCGCATTCAAAAGGAGCGGGTATACTGACCAACAACCGTCAGAGAGTTTGGAATGGGAATTACTTCAAGAATCACTCACACTGCCAATCCAGAGAGGTACTTGTGAGTAAGAGGAACAACATTACCATCTTTGTCGACTGCTTTCTCGATATCAAAGACGGCCAGAGTCGAGGCAAGGGCAATCCATATAGACTCGACAGCCATGAAACGGCCAGGGCAGATGCTGAAAGGACGGTCAATCAAGATCATGTACGCGCCATAACCCGCCGGTGAGCTTACCGCCTTCCAAATCCGAAGACTGCATGAGCAGGATCTCGAACATTTGGATCGATTTTACCGTCCTTCAAGAAACGTTCGGGCTTGAATGCATCCGGGTCAGGATAGACGGCGGGATCGTGAAGCATTGCCCTAAGAATCTGGTCAGACTGCCTCACGGAAGAGTATCGTATCTCGTACCAGACGTTGGGAATAACCAATGAGTTCGCCGGAATTCGATAGCCTCTGTATTCATCTTCGATCTCTACCAGATGAGGAATCGCTGCGAAGGGCTGAGTCAGTCACTCGGCGCCTGTGACAGAAGACGAGATCAAACTGACCTATCGGCGCAATAGGTCGCCACCTCAACGACTCTTTGGTAATGGCGGTGATGTAAGGGAGAGAATCATAGTCCTCAAAGGTAGGCAGCCGATCCTTTCCTACCACCCGGTCGATTTCTTGTTGAGCCTTCTTCAGAATCTCCGGATTCTCCAGGAGGGCGAGGATGCACCAGAAGATTGCGGCGACGGCCTGTCAAAATAGTCAGCAAGCATGGCCTATATTGCTTGGGTGAACTCACGGTGTCCGAACCAGCTGAATAATCCGTTAGTAACTGGGCTTGATCAAAGACGTTAGAAATACTTACTCGTATACATACTTCCTGCGACATCCTTGATAATATTCTCCTCTTCTGGATCTGCTTTAGCGTCCTGGAGGCCAAGAGAAGTAAGGGACTCCGTTGCGTGGCCGTTTTCCTATGGCTACGTCAGATGGATATGATCACAAATAAATTGATGCTGCACGTACAATCATACGCTTCGTTTCTTCAAATGGCTTGTTCCTCATGAACTCAGGATATTTCCTCCATTCTGACGCTTTCCTCTGGAATGAGGCACCAGGGAACCACTTCGGGACGTGCCTCAGGAAAGGAAGCAGATCCACCCAGAAGGCACCTGGAGTCATGGCGGCGACGACGAGACGAAGCCCTGTTTCGGCATTTGTGACGTAGGGATCGTCCCTCCCCTGTATATCGATTCCGTATGTGATCTTCATAATAGTGCCGCCGGTCATGCTGTAACGGAATCATTCAAGAACTCTCTTTAATGTAGTTGGGTAAAAGTCCTGACATGCGGAAATGGTCCATGAAATTAGCAGGATCAGCTAGAAGCTGTCGAACGAGGTGATGAGCTGCTTTGACTTCATGGGGTCTGAATCGGATGGACGCAGTTGCATTCATATGGTGCTGCAGGTGTTTACGGTGCCGGCGCCTGAATCATTGCCGGGATTAGCAGAAGTAGATGGGATATGAAATCACCTCACCAGGTCTCCCCTATAAAACCATTCGTAAACCTGAACAAAGACGAACTTCCAAAGGAGGCTACACACCGTATGGCATCAGACCAGTATTGAACCCCCATCCCATCAACTCCCCCGCCATAATTGGCATGATCCTACATCTCGTCAACCTACGTCGTTGTGAGAAGAATTAGGTCACCCACCTGCTCGAATAGTTCGACGATCGCTTGTCCAACAGGTCTAACGCCGCTTCAGCAGAATCCAGTATGATGATCGACATCCCAGCAGCTTCCAAATGTATCATATCCGTTTCTACGACCGTCGTCAAATCGACTCCAGGAGTACACAGGTGTGAGACTGGACATACCGAGGTCTTGGCACCATTGGTGATAGGTAACCCATTCGTCGGAAGTTGGTAGGTCAAGAAGATTGCCCAACAATGGAAGTTTCTTGGGTCCGGGTGGGAGAGGAAGACGCCGCGCCGCATCACGTCGCGATTTGAGCAGGAAAGTAAGAGTGAGGACAGCACATACAAGTCCGCCGCGAAGGTCCAAGAAGTCCGTGAGGCCTGCCATAGTTGGTCTCGCCTTAGGACCCAAATCGTCCACGACGGTTTATTAGTCTTTTCTTAGCCGTCCCAGGAGTTAGGCTCCGGCGGAGTTGCCGTTTAGACCCGTCAGGGCGAGTGGTGGCTTCTACATTGATGAAGGGGCAAGAAAAAGGGTACCAACTAACAACACGTGGATTCCGATTGCTGCTAACCGCGAAAGCTCTAATGTGTAGTGGCTTTTCTTCTGTCCAGACCAAGCGTGCTTTTGTCGACCATCTTGTTTGCAAGTAATTGTTCTAGAATTTGGGTGGCCCCCGAGCTGGGATACCGCCCATTTGTCACTGGTGGATGCAAGAACGGAGGCAAATATTTAGTAAATGTACCTGGGTCCTGGGAATCTCAGACCCTGATCATCTGACGGATAGCAATCTCCACTTAGAGTCTTCTAGATCAGGGTCTCTGGCCCCACTGGTGGCGCTGAAGACTTGGCAAACTGACGCTCATCAGACAGTGCGGTCGAGAACAGGCGTCAAGAGAGTATGTTGTCGAAAAACTAGATATATTCCCGGTTGTACAAACTTTCTGCCACGCTGGAATAGGGGAAAAATACGAGCTCACAACCATGTTCAGGACAAGAATCCGGAGTAACTAAACAGTATCTGCATGGTTGAACGCAGTCTTGGTTGTACTCGCAAAGACGATGCCCGCACTTGAAGTCTGGGTCCTAACACCGTAGTCGTCGTAGGATACCGAATCGGTGTGAGATGGCGCGCTACCCATACGATCCAACCCGATGTGTTCCGGTCTCGAAGCCGCCTGAAGCTCGCCTAACTAAAAAGAGAGTTGTAAGACCCCAAAACACATTATGACCATTAGAGAGCTAACGACATACGATCTGGGACGCATCCATTGGTTGAGCCATCACATCCCTCAGAGCTGTCCTTACATTGAGTGTGTCCATAATTGTCTGCCAAACACCGATCAGATACTGTGACGGGGCTTCGCATCCATTGGCAGAAAACATTCTTACCATAGTATAAATTCGACCCAGAGGTAGAGAAAAACAAGCGAATAAATTGCTAGTTTTCGTTCCAAACTGAACTGTCGATGAATAAGTTGCATATCCAAGAGCATCAAAATGTCAATCCTTCACTAACCATACGTCGCCAGAGTCATGATAGCGAAAATGGATGCGGGGATGCCGGTTTGAAGGCCCTTACGAAGGAGCGTATTCAACGCCCAGTCGGTTTGCTTAATTCCGGTACGGGATTTGAGCAGCGACCACGACAGGCCAGCTACTATACTTAGCGAACTGGCCACAAAAGACAATTGAGTCACTTACCAGATATAGTTATATCAGTAACGGCCTGAAATGTGAGCCAGGTAATGGAGGCATCAGCGAGTTTGACTGCATCCACGAGTCTGACACGGTCAATGAGCGTGAGTTACACGTAGTTGAAGGGAGGTACACTGACGATGTCAATTGAAACGCCCTGCGAGTTGAGTTTTAGCTCGAGAACACACCGAAGAAGAACCGAACCTACTTTACTCCAACGACCAGACCAGCCGAAAAACTTGTCAGAGTAAATAAAAGAATCACACAGTAAAAGGTGACGTTGCGAGTGAGATTGAATAACCTATAACGATTACAAGTCAGGTTGGAGTCACTTGGAAGCTATGAAAGTAAGGTGGATCCTTACCTGAGTCCAAGGAACAATTGAACTATGGTTGCAGCAACGACCTCTGCGGTCGGTGTAAGAACGAATGCCCATAATGGATCTATATTGGAACGGGACGTGATATGAGAGAAAAGAAGTGGTAGTGAGTGAGCGACGCACAAAGAAGCATTTGTGGGTTGGTGAAGTTCTCGTTGCTAGTTTAGAAACCCTCGTTAGGCGAATGGTTAATCGCAATCGATCTGGGCTTACCAATAAAACCATGCGATGTATATGATGCTGCGACAGAGCCGTCAGCCTAGATCGTGTCGGAAAGAAGTCAAACCTCACATGCAGGAATGAGAAATGTCAACAAGCAGGAGAGTAGCCACAAAGGCCCTGTTATGGATGCACATTAGCAACAAGGTGGAGGTCCGTTTCGAGTACAAGGAGGCACACCTTAACCAAAGCGGGTCGTTGAACTCTAATGGCACAATGAAAGCTCAGGTATCTCTTTACTCCTCTCGAGACGTAGGGGCTTACTCGAAAGATAGTATCGAACAAATTGATAGGTGGATATACCGAAAAGGAATGTGTTTACTGGAAAGGAATACAATTGATTAATGAAATTATCTACATTGCCAGTAGACAAAGTACTCACTGAAAACGCCAATAAGCAACGTCCCTGCAGCTCATCGTTAACAGAGAGTTAGAGAAACGCCGATCATATATACCAATGGCCCACTCATATTCAGCCGCGGACATAGATACTGGCGTAGTTGGGCAGAGCTTTGACCTAGGAGAGGAGAATGGGCCGGAAGGCTGTTCTTGAGGACTTGCTCGAAGAAGTAGATTATCAAAAGTCAATTTTTAGTCGAAGATGTCAATTTCAGCAGGGGAATTGAAGGGAACGAAGGTCTTGGAAGCAATCCGGTATAAGTAGGAGCAAAGCCGGCAAATCTTGTAGCGATGGATCCACCGTGTGGGTAACCAGATATGCAAGATGGCCGACCCCTGAGCTCCAGGACGGCGACTTCCAAATTCAATTATCTATCGCTAGCTTTTACTATGGCAATCCGCCTTGAGAGAGATTTGCGACATAGAAGTTGCTAGCAGGAATATATACCCTGAGAGGGGCAAAACGAGGACGGAGAACTAGTGATTGTAGTTGAAGGAAAGTCTGCACTGACCAAGCTCCATTAGGTGCGATCGATTTCGATGCTTACCAAAAACCATTTGACAACTGTCGATCATACAGAACACATGTCACATAGGCGTTGACAGCAATCCTTGGGGCGCCCGCCTCGTGTTTGAGAACCCTTTCCACCTTGGCCATAATTTCAACTTGTCATTATGCACCCGTTCCATTGAGCTTTACCTTTCGATAAACAGAATATCTCCACGAGTAGTCCTCGAGATTTTCTTTGTGACTTCTGGGAGCAGGAAACTTGACGATGCGGGCGTTGCGATCACAATGCAACCAGAAGTCCGGAGTCCTTCTAATCATACTACGAAGATCCTCGTTCGAAAAACAATCTCGATTCAGGAGAACCATATTTCATACCCCCTAACAGATCTGGCCATCCCATCCCATTCAGCCGAGAGCAAATCATATTGTCGACAAACCGCCGATCATTCTTCATTACTCCGTGTACTTGCGAAAGATCTTGTCTGTCTGTTGTGGTACGGTCACAATGGTTTCCTGAACGCTAGGAAGCGTTCAGCTCCAGGAACACACCAGTCCCTGCTCGATTGTACTAGAATGCTGTTTTTGAGAGAGAGGGTTGTAACGATGATGTTGAGAACCGTTTTGGTCACAATTTCCAACGCATGCTCGACGAGACATAGGAGAGCTGTCATCCCCGTACCTTCTTGAGGGGCGTCACGATAGCGTTATATCAGGTTCCAACCCTGAATTGACGAGCTAGAAGACAACTCAAGTCTACACGAAAACAGATTCTATCATTCTACACGATCTGGGATGCAATCCTCCATTATCAATTCCCGCTTCGCCTTGATTATGGCGTGACCCCCAAACCTTGATCACCAGCACTGGCGCAAAGCCCGAATTTCTCGTTGTCGGGATTGCTCGTGAATCAGAATACATCATCGTTGTAGTCGAGCGAAGAAATCTGCCAGTGAGACGCAGGATATGATGGGCAACGTGGTGCAGGAGCTGGTTGATTACATTGAAAAACGCTTTTCAGAGACCGAGTATCCAACCATATATGGAATCGACGGCTTAGGCTTTCCATGGACTGCCTTGAAGATGGATAAGGTGGGTTCTCATCAGCCAACAACTCTTGTCCCGTGGCATGGCAATGTCGTGTCCAACCAATCGTTTTCGCTCATCAAGACCGTTGCTGATGAGATGCATACGTTGACTAACTTGAAGTAGGTCATATTGTGCAGTTTTCTGGTCTTTTGATAATTCTCTACGAAGGTTATACCCCATCGACCTCCAACAATTCCAGTTCTTCCCGATCTTTTGTTGAAAACTCCCTTCCCACTAAAGTTTATGCATTCCATTATTGTAAACTGTTCAATGAGATCTGGATCAAAGTATACTAATTGTGATCATATTGAGGCACTGTATCACGGGAGTGGATGCTCTATCGTTTAACCACAGGGATGATTCTGGCACGCATGACCCCGTCGCTTCCAGATCGATACCTTCGCCGCCCATAGGAACCGTGACAAGCAGATCGCCCAGATGTTAAGGCGGCAGAAGGAGCCGCAAAGGCTAATGGTAGTGCTGGGGGTGGCGGATATGTTAAGGAGGAGTATACAAAGGTGGTGGCCACTGGCTTACACCACAGCGTCTGTGGCATCCATGCACGCAAGATTTGAATACCAATACAGTTCATACAATCGAGAAGAGATGAAGAGAGCAAAAGAATGATAAATTCAAGTTCCCAATTATACAAATTCTTATCAACCGTATGAACGTATTTAATGCTCAACGTAACATTTCACTTCTTCCTAGGCGTTCCATGGAATCATGTCTACACGGCGGCGGCACCCTGATCATAACCACTCTTAGCAAATACGACACTCCCGCTTGAAACGGTGTGATTCTTCTGGTCGTTATACGATGCCGATTCATGAGACGGCCCACTGGGCATACGATCCAACGCAACGTGCTCCGGTCTTGAACCTCCATGCATCTCGCCTAGCTTAAGATGTAAAGCTATGTTAACCGACAGGAATACAGGAGGTGAATAACAACGTACGATTTGTGAGGCATCCATCGGAGTAGCCATGACCTCTCGAAGCTCTTTTCGGACGTTGAGGGTGTCCATGATGGTCTGTCACGCATCGATCCGTATCACTACCGTCCCTGTATTCTGAAAAGACTATGCCTGAATCTCACCATGGTATAGATCCTTCCCAGAGGTAAGGAGAAACAAGCGTATAAGTTGCTAGTTTTGGTCCCGAATTGGACTGCAACCCAGCGTAAATAGGTCAGCTATCCTGTAACCCATCAAAATCGAGCTGGACACACGTACCGTATGTCGCCATAGTCAAGATAGCAAAAATCGATGCAGGGATGCCAGTTTGAAGAGCCTTACGTAGAAGGGTGTTCAGAGCCCAGTCGGTCTGTCTGATGCCGGTACGGGATGTATAGAGCGTATATGATAAGCTAACTGTTAAAATACGCTAATGTTAGTGCGTGCGAGAGATCAAAAAGTAGAGAGCGAGGACGTACGGGAAATGACTACATCGGTAGCTGCTTGGAATACGAGCCAAGTGATAGACGCGTTTGCGAGTTTGATGGCTTCCATAAGGCTGGTGAAGGTGATAATAGCAAGTATGAGCATGATTTAAGCTTATACGTGGAGAGGGGGAGGGAGATCGACTGACTCGGTTAATTGGAAAGCTCTACCAGACATTACATTGTGTTAGCTCGAAGTTGACACAATTGAGAGGCCAACATACTGTACTCCGACCGCCAGACCAGCCGAGAAACTTGTTAAGGTGAGTAGGAGGACGATACCGTAGAGGATGGTATTGCGGGTGAGGGTATATAGCCTAGAAACGACGGTCATAAGTGGTTCACGTCCGAATTAGGAGGCGGTATACGTACCTAACTCCGAGGAATAATTGAACGATGGTAGCAGCGATGACTTCTCCAGTCGGCGTGAGTATGAACGCCCATACCGGATCTGCATTGTGTCCGACGTAAAGTTAGGACAAGAGACGAAGAACAGTGAAATAGAGCAACGCACAAAGGAGCATCTGGGGATTTGTAAAGTTCTCATTGCTAACCTCACAGACCGACCCGTTAGTCCCAAATAGATACTCTCAACTGTCGTAAGTGGGCTTACCAGTAGAACCATGCGATGTAGACGATGCTGTCGCGAGGCTGTCAGCGAACGGTTGATAGTCATCGTCGAATCAAGGCTCACATGCAGGAATGGGCGACGTCGACTAAGAGGAGAATTGCCACGAACGCTCTGTGTTCCATGCCTGTTAATCACTCGGTATTGTTCGGCAGTGTACCTGAGCAGACGTACCGGATCCAAAGGGGGTCTTTAAATTCTAATGACAGGAAGTTTTCAATTAGTTTCCTTTCAGGTTTCATAGGAAAAGGATTGGCTTACTTCTGTAGTAGTATAAAACGAACTGATAGCTGGAGATGCCGAAAAGGAATGTGTTAACTGAAAGATAGAAGTTACGTCAATGAAGGAACGACATCGATGAGTATAAGCAAATTACTCACTGAAAACGCCGAGAAGTATAGGTCCTGTATTCCATCGTAAGAACAGACTCAGGAGGTCGTGTATCAGACATACCAATCGTCCACTTGTACTCAGCCGCGGCTGCTGCAGCTGCAGCGTCCATCGGTCAGGATGCTGGAGTCGTCAGGTAAAGCTTCTAGGCGGCCTGGCACAAGAAAAGAACGAGGATGGCGAGTTAGGTAGTAGGCCCGAGGAACTGAACGTGTTGATTAAAAGGCAATTTTCGTCGAGGTAAGCGAAGGAAAGGTCAGATGAAGGGCCTCCAGTCCTTAGAGACGGCGAAGGAAGGTATAAGTAGAGCAAATGGATGCAGCTGGCAAGCCTTATGGCATTGGATCCGCCTGGTAGCCGTCGAGGGCCGAAACGAGGACAACGGAGAACTCACGAGGGTGTGTCAATCATGTAGCCGATTCTGGAGTGGCCCAAAGACCCCGCCAATGAAGGAAAGAATGCAACGGGGCCATCAAGTCTCAATGGAGTCAAGCCTGTCAAACCCCCATTAAGGAGTCCTTCTGTTCGATCGGTTTCGACGCTTACCATGAATGGTCGACCCTTTGGTGACACCGATCAATGGAAGCATTGATAGGTCACCGAGTCTAATTTGCTGCCAGACTGTCAGTTGGGCCGGCTCCGTAAATCCGAGAATGGAAGCGACGACTTGAATGGCGAGGGATTCAAGAACAATCACGTTGCGGTCATTGGACTTCGTTCGAGGCAGTCAACGAGGCGAGCCAAGTTCTTCTCGATTTTCATAGGGGTTTTACGTGTATAATGCAGGGCAAGAAGCCCTTGAGTCCCATTTGTCCATCCTCGACGAGGTCTGATGAGGTGCCAAGCGGTCGTCCCCGTCGGCGTTGATGCTTACGTCTGCTGAATACAATTGGCTCGCTTCCGCTTTAGTGCCTTCCTGGGCGGCCCTTCGCCGAATATTCATGCCAAGTTGAACCAGCACTTTTGGCGCTGGTGAACCATCTGGACTATTCGGTCCCTGAGGCTCATTCCCTATCATGTCAATGGTTGAGAAGCTTACCAGTTAATTTTCGATCCCAAACTTTGTTGCGGACTCCTGGGCCACTCTTGGACCACTCGAATTTTCGAAGCTTTGAAGTTCCAGTCTACAGCTCCTTGACTCACACACACTCAGTGATTCTGAACAATTGGGCGCCTACTGGGCGCTTTGAGGCATCCGATTTCCGATCCCCATTAAATCAAATACAAGCAAACTCCCCCGCCATCCTGATGTTGGCAAAGGCACGATGCACTCTGCATTCTGTTGAACCACGACGTTCGAACTCGGTTCAAACTTCACGCTTCTTTCTGGCAAGCACGCAACCTGCCCTCCATGACTGGGGCACAAGCTATCTAACCACTGGATTCTCCGCGACTTGGCGAAGAAGACATGGCAATTGTATGGTTACTGGCCAAGCCAGCGGTATACGAAACCGTATGGCCTCCAAGTCCCCGATCGATCCGTGCTTGGTATGTCTAGAGGCGCCATCGTACTTAGGGATGTACTAACCACTCTGTTAAGAGGCCTGGAAGCAGATATCCGCACTCTTTCGTCTTGCTGAAGTTCCTACTTTGGCCACACAAAATTAGTCTTGGATGGCTATCGGCCCATCCGAAATCTTGGGCACCGATATGACGGACGACCTCGCGACTCACGCTTCCGCCAAAATCTGTTCTGAGCTGTATCGAGCGGTACTCCTATACGCCTGCGCGTTAACTGTTCGTCAAGTACATTTGAATAAGTTACAAGGATTACTAAATCTCCAACGTTGAGATCAACGTCGTATGCCCTATTGTAGCCCTCCAGAGTTGAAGTCAGAGACCTGAGGGCTCAGACTCAGGCCACGAGTACTTCGCTGGGATCTTCGGGCATCACACCGTGTACGCGGTGTATTGATATCCACTCCATCAGCACCGGACGAGAAAACCATCCAAGAAAACAGCATACCAGGAGGATCGTTTGACAGATTACAAATGTGCCTCCACATTATCTGCTGATTGAAGTCTCTCCAGCGACAGACCTGCCTTAATCACTGGGGCTCGGTTTTCGAGACACCGCCTGAGTGTTTTGGCTAGGTAATATACTGGCCTAGAGGGAAGTGGGGTTATTGGATATTGGATAGATTTACAAGCCCCGAAAACTATGAACTGACTGTGAATCCGACACATACAGGACATTCTGTGCGAATTATTCCCGTCACGTGGCATAGACGCGTCACCTCAGAGAGTCTGACTGATCGAACGCGCCTGGCTTGTCCAAGCAACAAATAGTACTTGTGCGAGAGGTCCGGCACCAATTCTTGCCGCGGCGGTTACGAGTCTGGCTCTGGCGCCTCCGGCGTCTTTTGATCAAGAAGATACAGTTTCTTGCACAAGTTCTTGCACTCCTAGGTCGCTGTTGCGGCTACGATGACGGATCTCTGATATCGTCCTGGCCTGTTGTGACGCTTCCTTTCGCGCCCCATGTAAATACACCTATTCCACCTCTACTACTTCAAAGATAACACGACTGCACCCTCAGATATACCCTTTAACTGATTGCCACGACATTAGGCTAGGATCAGCACACCCCGTACACCATCTTCTCCGCGGTGGTTTGGCTCTCCACCCAGCAGGAACGATGGAATCTATCCATTATGACGGTGAATGGTCAAGTAGCGAGCTGGTGTGGGGGTATGGAGGCGGGTGTTGGTGGCCGAGGAAGAAGGGGAAGGAGAAGAAGCGATGATTAGCAGAACGCCTGAAGAACACCCCGTGCGAGGCGAGGCAAAGTCCCTTCAACCAGTCCAACTCCCTCACCCACCTAGAGGAGTGCCGACAGGTCGTTGGTCCCCGGGGTAGACCTCGACTCGGCTGGAGCGGCACGAAGGGCGCTCGCGAGGGATAAACCTGTGTTTTTCATTGTATACGACTTCATGCGGCTGCGTATCACGCATTTACCACGACTAACACATCTACCACATCCGGATCCGTCTCCGCATTAAACCCTACGCCCTACGCTGCGCGTATTCTGCTGCTACTCGAGCTCGCTGCTGCTGTCAAAGGTGTCCAATTATCATTCCTTGAGATCGTGTTCAACTAGCTCATTCAAATCTATGATCCCGAAAGATTCACGTCTATGTCGTTGAATGCCGAGAAATAGGTACACAACAGCTGGATACAATCCCTGATTCGATGTTAGTCATTGGAACTCGACAGACTTAGTAGGACTCACTGAAATTATATAGACAAAATGCTGAAGGATGAGGAGGAACTCAGTGTCCGAGCTTATGAGATGGAATAGAGCTGAACAGAGCAAGAGTGTAGTCTGTACCAATCATCATGAGTGAACCCATTCTCTGAATCTATTCACTGTCCAACCACTGAAGCGTACCTGAATTAGACAATAAATGAATCCTGACTCTGCCAGAGTGAATAGTACGCGTTGAACCTTTCTGAACGAAGGCGTAGATGAACCAAATGCTTGCTTGACAGTACGGCGGTATATCCTGAGTCCGACATGGGTGAAAACTCCTCTGGAAATGATTCAAGTGGATATATACCATAACTTGAGAGAAATTGCTGCCGTAGCCACTGCATTTGTCAAAACAGACAATCCAGTGAACGCGAGAGGACCTCCCCGTAAAAACGAGATTGGGAGCGTGGCGGACTCGCTAGATGGGGGTGAGTAGAATTCACCAAGATAGAATACACCTGAAGCTACACATCGCAACTTTAGGTCATAAGTTGACGCAAAATGGCCTGAAGAAGTTCACCTATGCAAAGAATCCATGGGAGGATTAGGAGCACATAGTAAGCACGTTTGCATCTGGGATACAAGGATATTGCTCGTAAGACGATGACAAGATCATTCAAAGCAGCCTGATACGAGCCTCAACCTTGCATGCATAGAACACAGGGAAGAAGCTCACCGGAATCATTTCCACAGCTGGCCTCAGAGGCATGAAACGGTCGAACAGAATTGCTATCTCTCTAATTTGCGGGGGACACGAATCTTTGTTTGGGTCATAGGGCAGCCAGATGACGCACCACCACTGCCCTCTGCCAGAACTGATGAGAATTTGCACAACACAGAATACCATGAGTGCTAGAAGACTGAGGCCAGAGACTGAGGCGATTGCTATTCCGATCGAACTCCGCGGTCCTGTATTGCTTCGAGCCATAGCAGTCAGAAGGACGAGCAGAACAGTGGAAGCTCCTGAATTAATAATTTAAACAATTTCGCTTGTGAAGTCTCCGATAAGTCATACCTAGAATATTTGAGGACGTGATTAAGACCAGGAAGTCTTTCTTTGTGAGCCCTGCGCCAGGCAAGGTCTCGCCGTTCCCAAAAGTCCCCATGTTAATGACAAGACCCATGTATGATTCGCCTCTTACAAGGGACCCAAATGTGTTCCAGTAATTGCGTCAATCCCCGTGTATTTAAGGCTTACAGTCAGTCCGAGGAAGTTGGAGCCTGTCAAGTAACTCTCTCACAGCCATGCAGCGCATGTGGTGAAACATATCAAGAAGTACCGATTGACAGATCGAAGGTGACTCTCCTGATTGGACAGTTGCAGAGGTTCTTTTCCAGGTATCGGGCCTCGATCTCTCATATTCGACTGGTAGCTTGGCTGGTTAGAAAGGGACAAACTAAGGAGAACTTTCAAGAGTTGACTGAGAGACCAATGACTTGCTCGCGAAAAACTGGACGAAGCAACATGGGTCGCCATACGCGTCACCATACGCGTTTGAGTCACCTGACACGTTCACCCACGAGATGATTGGTGGGTTTTAATACTTTTATGGGTGTCCAACTTGCCTTCTTTCTTGCTTCGAACAGATGCTCCTTTGGCTCTTGTATGGAATTTCTATTGATGATATATTGATACCGCAGCCCCAAGATCTTCGGATGTTCTAGCTTGGACACGATGAAAGCTTCATCTTTTCGGGACTCACGGGTGCAATAACTGTGCCTACCACGACAACACCCATAAGCGGCTCTGCCGGCATGGGCACTTTTGCGATTTCCTCAAGAATGCCCACCGAAGTTCATGATGCTACTTCGACTCGGTTTCGTTCCCATTCCCTCCCAGATCACTTTCAATTTCACAGTCAGCCTCGAAGAACTGAAGGACGGCTACTTCTCGTGCAAGAACATTCCATCGACCATGAAGCCCCACCCTCGAGCTAAACGCTTGCCTCCTACACCAAGAAGTCGCTGAGCGCCGTCGGTGGCCGAATCTCCTGCCTTGACCGCTCCTCGGATTCCCGAATCCAGGTCTCTGGATGCCTGAGGCTACACCTATCAAAATTCAGATATATGTCACCACCGCCACTACTCTCCCCCTTATGAAGGCAAACCCCATTCAATATGCCATTTGGGGACGCGGCTTCGGTATACGCTGCTGCTGCTATCTTTAGGGCGTATGCGACGCAATCATCGATAGTGGCGGTTTCGTCGACGAAGAATAATTCATCAAGGGAACCCGGGGGCACATTACGCTGGAGGCCGATGGGTTCGTCAGTCAATGAGCGGTGGTGGAAGGGTTCGGAAACTGTAAAGTCTAGACTTTGATAGAGCGACTCGGATGTCAAGGGAGAACGTTGGTCGAATCGAGGATTCGAAGTAGCGGCCTCGTGGAGGAGCAGAACATAGAGCAGCCAGTACAGGATTCTGCGAACTATTATTTCCATATTATATAATGAGAATCTTCAGTTTGTTCAATTTCTCGCTAAGAGCCAGGAATCCAACCTCTGCCTCATATTGCCATTACGTTTCTTTGGATGAACTAGTAGTCGTTGTCAAGGGTGATCCACATCATTCATTGAGATCGGATTCAACCAGCTCACTCAAATCTACGATCACGAAAGAATCACTTCTACGTCGTTGAATGCCGAGGAATAGGTATACAACAGCTGGATACAATCCCTGATTCGATGTTAGCCCATGCAAACTCGACAGACCCGTTCTGACTGACCGAATAATATAGGCAAAATGCTGAACGGTGTGCAGGTAGTTCTCCTCCCAAGGACCGAGTAGAAGAGAGCAGAGAAAGAATATAGTCTGTAGGGATTCCAGGTGTCGTTCTGAGTGAACACATCTTCTGAGTCCAGGCAGGCAAAGCATACCTGAATCACGCAATAAACAAATCCCGACACAGCCAGAGTGAATAGTGCACGCTGAACCTTTCTGAACGAAGGAGTAGATGAGCCAAATGCTTCCTTGACAGCGCGCCGGTATTTCCTCAGTACGACGTGAGCAGATTCTGTAGGAAGTGTGTTAAAACATATGCTTTACCATAACTTGAGTGATATCGCTGTCGTTGTCAATGCGTTCGTTAGGATGGATAGTCCTGTGAATAGAAGAGGACCACCATCTAAGAGAGCGGCCGGCGGGCATGAACCACCGAGATAGAATAGTCCAGATGTTACATATCACAAGTCTCGGTCTTGAGTCGAGCAGAAAAATGACCTGGAGAGGCTTACCGACACAGAGAATCCAAGGGAAGATTAGCAGAACGTGCCAAATACGTTTGCTTCCGGAATACAACGATATCGCTCATAACACGATAACGAGGTCATTCAAGGCAGCCTAATGCGAGCCGTAAAGTCCAAACCACGCATACATAAAATACAGGGAAGAAGCTCACCAAAAGTATCTCAACAAATGGTCTCGCAGAAACGAGACCGCCTAGCAGGTTTTCTAGCTGGCAGATCCCCTCGTCTCCATTCAGATCTTTTTATGGGCGTCTAAGACAACCCCTGCAGTACAAAGCGGGCGAGTTGGTGTGTCTGAACGTCATTCGCCGTTATCATCCAGAAGGCGTGCTTAAAAAGCGTATTCGGCATTTCCATCAGGCATCCGCAGTAACTAGACAGTACCGGTAGTATTACACATACTCTTCATTGTACTCGAACCCTGATGAGACGTCGCGCTACCCACCCAATCCAACTCAATATGTTCCGAGCTCGAAGGCGTATGAAGCTGACCCAACTGAAAGAAGAAAACATGTAAGACCACAAAAATACGATAATGGCTTGACAGGACAGGTGGTAACGTACAATCAGCGACAAATCCACGGGTTGGGCCACTGCGACTCTTAGGGCTTTCCTTACATTGAGCGTGTCCATAATTGTCTGTCGAGCACGTATAATTAGTACGAGTGCTGCTATATGAAGAAAAGGGTTCTGGAATCTTACCAGCGTATATATTCGCCCCAGTGGTAGAGCAAAACAAGCGCAGAGCTTGCCGTTCGTTCCGAACTGGACTGAGTAGGTTGGTGAATGGTGGTAAGCGAAACAACATTCGGTCTGTCGAGGTCAAACCCTTACAGCACGCCGCCAAAGTCATAACAGCAAAAACAGATGCGGGGATACCGGTTTGGAGGGCCTTGCGTAGGAGTATGTCGAGAGCCCAGTCGGTGCGTCTTATTCCGATACGGGTTGTGTAGAACGCGTATGATAGGCCGACTGACAAGTCAAGTCCGTGGTCGGTTTATCAGCATTCAACGTGTAGAAGACGGGGCAAGATGAGAGCGAGGGAGAGGAACGTACGGGAGATGGCCACATCAGTAGCTGCCTGGAATGCGAGCCAAGTAATGGATGCGTCTGTGAGTTTGATGACTTCCACGAGGCTGGTGAGAATAATAAGAGCGAGTATGAGTGCGGGATAAATGTGTATGGGAGGGAAGTTGACTGACTTCGACAATTGAAATGCCCTGATGTGAATGATAGTAGCTCGTTAGCTCAGAATGCGTAGGAGAATGTGAGAGGTGGACGTACTGCACTCCAACTGCCAGACCGGCTGAGAAACTGGTAAGAGTGAGGGCGAGGACGACGCCATAGGCGATGGCGTTGCTGGTGAGGATATATAACCTAGAAAGAAGGGTCATGAATCACGCGTCAGCTTTGAGGCCAAATCGAGAGATGAGATACGTACCTGATTCCGAGGAATAGCTGAACAATGGTTGCAGCTATGACTTCTGCAGTCGGCGTAAGTATGAAGGCCCATAACGGATCTACTGGGTCATCAGCCATCGGATGAGAATGAGACTGGGAAGGGAAGGGAACGATGGTGGAGGAGGGACGCACAGAGTAGCTTTTGTGGGTTGGCATAGTTCTCAACGCTATCGGCCGCGGAGGAATCGTTGCGTTAGTCCCGAAGCATTACTGTTGTCTTTGTAAGGACACTTACCAGTAAAACCACGCGATGTATATGATCCTGAAATGGAATTGTCAGCGTCCAATTGATAAAAAAATCCAGAGGGAGGCCTCACATGCAGGAATGGGAGACGTCGACCAGGAGGAGAGTGGCTACGAAGGCTCTGTAGTCGAGACCAATGTGTGTTTGGTAACCAAAATCCAGCTAGGTTTGGAAGCATGGAGAAGGCGTACCGAATCCAGAGGCGGTCGTTAAATTCTAGCACAGGGAAGGTTTTGGTTAAGTTCCCCCGGCTCTCCTGGAAAGGTGTAGAAACTTACTGCTGTAGTAGTATAAAATGAACTGATAGCTGGAGATGCCGAAAAGGAACGTGTTAACTTGAAGCCCCGACGACGGATAGGTGAGTAATCAGTGACATTCGTTAGGATAGACAAAATACTCACGGAAAACGCCAATAATTATGGGGCCTATATCCCATCGTTAGAAGGAAGAGTTACAGAATCGTAGAGAATGCACACCAATCGTCCATTTGTACTGATCCGCTGCCGCAGCCGCATCAGCGTGCATGTATCAAGATGCTGGGGTAATTGGGTACAGTTTGAAGTCCGCCTGGCAGGAGAAAGAGAACGAGGGAGGGAGTTGGATATTGGCCTCAGGAACTGAACACGTTGATTACAAGGCAGTTTTCGTCGAGGTAAGCGAAGGAAAGGGCGAATGAAAGGCCCTCACGCCTCGAAGATGACGAAGGAAAGTACAAGTTGAAGTGAGTGAGTGTAGCTGACAAGCCAGTAGACGCATCGAGGGTCGAAACGAGAACGGCGGAGAACTCGCGGGAGCGTGACAATGGTGTAGCCAATTCTGGTGTGTGTCGTGATGCGGCCCAAACACCCGCCGATCAGGGGTGGTTGAACGTTGAACCTTTGGTGGCGCCGATTGGCAGTGGAGGACTTTATATGTCGCTGTGTCTAGATTGTTTCCGTATATCGGACGGCTGGGAGATACTCGTAGATCGAGAGAGGCTGGGTCCTGACGCGATTGGTGTTGACCAGAGGGTATGCTTTCAATGACGACTTCCCGTTAGGTTGGAAGCTCTATTAATAGACTGGCAGCGGATCATCAAGCTTCAAGCTTCAAGGGTTGCCGAATTTAGGTCTGGACACCCAAACCATAAACATATCGAGACTTGCGGACATTTTCTTACCTCCGCCATTTACCAAATGTGATAAAAGCAACGATATGGACCTACGGCACTGTCATTACATTTCTTCCGACGAACTCGTGGTCGGTGCCAAACGTGCCAGGTACTAGTATCATTCATCAAGATTACGATTATCATCGACCAGCTCATTCAAATCTACAATCCCAAACGATTCACTTCTCCGCCGTTGGATGCCAAGGAGTATGTAGACCACCACCGGATACAAGCCCTGCGATAGTCATGGGTTATTGTACTGTGACCTCCGAAGATAACCGACTCACCGAAACGATGTAGACGAAATGTTGGAAAGCGGATAAGAAGGAGTCATGAATGGGATTGATTAGAACTATGCAGAGCAGGAATGTTGTCTGTGGGCCCCGGTGTCGGTGTCATCATGAGTAATCGTGTTCCTCACCATAGCTAGAACAGGTGAGCACTGAGCATACCTGAATCACACAATACCCAAGCCCGGACTCCGCAAGCGTGAACAATACACGCTGAACTTTCCTAAACGAAGGTGTGGATGATCCAAATGCGTGTTTGACCGTGCGGCGGTATATCCTACGCATGGCGTAAGCAAAATTTCGTATCGAATAGATCTATAGCATTACCACAGCTTGACCGAGATCGCAGCCGTACCAACCACATTCGTCAAAATACTCAAAGCGGTGAATACCAGAGGACCATTGAAGACGAAAAAGTCGACCACGGGTGAAGGAGACTCCGAGGACTGAGCTTGGACGCGGAAGACACTCAGATAGGAGATGCCTGAGGCTAGGCGTCCGACCGATGTTAGTTCTAAGTCAAGAAAAGGTGAGGGGAAGAGGCGTACCCATGCAAAGAATCCAAGGGCAGACTAGGAGGATGTAGGAGATACGGTTACGCCCGGGGTATAGAGCTATCGCGCGGGATATAATCACGAGATCGTTTAACGCCGGCTAAGTCGTAGGTCGTAGTCTATAAATGCTACACGCGTGAAGAAACATGGGGAAGTTGAAGCTCACCAGAAGCACCCCGATATACGGCCGAGCAGAGATGATATTATCGAGTGTGGTTCCGCTGTCTCTCCACTCGGGAGGGCATGCAAGAGGAATCGGGAACTCTTCCTCTCCAGTGAGTCCCTGGAACACGCACCACTGCTGGCCGTTGATGGAGACGATGAGGATCTGCATAACGCAGAACGTTGCGAGAGCGAGAAAGCTGAGTCCAGAGGCCGACGCTATCGTGATCTTAGTATAACTTCGCGGCCTTTGGTGTTCCGAAGCGTAGCTTTCATTAGGATAAGCAGAATGACGCAAGCGCCTGCCAGTGAAGTACGGATTTAGGCGTTTGGGTGAAGGCTGGGAAGGGAGGTGGGGAGATGTACCTAGGGTGTTTGAGGAAGTGATTAGAATTAGGCAGTCTTTGTTCGTAAGTCCTTTGTCATCGACGACCTCGGATGCGCCCAAGGTCCGGGAGATGCTCGTAAAACCCATGTATGAGGGGGTATCTGAGAGAGGGATGCAGATTGGTAGGTTGGGCCAAACCGCAGCTATTTGCGCTCGAATAGCCAGACCCAGAAGCCAGGACATTACAAATGCAAATCCAATGGCCCTGCAGCGCGTCGTGAGAGGTGGCGGACGGCGCAGATTCCAGAGGATTTGATGGACGCTCAGTTGAAGTTGGTCATTGACATCTCCCACTATCTTTTGGAAGGGATCTACTGGGAGGCATAGACATAGATACTGAGCGCTGAGCCGCCGGCTATTCCATGCATAGACTTTACTCTACTGTTCGTGTGGAGAGAGAGGACGGGACGCTAGAGAAATGGAAATGATGACTGGATGGGTTCAGCCACATTTCACCTCAACGTGAAATTTTCCCACAAACGCTTTCCCCGGATTTTCGCAGGTTCGATATGTCTTGCAAGGCTTCTAGCGCTCGTGAAATGGGGAGTTTCATCCAATCTCGACCTACGTATTGTCACCGGTTTCTTCAAATGAACTAACCGCCGTCATGAAATGTGACAAATGTCATTCATCAAGATCACGTCCAACCAGCTCATTCAAATCTACAATGCCAAACGATTCGTCTTTCCGTCGTTGAATGCCGAGAAGTAGGTACACGACTGCTGGATACAATCCCTAATCGAAAGTTAAGACGCCGTAACCCCGATAGACAGAACCGTGCAGACTGACCGAAATGATGTAGACAAAATGCTGAAAAGTGTTCCTGAGATCATCGTTCCAAGGGTCACTTAAAAGTGTGCAGAGTAAGAACGCAGTCTGTGGGGATGCCAGGTATATATCATCATGGGTAATCGTCAAGTATTGGAACGGTAGAGCATACCTGAATCACGCAATAGACGAATCCTGACTCTGCCAGCGTGAATAATACGCGTTGAACCTTCCTAAACGAGGGTGTAGATGAGCTGAATGCTTGCTTGATGGTCCGCCGGTATATCCTAAACAGGGTGCCAGGACTCAGTAAGGCAATAAATAACATGAGGCAGATGTGTCCCGTACCAAAGTTTGAGCGAGATTGCGGCCGTACCCACTACATTGGTGAGGATAGACAGTCCGGTGAACACAACAGGACCCTTCCATCTGAGAAAGTTGATTGCAGGCCCGATTAACGTGCCCCCAGTGTAGAATATACCACTGTAGGCTATACCACATGCTACACATAGGGATTCTTGGGTTGAAACCAGTGAGAGATGGCTTTAAGAAGCTTACCTACGCAAACGATCCAAGGCATAGTTAGAAGCACACAGTAGATGCGTTTGAATCCGGGATATAAACATATCGCCCGGCACATGATGACGAGATCATTCAAGGCCACCTATCCCAATGAGTCGTGGAGTTGAGATGAGGGGTAGTGGATATGCTTACTAGAAGCATTTCAATAGCCGGCCGTGTTATGATGAGATTCGACCGCAGATATGGCGATTCTCCGACGGTGGGAGGACATACGGCCGCGTCTTCGATCCCCGGCCAGTACGTGCACCACTGCGTGCCGTTGATGTACACAACGAGGACTTGCACGACACAAAACGTCAAAAGTGCTAAGAGGCTGAGGACAGAAGCTGAGGCTATCGTTAGTTTGATAGGACTTCGTGGACCTTTATCACCCCAGAATGTAGCAGTGGTGAGGACAAGTAAGACAATGCAAGCTCCTGCATCGTTGAGTTAGGTTCAAGTTCTTCGGTTTGTCAAATTCTCATACGGTCACATACCGAGTACGTTTGAAGAAGTGATCAAAACCAGAAACTCTCGGTTCGTGAGCCCCCTTTCGTCCACGGCGTCAGATTCTCCAAAGGTCGGTGAAAAGTAAAACCGGGCCATGTATGGTTCCGCCATTAGGAAGAGGGATTCGTTCTAGTAGTATGGGAACGGCTCAGGCTCTTGAGGGCGTTTAGTTAGTCCGAAGAGCTTGGGACCTTTTAAATGAAACACCAACGCTATGCAGTGCATCAGCAGAAGCATCTCACACAGCAGCGATTGACAGATCGAAGGTGATTCAAAGTTCTCCGATTCATTCGTTGATCGAGGTATTACAAAGGGAGGTCAATAGTCCGGCATAGCATCAGCAGGTAGCCAGAGAGGTGAGTTTCTGGCGAATTCCCGCTACATTTTAAGGTAGTAGGGTTTTGGCGGGACGTGTCCAAACCGTTTTTTGGTGGAGAAACACAATCCATCAGCAGCAGCTGTGTACATACTGAGTTCGAAATTTCTCGGCATTTCGCGGTCCCTCGCGAGAGCATCAAGTTCGAGATAAATACAAGATAAAGACGCAACTACATACCCCGACTAGTCGAGGACGAGTAGCTCAAGGTTTTATTGTAATGAATTATTTTCACCTTTTAGTAGATGCCAGATATCTTGAGTCACCGCGCAAGCTTGAGCAACGTACCTCGTTGCGAAAGGTTGCGCGCAGAACCCACTCGACAAGGAACCACGACGATAGTCTTATTCATGAAGGGGATGAAAATTGAGATCCGAGTGTCATGCTATGACTGTGAGCGCGTCGGGGCCAGCGGCCCGCAATTGCGTCGCGGTCACCTGACTGGTTTTCCCACGAAATGGGCTGCATCCAATTGCCTTCCGAACAGCGTAACCCGACTCTAGACCCCATGGATGTGCGTATCACTCGTCTGTCGTCTCCGGCTCCTCCTTACGCTCATGTATGGATTCCGTAGTGCTCGCTACGATCCTTGAGGTGTAATACTATAGCAATCATGAAATTTATCTCTGCAACCGGACCCTTGCTCTACGAACACCCCCAAGTCGGACACTAGTGGCTGTACTACCTCGTATGGAGATTCAGAGCAGGCTGTGGGTGGGTAGACGGGATACATCAACCTGAGTTAGATGACGAATCCATTGGCTAGGTCGAGCAGAGATGAGAACACGAATATGCGCACTGCACCCTAATAACCATCAATACCACGGCATTTATGACATTTCGGTTCTACTCCTTCGGTTTCACGTCCCATTCCCTCAATATCGACGCCATGCATTGACGCGTCCTGCCGTCGACTAGAGCTGTTCCCTATGGTTGCCTACTTCGGCCTCGATCTTGAACCCCTCCATTCCGCCATACACCCTCCGTCGTCGATCAAAGTCGGGCTTGCATATCATCCTATCTGGATGTGGGTCCGCTGGAGGGAGTTCGCGAGGGTGAAGCAGTGCAGGAAACAAAAATGGGATGTTCATGAGGATGAGGAGTATGAAAGGGAGAGAGATTTTGGCGAAGAAGGATCATGTCGCGGGCGACATTAGGCTCAAGGAAGGGAAGCTCGGAGGATAGGGTCTGGACGTAGATGGCAGATGAGGAAGGCGGCTCGAGCCAGCCTTGGAATGGGGTACTCGCCACAGGGGACAATATGGCGGGAGTCGGGGGATGCGTACGCGGTGGCTAGGGCATTGGAGGCCTGGAGGTGGATGGATAGCTGGGATAGCTGGGATACGTCAACGCGACGGAGGAGACAGCCATCTGGAGAATCTGGTGGAGATAAAGGCTAAAGACGTCAAGACCCCACGCTTCGACCTCATCACTGCCAATGGCAATACCACGGTGTTCTTTTCATTTCGCCTCTCCTCTCCGCTTTCATTCCCATCCCACAAATGACTTTCACCTTCGCCAGCTTTGGCCCAGTTATCCACACCACCCACTCCGACCACTTGCCAGCTTTGTACCACAGGTGATGCTGCACGCGTTTGTCGATACACATCGGGGGCGGAAGGATCTGCCTTTCGTTTTGCCTATATCAGGTCACAGGCTGTTTTCTCTTACTTTTCTTCCAGCTTTTTCGTCTGAAGCAGTAGTCAGTCGGCCATCTAGAAACGCTTGTTTTTCTCGCGATGAGCCTTCCGTTGTCGATACCCATATAATTCATCGCTTCGCCTACCATCATGTTGCTCATATAGACTAGACTACACAGTTGTCATACTCGCCTTTAGAGTAGAGTAGAAGCATTAGCTTTCACTCTTGGTCAAGGTGTTCAAATCTACAATCCCGAAGGATTCTCCCCTCCGTCGTTGTATGCCGAGAAGTATGTATACCAGGGGCGGGTATAACCCCTGATGAAAGATGCACGAAAGTTAGTCCGTGTAATATTCGGGCCTAATTCCCTCTCGCCGAGATCATATAGACAAAGTGTTGTAAAAGTGGCATATTATCCAACAAGCCCTGTCCAAGGGAAAATTTCAGATTGGTCGTGAGTACGCCGCATATCAGTAAGGAAGCCTATAGGAATCGAAAGTCATCCTCTTGAGCTTAAGTCATGCGTGCTTACTGTGCACTTACTTGAATAAAACAGTATACGACGCCCGATTCCACAAGTGTGAAGAGTACCCCTGAGCTTTTGTAAAACGACAACTGAATGTCCAAATACCAACCGGACAAAACCCCGGTGTACCCTGTGAGCTCTTAACCGAACAGCGATCCAATAACATATCAGATGAGACGTACCACAGTTTGACAGAGATTGCCCCGGTAGCGACAATGTTTGTCAATAAGGATAAGCTAGTGAACGCTAGAGGACCACGATAGATAGCCCAATCGGAATTGATTGTGGGCAGAATAAGGTTGATGATGAGACACCCTTTATGCTGACATTATTATAATATCCGTGCGTATTGATTTTCTCAGCCAAAGTGAGATGGGCAAGCAATACTTACCAACACAAAGCAACCAAGGCGAGATTAGGAGTGCCTTCATACGCTTGCTTCCGGGATACAGGCAAGTTGCTCGGGAAATAATGAGAACATCATTTAACGCAGCCTTAGTATTGTCAGTCGATAGGTATTGGTTGAGAATCGAAGAATAGTATTAAAACAAACCAGAAGCATTTCAACAACAGACCTCCCAACGACGGCTTTTGGTCTCATAGACACAACGTTCCCGGCCCAATGAAAGCACTCGTCGGCGTCGTTGGGGCACAAGACCACGAGCAGAGGGAGACTCAAGCCAGAAGCTAAGGTGATTGTGAAGCTGGTCCAATTTTGTGGCCTCGCACCACTCCGAAATATTTCAGCCATCACGACGAGTAGGACTATGCAACCGCCTGGAATCACAAATCTTAACTATTAGCTCGCCAATCTTCATGCGCAAGGATCATACCGAGCACATTGGCAGATGTTACGAGTATCACAATATCGATGGTGTCAAACGCTCGCCATTCATTGGGTATCTGGATATTCCCTAGAGTCGAGGTTGGTGTTCGCATGGTGGTTCGGAGTTATGGGCTAGATACTTCCAGGCTTCGCGGTGTGGGCCCTATATACTGTGTGATCATGCCTATACAAACTGTGCCGGAACGTTGGAAATCCTCGACTGAAACTTTATGGCCAGGCAAACACAAAGGGGACGCGCATCAAGAAGTTATAGATTGATCATTGATGCATCGGATAGGATTCCTCGGGTGGAAACACCTCGTTAGGAGGCAGAAGCAAGTTCAGGCAGCCAGAGATCAGGAGTACCAGCGGAAGTCTCGACAGAAGATCCAGGTTGTTCGGAGGGAAGCATTCTGGGTCTGTCGGAAGTCACCTCACCTGACGTGAATTGCCGTGGGTTCTAGTATCTACGTGTCCAGACGTCCACGCCTCGGATCATAGTCAAAGAAGAGGCTTGGCTTTAGTGCAATATTGTCGAGATTTCCGCCCTTCAGGATGATCCTGGCCTTTACACTCACCAATTTACCGGCAACGTCCCCTATTTCTACTTCCACACCAGATCTTCGTCGTGATATGATCGATTGTGAATACAAAAACTTCCAAGAATCTCCTGGTTTCCATCTCCATGGCATGGGAAATTCGGAGTATGAGAGGCCGGTCCTGTACTATCGGAGGGTGGGAGACGCGTTTCACCCCACAAGTGCTTTGCCCGGATTTTCGACAGTTCGATACGACTTGCAAGGTTCATAGGAGCTCCATCATCCTTACGTTTCTTCAAATGGACTAACAACGATGGTCAAATGTGTCAAATATCATTCATCAAGATCACGCTTAACCAGCTCATTCAAATCTACAATCCCAAACGATTCAGTTCTCCGTCGTTGAATGCCAAGAAGTAGATACACAACGGCCGGATACAACCCCTGGTGATTCACTGTCAGTCATTGTAACCTTGACAGTCGGCTGACTTATTCGGACTGACCGAAATGACATAGACGAAATGCTGAAAGGTATGCATGAACCTCTCGTCCTTGGGTCCGATTAGAAACGTGCATATCAAGAATGCAGTCTATGGGACACCAGGTGTCGTCATGAGTGATCGACCCGTCAGAGTAGTAGAGCATGCTTACCTGAATCGCGCAATAAATGAATCCCGACTCTGCAAGCGTGAATAACACGCGTTGAACCTTCCTGAACGAAGGCGTAGATGAACCAAATGCTTGCTTGATGGTACGCCGGTATATCCTGAGTATGGCGTGAGCATACGTTTGTAGAAAGTGGAGCGAACAGGTTACTTACCAAAGTTTGAGCGAGATCGCTGCCGTCCCCACTATATTTGTGAGAATAGAGAGCCCGGTGAATATAACCGGACCATTCGATCTGACAAAGTTGACTGCAGGTGGGTTGGAGGTGCCTTTAGAGTGGAGGATACCTGTATAGACTATACCGCAAGCTGCACACCAGATTCTCAGCTCCAACCTAGCGAAAAGCAACCGGAAAAACCTTACCCACGCAAAGAATCCAGGGCATGATCAGCAGCATGTAATAAATCCGTTTGCATCCGGGATACAAGGATATGCCTCGTGACATAATGACGAGATCATTTAGGGCAACCTAATGTGAGTCGTGAGCGCGTGAGCTTCAGGCATAAGGCACGGGGAAAGAGCTCACCAGGAGCATTTCAATGGAAGGTCGTGCAGTGATGAAGGACAACTGCAGAGCCTGGCGCTTTTCAGACCTCAGAGGACATATTCCTAAGTCTGGACCCTGCGGTTCATGCCAGAAAATGCACCACTGCCACCCATTGATGGACACAAAAAGGAGTTGCAGGACACAGAATGTCACAAGTGCTAAGAGGCTCAGAATAGAGGCTGAGGCTATTGTAATTTTGATAGAACTTCGTGGTCCGTTGTCGTCGCACACGGTAGCAACGATTAGGAAAAGCAGGACGATGCTAGCTCCTAGAGCAGTGAGCGAGATTCTTTGGTCGGTCCATGTCCAAAGTGACATACCTAGTATATTCGACGAAGTAATAAAGACCAGAAACTCTCCGTTCGTAAGCCCGAAAAGACTCACGGTATCGGATACCCCGAAAGTCGGCGAGATAGAAACCATGTATGATTCCGACTCCAGGAAGGGGAGTCAATTCAAGTAGTTAGATCGCAGCCCAGGTATTTGAGGGCCATAAGCCAATTCGAAGATCCGGAAACCCGTCTAAGTAAAACGCGAAAAGCCATGCACCGCATTGGGAGAAGCGTATCGAGGAGGACCGATTGACAGATCGAAGGTGATTCAAAGATCTCCGAGCCATCCATTGATGATGATGTTACAAAGGGAGGTAGATAGGCCCTTATAGTGCCCTGAGGTAGCCAGAGAGAGTAAGTATAACTGGAACCTTCAAGAGGTGTGATTTGTTGGTCAATCCATTGGTTGAGATGAGGTACATTTGAGTCGAGCCGGTCGGGCCGGTAGCCGTTTCGCACGTTCTTGTGTCACCTCCGACTCACTTGGCATGGTTTCCCACGAAATGAATCAAATGATTGATGGGGTTGCAGTCCAATTCTGGTCCAACATCGCCTCGACCTAATGCATGTCCCACCTTCGGCGAAGGTGCAATTTCATTCCTATCGAAAATTTGGACCACATGCCCATGCATTGGCACCCTACTGAAGTATCAATACTGTGCACTTGAAGAACGCTCAAGCTTGAAGTGAGGCAAATTCCTTAGTATTCTGCCCAACAGAGAAACCGTCGATTCCTATTCTGAATGTACATGTCCCTATCATTGCCTATTCTATGCCATGCGTTGCACCTGCAAGTGGGCTGCATCGGATACACTACCACTGGAAGGTCGGACAAGAGACAGAGAGAGAAACCAGCGGATCGTAGCACACCCAAGGCGAGGCGCTACTCAAACCCACTCTCCTTGTGAACCCTCGATTATCCGGCATCATCTACCCCATCTCCAACTGCCCTAATCCAAACCTTGATTTACCCTGCTACCGTACTCCCTCATCCGCCTCGATGACAGGAAAACGACCCTCGTCTGTATCCTCATAACGTGTAGCGCAAGAGCGGCAGAGCTTGGCAGCGCCTGCTATTACGTACGCCGTCAGGGAATGTTTACCGGCTCGGTGACTCTCGCGTGGACCATAGAGCTCTCTTAGATTGCATTCCTTCATCGCTTCACGTCACCAGCAGGGGATGTCGAAGAACGAGGGCAAGCCTGGAATCCAAGGAGCTCTGTTCAACTAGAGGACCGCCTCTGCGACCTTAGCAACAGATCAAACCAGAGCTCAGGTTCTTCAACACGCAAGAGCCAAGAAACTCCACCACCTCCCCGAACTCGGGCATCACTCACTTCCCTCCCTCATTCGCCCTTATTCTGCATGGCAAACCTACGTTCTCTCACCCGCTGCGCCGCACCAAGGACCGCGATATGAGGATCACGGACTTCAACATAGAGCAGGACTCGTGCTCTATGAACACTTGACGTGTAGGTGGCCCTCGCTGCGAAACTGGAGTCTCGCCACGAAGGAAAACATGCAGGAGGGGACCGTCACGGAGGATCATTAAGTCTAGTTGACAGAGGTGTGGACAATTTGGACGAGTAATGTTGGAAAGTCATGGCCGGCAAGGGATGGATGCTGATGTCTCGATGCGAATGACTGAAAGCTGGCCACGCCCAAGTCGTCGGCGACAAATGCCTATGGCCATCCGTGACCGAACACTTCTCCCTGCGCCAAAGACTTTCACCTTCCATCCTGCGAGTGTCAATCACCTATCACCGCTATGGTTTCAGCTTGATGCTATGGTCCACCTCAGTGGTGAAGTCGAATATCAGGTTCCCCAACCAATCTTCACCTCTCCTGACCGCCCATTATCAGTGCCATGTCTACCCTTCCGTCGACGAGCAGAATCTGCAGTAGCAACGTGCGCTTCGCCCCGGAGGCTCTTCGAGTTTCAACAGCTAGAACGCGGCGCCGGTGTGATTGATACCGATGCTTGCTGTAGCTATAGCACATTTTTACGGGTGATTGTCGACGAGCGACGGTGGAAGGGTTTGGGTGATGCCGGTTTGGAGGAGAGCCGAAGCAAACGAGAATTCTGACTGGTTTTAGCATTCAAATCTTATGGAGGCGCGGGTAGGGATTGCTACTGTGTGAGAGATAGTCGGAGAGCTTGATTATACGCATGTACTGTTCTGATTCCTCTTTCCTTTATAATACCGAGAACTTTATCTTATCTCAATTTTCCTGTAAGAATCAAGGATCCATTCTTCACCTATCTATCCTTCTCAGATTTCCCGACATGAACCCGTACCCACTTATCACCGAACGTGTCGCTATTCATCGACATTATGCTTAACCAGGTCGTTTAAATCTACGATCCCAAAAGATTCACTGCTGCGTCGTTGAATTCTGAGAAGTATGTACACGACGGCTGGATACAATCCCTGTTCAACGTTAGTCACTGGAACCTCGACTGAATTATTCCGACTAACCGAAATTATATAGACAAAATGCTGAAAAATGGGGAGGAATTCAATATCCGCGTTCGCTGGCATGAGGCTCGCACAGAGCAAGAGAGTAGTCTGTGTAGATGCCAAGTGTTGTCATGAGTGGCAGCGTTCTCTGGATCTATTCACTGTCTGGTCAATGGAGCGTACCTGAATCAGACAATAAACAAATCCCGATTCTGCCAGAGTAAATAGTATGCGTTGGGCCTTCCTGAATGAAGGTTTAGATGTCCCAAATGCTTGCTTAGCAGTACGGCGGTATATCCTGAGTCCGTTACTAGTGAAGACTCCTCTGGAAATGAGGTAGACAGAGACCTTACCATACTTTCCGAGAAATCGCTGCTGTAGCGGCTACATTTGTCAAAACAGACAACACGGTGAATACGAGAGGACCGTAGAATATAAAAAACATGACTGCAGGCGACAAGGACTTGCCGTCTCGCAGTGATGCGTAACTTATACCAAAATGTAATACGCCGGAAGCTGCACACCCCGGCTGTAGGTCATAGATTAACGAAAACATGGCCTGAATAAGCTCACCTACGGAAAGAATCCAAGGGAATATTAGGAACATATAGCAAACACATTGGCATCCAGGATACAAGGATATTGCCCGTAACACGATGACGAGATCATTCAAGGCAGCCTGGTATGAGTCCTAATCATGCATGCATAAAACGCAGGGAAGAAGCTCACCAGAAGCATCTCAACAAATGGCCTTGCGACGACGAAACTGTCTAGTAGGTAGACTAGCTGTCTCAGGTCCGGAGGGCACAAATTTACCTCCCCGTCATCTCGCCAGTACCAGCCCTGCCCATTGGAAGCAATGATGAGGATTTGCACGACACAGAAAGCCATAAGTACTAGAAGACTGAGGCCAGAGACTGAGGCTATTGTTATTCCAATTGAACCCCGCGGTCCTGTATTCTTCCGAGACATAGCAGCCACCAGGACGAGTAGAACAGTAGAAACTCCTGAATGAGTTTTGAGTACCTTGGTTTGTGAATGCTTGATAAGTCATAACATACCTAGGATATTCGAAGAAGTAATCAAAACCAGAAAGTCTTTCTTTGTAAGCCCTGCGAGATCCATGTTCTCGACTTCCCCGAAAGTCCGGGACACACCACCAAGGCTCATGTATGATTTCCCTCAAGGAAGGGTCCCAAATGTGTCCTAGTAGCTGGGCCGTTCCTCATGTATTTAAGGGCTTACAGTCAGTCCGATGCGGTTGGAGCTTTCGGGTAACTCTTCCACAGCTGTGCAGCGCATTGGGCGAAACATATCAAGAAGTGCCGATTGATAGATGGAAGGTGATTCTCTCAGCCATCTATTGATAAAACCGTGTCAAAGACCCGCCCAGTAAGCTAGAGAGATTACATATGATTGGAGCTCTCAGAAGAGGTGAGCTGCACTTGGCGAATGACCGGTCGAGGTGAAGCTCGTCGCGGCCAAATATTGACGAACAGGTCTAAGTCACCTGCCACGGTTGTCCCGAGATGAGCGGTGGGGGTTTGCTGTGGTCCACTATGGCGTACAGTCCGCTTCTCGTCCGACATCGTTGTGATGAAGAGCTTCTTACCTTCCTGGGGACAAATATTCCTGTCGGAAAACACCGTGTCACATGTAATCTAATTTCGTCGAATGCACTCGACAATTGTCAGTACACCTCTTTTACACCCTTTCACGAATAAAATTTCTCGGTGAATGCATCAGTTTTCATTCTTCGTTACGACCGCAACAAAATTTCGAACGTGGCTATCCACGAAAGGATAAGAACACAACTCGCCATCGGGGCGACACCATATCTATGCGTTGGTGTACGAAACGATGACCTGGAGAACGCACAGTACCAGGAGCATTAATATACTCAGGCTAGAGGCAGACCTGACGATAATGGTCGCCCAATCTCGTGGTCTTGGTCCCCTCCGGAGTATTGAAGCCATCATAAAGAGTAAAACAACACAAACCCCTAGATTTGCGGCATTAAGCTATTGCCTTGCCAATCATGGGAAGACTAAATGGTCATACCCAGCGCATTCCAAGAGGATACAAGAATTACAAGGTCCGTGCTCTGAGGGCGCACACGGAACCCCAATTCGAGGCTACCCAACGTCGACGTGAGATGCATAAACGGCTCAGGTTTATGCACGGGTACTTCTTCCGATAGGGCCGCCAGCCTATATACTATATCTACGGTGTATTGATAACCATCAAGTTAGATCAGACCAAGCAGCGCATTGGGGGAACTCAGAAGCATGGATATCGAGAAGCACCATTTGACAGATCGAAGGCGATTATCGAAGCTGTCTGGAGCCAACCGTTGATGAATCTGTTTCAAAGATCCCTCCTAACATAGGGAGACCGTATGCTCCTAGGTTTACAAACAGAAAGAGATTCCAAGGAGCCACAGTGACACTGTCGAAGATGTTCGCTCGAGAGTCGAGCTGAAGCTGGGTCTGGGTCACCTGACTGGTTTCCCACGAACCGGTTGCACCATTGCAGAGCGTCCGTTTTGCTTTCCGACCAGCATAGCCCGACCTCCATGTGTCTAAGGTGCACCCTCATTTCTCAATGAAAGTTGGCTCTCTGGCCTCTGTATTTGTGTTATGTTGAAGTACTGCATACGCTCTGCGCAAGTTCGCCGTCGACTTCCTTACCTACGCACACAACATCGTTACATGAAGGTTGAACGTTGAACACTCCCGGTATTATCTTGGGGTGATCTCGCCGTCATGGGGGAGCTATGATCAATTCTTCGTGAACAGGTAAGTCTTGAGGCACCTCTGCCGTCTCGACTTTCAACTAACACTGCAACACCAGATTTTCGCATGCTCCATCTTTCCAATCTTTCCGACATTCACCTGGTCGACCATTCCATCTACTACGGAGAGAATCACAGGCATGGCGGCCGACGTGGGAGGTTCGCAATTCCTCCTAGAATGGCCACCCAAGCTCATGATGCTGCTTCTACCCAGTGGAAAGCGTTCGCCATGAACGCCCTGGTGACCACCGGAGTCTTTCATCTGGCTGGCCTTACATCCATGCCGCAGAAGTTCGTGCGCACCTCGATTCCTAGCCCACCAGGCAGACCCTGCGGGTTTCACGTATTCGTACGTGTTGTTGCTGGCCCGTTCAAGTTTGTCAAGCTTCTCCTACCAGCATGGCCAACCTCGTCCTTCGTCTTCCCCAATTCACGACCATTTCCCCCGTCAACCTGGAACCCCGCATGCTATTCCCATCAGGCTCCACCCTGAGGATATCTTATCGGCTTCGCACCAGAAACCAAGCTCTCGACCATGTCAAGCAGGTTCCTGCGAAGGCGACCAGGGCACCCGTTCTAAAAATGCTAGGCTCTCGATACCAGACTGTGCACACGTTACCTCCTTCCCGACGACGAAGATGCTGAAGACCAGTGGATCCCAGCCCTTACCGCTCTCGCTCCCTCCTACCTGCAGTAGCCCATTATGAAGGCCCTTGCGATCACGGGAAGCCCGCAGGATGTACATCGTACCGCTCATATCGACAAAAGCCCGAGTATGATTCCGGCACCCATTGGCCATCATCAGTGACAGCGCTCTTCGCGCGTTTGCTCTAAGCAGAGCTTTCAAGTCTCTCAAGGGCGGGCCAGTACCACCTCAAGTCGGGAACCTATCTACTCCCCACCACCCTCGTACGCAAATACTACCACGGGATGGTCAACCGGGCTCTTTGCGGCCACAACGACGTCGAGGAAGGCATCAGCAGACTTGCTGTCATCAAGTGTCAATGCGGCCTGTTTGAGGCAAGTCGGGGCTTTACCCACCTACCATTCGTTTCGGAACGCATCGGCATGGCAATTTGGTGGACAGAAGATGCCGCAGGACGATGCTTGTCAGGCAAGGGGAAATGTGGAGGTGCTGCAGAAACGGCTGGAAGGTCGTTAGGTGTACGCTGGAGGCTTTCATGGACCCGTTATTACGTTAGTTGATAGAGAAACCCTGGTTCACATTATGACTTTTAGGCATCGGATGTCTGATTTCGATATTCTTTCTGGCTGTGAATATAGTATCTGGCCAGATAATTACGGCGTTCGAGTACGATGGGCGTGCACCACAATTCTCGACTTGACACCGTTCCGGGTCGCTGCTGTTTAGAAAATTGGCCAGGGGAGTATGGGCACAAGCGTACCGTGAGCTGAACGGAGCTCGACGTGTCTTGCTCAGAAATGGTTCGTTAGATACCCTCTATGAGCACTCATCCTAGTACTATATACAATAATCAACGAGATATTGACGGATTCATGCATCATGAGCGTACACCGTACACCCCTATCCCCAAACTAATTCCATTCTCCGCCGCTACCTTCCTCAAGAGCTTTCTCCCCTCCGCAGAGTACCAATTATTACTATTCCCATAAAGACCCAATTGAATCACCCCCCAACCAGTACTTTTCAGGGCTTGGCGGAGAACTTGAGGGTGCCACTGTGTACCATGTTCACTTGGATGGATACTGATACGACAGCAAGGTTCTTCAGCGGGGTTGTACGCTTGATGGTTGAAACACTGTTGACGTAGAAGGCAGGATGGTGTAGCGTTGTTATCACTGGCTACGACCTCTCGGAGGTTTGGTGCTTTGGGTAGGATGCTATCAAGGGCATACTCCTCCTTGTCATGAGCAACGAGGAAGATACCTCCGGATATATCTAGAGATCGGAGGTTGGATGCGACGAGTGAGAGTAGTTGGAAGAGTTCGCCGTTCGTGAGACCATTGATAGACAGGGTGAGATCCTGTAGTGAAGTTGTTGACGATGAAAGGAGAGGGAAAATTTGGCCTGCGTAATAGGTACCCTACTGAGGACCAGCTTGGAAAGAGAACAAGGGGCCAGGGATAGCTATAATACGATAGGACTGAGGGTGGACCAAACCTATGAAGCCTTGGCCATACCTGGATTGCCGTGTCCCTATTGAAACCAAAAACGGAGACTATTAGCCCCTTGAATGGTATGCTGATGCCCGAAGGACCCACCAATCTTGAGGCTTAAGCAAGCTGTAGATACAGAGCGTCTTCAGATGACTCAAACCCGTAAGCAAAGGGTATAGTTCAGCAAAAGTCATGGTTGGATTTGGTTGTCCTCGATTCCACGGTGAGTCGCGGAGCCACAAGGTCTTAATAGTTGACCGCTGGGAAACGCTAGGCAAGATAGCGGCAAGGAGCCTTTGGTCAATGTATACCTCTGATAACAAAGTTGTCATCCCAAGAAGAATCTGACAACGCTCGACAAGATCTGGGTACAATGGTTGATCGTCTGGGAGGTCGAAGTCCCGCTTGATTCTTCTTAAAAGCTGGTCTTCTGAGAATGTCCCAATCAAATTTGCGAGGTGAGGTTGTTTGGTAAGGCTCTTGACAAGAGTGAAGAAGTTCCAAACTGGGTACCCTTCATCAACCTTCTCGAAGAAGACCCTTACGAGGAAAGCCCAATTCCGGCAAACAAGAGAACATGATAGGATAGTAGGCAGCCAATGGGCCTCTTGGTCGTCTTGGGAGTATGAGAACAATGGCGGAACGGTCATTCTGACAATTCGGAGCAGAACATCAGGTGTTAGGTCGTACACCCGGCTCCGATGAAGGGAGCCGCCTGACGATAATAGGCTGGGCTGCGTGTTTGCACCCATAATATGAAAAGAGAAACCCAGGGCGTCAATGAGTTCTACTCCCTCCTCAGGTTGCCAGTCCCGAATGACGAAAGCATGGCTGCTCTCTAGTGCGATGGTGATGGCTGTGCTGTGGGGCTCGAGCTTATATACCCTATCGAATACGATGGGCAATTGAGGCTGGCTGGCACTTGTCTGCACGTCATGAATCCTGAGAATGCGCTGTGGTTGGAGACCTTCAGGAAACCCATGCGCAAGCTTTTCAGCCTGGAGATCGAGGGGTGAAAGACTAAGCACAACTTGAAGAATAACCGAATGGTCGACGGAAGCACCAAGAGTGGCTTCCGGTTTGCGCAGTAATCTGCCCCTCATACGCTCTTTGGCTGAACGGTGAGATCCTGGAGCGGGTGCGCGATTATGTATCTGGCGGTAAGGCCCAGAGTCCAGGTTAGCAGCTCCTTCCTGGCTAAAGAACCCGCGGGTATCGAGGGGTTCATCGATGACCTGTGACAACGTAAGGTCCTTTAAGCACTGACTTGCCCTTTTCCACCATTTGAAGCCAGCGCTCACCAATGGATGTCGATCCCACCAATCTTGATGTATAGTATTCGGATTGGTGATGATAACTCGAATGCCCGACACTCCCCTGCGTACGTTGGGTTCCAGAACCAGAGATAGAAGACATATGGCTGTAGACATAGTCCTAAGGGGTCCGTTTTGTATACTCGGCGATACCCAGTATTTATCGTTGAACTGTTCCATTCGGATGAACTCGAAACGACGAGAGTGAACGAAGGATGCTCTTCCGAGTCCAAGTCCGGACGCGGACCTGATGCCCTCCTGAAAAATGCCAAGGCCGGGCTGGCGGGCCGATCAATGATCGGCGCCCTCAGGGTCAAATTTATATTTCAAAGTTTCGGAGCGCTTCCTTACTCCCTTCAAATGAAAGTCTCTCACCACTGGTATTCTTATGCCCCGTCTTTCGTTACTCGGGGGGTACGAGAAATATTGTTATTTTTTTGCAAGGAGCAACGACCGCCGAAACCTCTCCCAAATGAGGTGCAGCACCTCATAATCGAGCGCCTTACTCACGACATTCGCGCACTAAGCCTTTGTGCTCTTGTTTGCAGAAGGTGGCTGCACGTCTCTCGAACCTTTATGTTTCGGTCGAAACAATCATTTTGGTATCGCGCCCACCATTTTTCCGTGACACTGCCCAGCGTCTTCGATTCTCCAGCTTGCACTTTCCCCCATTACATGAAATACGCATGCTTCGACTTCAACCGTCTTCAAAATGGTGTTGAAACGTCCAAGGATCCTCTGTAACTCAGTTTACGCACTCTCATCGACATCTCCAAAATTCCCAATCTACGCTCTCTCACCCTAAGGAACTTCGAATGGCAAAGGTTAGATTATGACACAATACTTGAAATAGCTGCCCACAAGCACCTAAGAAGCCTGACGATCGAGTACGTATTATCAAAACTTTCGAATCCTCGTATCAAGACTGATCTCTAGTTTAGGGATGAGAAGCTTCTAATTGCAAACGGCGTCCGTAGTATCAATTTTACCTTCGATGCGACCGCAAAGGTTCGGGATAAACAAGAGGCCGACATTCGCCTCTTCTATATCACGGAGATCGAGCAGAATAAGCTCTGTCCTTTCGGAAATTTCCACATACGCCACCCTTTTCGCGGTAAAGACGTCGAGTTTGTTCAGCACGTCATGTCATGGGAAACAATTGCGGCAGTTCAAGGTGTTATAAACCACATTGGAGAAGATGGGGTGGAGGATATCAATCTGCATATGGGATTCTGGTGCTCCTATATGACAAAACTACGGGACAGATGTGCTTCCTCCTTTTTGGTCTCTCGAATCGCTACTAAACCCCGTTACGCAGATTATTCTCACTCAATCTCCCTTGCCCCCGCAACTTCGTTACGAGTTCTTGATCCCGGAATCTTCTTCATATTCTTAAACCCGCAGCCTTCCACTTGGCTTTGCACGCTCATCTCCTCCATCTCCTCCCCTTCTTTCGAATGTCTTTCCCTTGGCATTTCGACACAGGACAACGACCGCAATCTCAATATATTCGGGTTTGACTGGAAAGCGGTTGAAGATCTCCTGTTCGAGAAGTTTGGTCAAAGGGATGGCGGCATTCCAAGAGTATTCTTGACGCTTTATGAAGGATCGGAGAAGCGAGAGAAAGAGGAAGCGGATTTCATGACGACGGTTGCTTTGGCCAGAGTAGAGAAGTGCGGCAAGCTGACCCTCTGGCACGAATGTCAGGAGTGGTATTGTGGAGATCCAGAATGTTGTCCTCGTAGTGATGATGAGGAATCAGATGATGACGATTCCGATGATTCCGATGAAGAATAAATTATGTTTTATACTCTAGATACCTGTAGATTCTTCGTGTTTAAAATCTCTCGTTGGGCAACCGCGATCATTCTGCGTATCGGTCAGCCGCAAATGATCGTCTTATTACTCAGATCGCCCCGCGAGCTAGACATAAGTGTGTTTGGCTTTTCCAGCTTCAATCCGAATACCTACTTGATAATGGGTAGTCATCCTGGGGCGGCAGATATCATCTGATACTGAACGCGCCTATGGTGTTCGACCGGTGGACGGCTAGTTAGAAAAGGAACCTCTAAGACGAGACACTATGGTATCCCGGAGCTTCTGCCCTGGATCCTTGGATCCTCATGTATGGACTCTTTCAAGCAGAAAGACGCTGATTTATATAATTGCGGGGGGTGGAATTCCCCCCAGCCCTGTGGCCATAACGGTGTCTACGACTCTAGAGAGTCCGTCCCAGTGGATGATTTACCCTATCGACATGAACTCGTAAGGACACTCAGGATCTTAGGGATCTACAAAGGTCTGTTTACCGTCCGCGAACGGGCAGGGTGATTCTGCGAGATCATCTTTTGCTCAAAATACTGTGCTCACTTCGTTTCTCCGAGATAGATCTACATCGACACTACTAGGATAAGATCAATAGAAGTGACATTAGGCGATGCACTTTCTCTGGGAGTATTTGTTCTGTTTTGGCGTAATCTTCGACTGCGAGTTCGACTGCTTGAAGTTCAAAGTCGAGTTGACAATGCCGACCTCGGGCCGATTTTCCGAAATACTGACCACGTGCTGTCAGCATCTCAAATTGGCATGCGAGTCGAGACTGCTGTCCTATGGTTTGGACCGCCGTGGTCGTCGACCTGGAGATACGATAGGTTATACCTTTGCCGAATCCTAGAGAGCTCTAAGCATTCAAGACCGGGTGCAGCAGCGGCTTGTGCTTGTGCGCGAACTTTATTTCTGTCGATCGACTTTCGGAAGCAAATCCGAACTCCACCAATAACGAGAAAACGTCAGAAGTGAGCAACATTCCTCAGCTTCCTACTATGACCACACGGGTTGCACTCATCACAGGCGCTGCCTCTGGTATTGGCAGGGCTATTGCTCTACGCCTTGCGAACGACGGTTTCGAAGTCGCCATCTGCGATCTCGCTCGTCAAAAAGAGGCTTTGGATTCGCTCGAGAAAGAGATCTGGCATGCCCACCCTGATAAGCATGTCTCGCGTATCCTGGCCGATATCTCAATCGAAAGGGAGGTGGAAGCTATGATCGCTTGCGTCTTCGAAGATCATGGCGGGTTGGATGTGGTACGTGAATCATCTAACAACCGGCTAATTCCTACGGTGACTAGTAGCTGTCTGAACTAGATGGTTGCGAACGCCGGTGTAATCCTGGTGAAACCTATGCTAGAGAGTGAGGCTCGACCCAGAAGTACAGTGACCTCCCCTTTACATTAAACATGCAGCTTCCGTCGAGGAATGGGATCGACTCTTCGCGATCAATGCTCGAGGTGTCTTTCTCTGCTACAAGCACGCCGGCCGCGAGATGATACGCCAAGGTAGAGGAGGCCGAATCATAGGAGCGTCTTCAGCTGTGGGGAAACAAGGTGATTGGGAGTCCTGTATCCTCCCGTTTTTCGAGAGGCTCACTCCAACGCAGCTGCTCCGGACATGGCTGCGTACAGCTCTACCAAGTTCGCAGTCAGAGGCTTGACACAGGCTGCAGGTGCGTCTCCAGATCTCAGACTGGCGGATCGATCACTTACTGAAGGAAACACTTAGCTGCTGAGCTAGGCCCACACGGGATCACCGTGAACGCTTACGCTCCCGGTATGAGCCACTGCTCTTTCTATTGTCACCATTCGGCTCATGTTCTAATTTGAATACAGGTATCATTGACACCCCACTACGTAAGTCAGGTTCACTAGCCATTAGCTCGGGATTCTCATAGACATTGGCAGTAAACCATATTCCTGGCGATATCCTCGAGAAGGTAAGCGTACTATCCGGCGCTTAAACTTAATTATGTCTTGTACCAGGACAAGAGCATGACGGTGCTCGGAAAGATGGGCGAGCCCGAGGATATAGCAGGGCTGGTGTCATATTTGGCTTCCCCAGAATCGAAGTTCATGACGGGGCAAAGTGTCAGTGGTTGATGTTGCTTCAGCTAATTGTTCTTGCCTTACCTTTCTGCAGATATCCATCAATGGTGGCCGGTTCTTCGACTAAGTAAAGTAGCAAAAATGTATCATTAGGGAAAAATAGGAACTCGAACGCCTATACTAGTGAGCTGAAATCGAATCAAGGAGTCTACAGGAACGTTGTAAACTCAGGGGGCTCCGGAATCGCTGTTATGAGTTCTTCATACTCGGGTACGTAGGTTAGATGTCGTGCTTGGCTAAATGATGCTGCGATCGAGCTTTCCACTGAAGCTTTACAAAGCTTCGGGTGGTCACCTTCAAATAGCTTGTACATGATATACGCCAGATCCTGTTCACAAAGTCCGCATCGGCATCGTTCAACAGCACCGTGATGTTGGAAGGTAATGTTTTGGAACGTATTTATGAGAGCGGATCGCCGCGATTCCAGGTATGTTATCTTCTGCACCGTAAGCATCAGGCTATCAGGCGACTGGATAAAACTTACTAAAGGGACCACCAAAGCGAGCGGAAGTTGCTTAACCAAGTCTGTCATAGCGAAATCGTGCAGAAAGGGTGCAGCTTCGTTAATAATCGACGGATAGTCGTATTTGAACGCATGTATCAAGATGCGTAGGGGCTCTTGCTTGACAATTGCTCTATTGTTGACGTTAAAAGTCGAGAGCTGGCGGTGTAAAATAAACTCACTTGATTCGAATGTTGCAGATATTGATCGCAGCAAAAACCTCGTATTTTTCGGCGGCATCGGCAATGTTAAGCAAGAGATCTGTAGTTACTGGGTCCAGGGTCGGATGGCGGCTTGGGTAGATAAATGCGAATAGTAGTTCGAGAGTCTCGGAACGCTCTGGTAATTGAGTCACCTCTCCAGGTATGGGTTTGAAATCTGAAGGGGGGAATCCGCCAGTGCTCGTTTCCAGATTCGTCAAGTGGATCTTAAAGGCAACGTTGTCCGCGGATAAAAATGTCACCTCCGCGTCGTTTTGGCAAACTGTCGATTCTCGACTCAAAATTTGCACGGGAACACCGACTTAACTTGGAATGGGTATTACTCACATCGTCCGGATATTGTCGTCTTTTCATCGGGGGGAGAGATGGCCATGGTCGCAAATTCACGGATAGGGTAGATGAATGCCCAAGGTGGTCCAAGGGAAGCGCGTCCGGTTGAAATTAGCGCGACGTGATTGTATTGAATTTCAAGGGGCTTGACAAACAAATCGGGGAGCTCGTTCTCCGGGTTCCGAATCCGACAGCACTCGAACGTGGATCCATAACTGTACCGCAGTGATGGTCAGCTAGACGCACACACGTCGGCCTAATACAACCCTCCGCAGCTGCATGCAGTCTGGAGCGTGTTACGACGTATAGAAGTGCACCCTGCCAAGTCGGTTTTCCCCAAATTTCTCTCCGAGAACGAGAGACCATGGAAAGGCGACAGGATGAAGAAACGGATCCGCTTCTGCAGCCTGCTCCCGATTGTAACGACCAGATAGGACCTTGCGGCAAAACAGCCCTTCCTCTACGACAACTCTCGATCATTCTCCTCGCACAATTCCTCCAGACCCTGCTTCCACAGGTTATAAACCCGTTCCTACCACAGGTGAGGGTGTTTACGCGCCAGGTGGATCATTTGCCTAAACCCAGCTCGCACTAGCTTATCAGGGATACTGGGATAACGAAGGGTGATGAAACTCGTGTCGGATACTACGCTGGAATACTGGTACTTAGTCTCGCGCTACGGTTTCCCGATTGTGAGGTGCTAATACGCATGGTCGTTCGCAGACTTCAGCGTACTACTTCACGCAGGCGGTGTCCACTCTTTACTGGAGCAGGCTGTCAGATCTCTCCGGTAGGAAACCGGTCCTACTGCTTGGCCTCGTCGGTACATGCATATCCATGCTTGGGTTTGGGCTGACACTAGACTTCTGGAGCTTATTCGCGAGGTCGGTGGTTTATCGCAGCTATAATCAATTTGCGTGCTCATAGCTCCTGTAGCCGACTACTGTGCGGTTTCATAGGTAGGGCGCTTATTTCCGTTAACGGGTGGCGAATCTTATATTCTCGTCAGGTGGAAATTCTGCTCTGGTCAAAACGTAGCTGCATCTTCTTCACGAACTGTTCCAGGGGTGCTAACTCCAGTAACTCTCAGGCTCATCGCTGAGGTGTGCGATAGGACGAATATTGGCCGTGTAAAGTGCTTCACATGCTTCACGTCCATGACTCTGAACCCAGATTTAAGATTTACGCATTGCTTCCTATTACTTGGGCTGCTGGGAACATGGTATGCATACGAATCGATTGATAACTGTGCCCACTCTCACACTCTTCTTAGCTAGGCTCTTTGCTCGGCGGATATCTTTCGAGGCCAGCTCAGCAATATCATGGTATCTTCGAACGTATTGCGTTCTTCTCCAACTATCCATACTTCCTGCCATGCGCAATTCCGGCAGTCTTGTCCATCATCGCAGCCGGAGTGGTGATCGCCCAGTTAAAAGAGACGGTCGAACATCCTCTCCCACTGTCGCAATCCATCTTGATTCTCTTGGGTTCAAAGAAAGTACCCAGACGTCGACATTCGCATGATCCCGATGTTCGTACCGACATAGAGCTGGGTTCCGGGGAACCTCTTCCTATCAGCAAGCTTCTCATTCCCAGAGTACTCATTGCTGTCGCATGCCACTCTCTTCTATCCTCGACAGACCTTGCGTACCAGGCTCTGAAGCCGCTCTTCTACTCGACATCCCTCTCTTTGGGCGGGTTGGGCCTTCCTCCCGTGTCCATCGGCCATATCATTTTTGCCAGTGGGATATCGAGCACCGTGTTTATGCTGCTCTTCTTCTCCCCAGTCTACGACCGTTGGGGTCCAAGGCGGCTATACATCGCAGGGTTATCATCGCTTTTACCCTCCTTCGCCCTGTTCCCAATCATTGGTTGGGTGGCGCGGCATCGTGGAGGGGTGGATGTAGCTGTGTGGGCTCTCATCGGAGTGCAAGCGCTTCTTGCGGTAGGTGTGAGCATGGCGTTTGGTAAGTCACGTAACAGAATATGAGCTGATGGCCAATACTGACCGTTCTCCAAGGTACCATCTTCATCCTTCTCGCTGCTTCATCGCCCAACAAAGCTTCGCTGGGAGCTACAAATGGATTAAGCCAAGTATGTTTGTTTCTCGTTGATTGTAAAGATCACATCCTCATTGGTGGATAGACGATGGCAAGTTTCTCGAAGGCCATCGGCCCTGCACTGGCAAGTTCGCTGTTTTCGCTATCTTTAAAGGAAGGTTGGATGGGAGGGAACTTTGTTTACATATTCTTCGTAATATCTACTTTGTTGGTGTGTCGTTTAGGTACCAAGCTAGAAGAATGACCAGATAACGTTTATTCCACACATATCGGCATGAAAGGGTGGCTGAGCCTGTGCCTCGACTCTCAAGGGGCAAATATTCACACGCACAGCAGCAGCCGATTTCCGACATGCGCAGTCCGACAACATCGCTGTCACTGTGATATCCAGGCTCCAGTGCGACCACACATCTCACCATTGCACCAGCGAGCAACACGCGCTAGCCAGCCATGTCTGCTGCCGGAGGACTATCAAGGAGGCGCGTTGCGGGAGGAGGCTCCAACAGCCGGAGTGGAAGCCCAGGGCCCGACGACGAAGACCGAGCACCAAGAGTGGCCAGGACCGCGAGCGAGCAATCTTCGTCACAGCTTGGCTCTCACACGCATGCTGGATCTGCATTTGCTGGCGGAAACAGGATTGCTTATGACCCACGAGATCTGGAAGTGGACGCAACCGAGGAGTCGAGGGTTGGTGGAAAGCTGCCGCGTTTGACGATAATGGAAGAGGTGCTGCTTTTGGGCCTCAAGGACAAGCAGGTAAGCCTGCTTTCTACATGTTGTCATCTTTGTCGCGGATGCGCCTCAAGGGCCTCTGTTCTGGAGGTGCTATTACGCTTTCGGGCAGAACGATAGGACTGCTGTTGGAGCACAGACACTCGCTTTTGCTTTCACTTCAAAGTCTCTAATCCCGTCTAATAAAAGTTGCTTCTAGGGCTACCTATCGTTTTGGAACGACAACATATCGTACGCCCTGCGAGGGTGTATTCTGATAGAGCTTGCTCTTCGTAGAAGAATTGCTCTTGTCAAGGACCCACATCGGCGGCGGCTACCTCTACCTGACCGCTTGATTGAGGTCATAGACGACCGTCAAACTGGAGAAACCATCCTAGATGAAGCTCTTAAAATGATCAGGACCCAAGGTGATGAAAAGCTGGGCATCAATAGCTGGATAGATCTACTTAGTGGTATGTTTGCCCTCTTGCCTCCCCACCGTTGCATCGTCAAAGGAGAGCTTTAGACGATTCTCCGCCTCTTCCACGTCTTCTGCACTATTCTCCTGTACTCGGAGCAGCGTATCTGACTGTCAATCTGTCTTATAGGTGAAACATGGAACGTCATGAAAATCGGATTCCAGCTCAAGCAAGTTCGAGAGCGGCTAGCAAAAGGCCTGGTGGACAAGGGTGTCCTGCGCACCGAAAAACGGAATTTCCTGCTCTTCGACATGGCAACACATCCAGTGGCCGATGTTCGCGTGAAAGAGCAGCTGGTGTCCCGGGTGGTGTCACTCCTCACTACGACCACCTCCGCTATACCGAATTCTGCTATGGATCGGGAAGGCACCCAGTGCCGGGCGCTGCGCGCTGTCTGCCTTGTTTGCGCTGCTTATGCAGCTAGCGTGTTAGATAACGCGTTTGGCAGGCTCACATACGAAGACCGGGAGGCCGCCTTCGGCAGATGTGACGAAATTCTTGGTGAATTCGCGGTCTGGCCTTTCGGCGTAGGGGAGGGGAACGGCATCTTTGGCGATAGCCCAGCTAATGGCCCACCTTCCGCCAGCAGGAGGAGACGAGAGACAGCCAGGATTGCTGGTGGTGGAGAGGTCGGCGGTAGAGAGGCAGTGATGGGATTGGTCCAGGAGGTGAAGAAGGAGAGCTTGGGAGAGGAGGACCTTGGATTTGAGCTGGTCGCAGGCGTGTTGGAGGTGCTCTCTAAGCTCGACTCATTACTTTGAATGGTCACCCGCTATACGATACGAAGATGTCGAAAAGTACCTTCCAGTATATCACACTTTTCTGTTTCGTTCTGTAAACATCTTGTTTTCGGTTATTATACCTATGTACCGTTTTTCCTTTATTGCTGGTTCTCCAACACCTTTCTCTAGAAGAATGTATTGTCGATAGGGTGAGCTTTGCACGGATGCAGAAGTCCGTTATCAGCCATACCGGAATCAGTGCTTGGTCTCTTATGGACTGATCGCGGCGCCTTCCTAAACCCCATTTCTTGACGGGTTACTCCATAGGATTAGGACCCTGGTGGCTGCATCGTCAAATTTGTAGGGAATCGTGTTCGACCATACAATCTGTTTCCGACCATCTAACGTGTACGGTTTTGAAGCGTTGGATGGGCTTTGCGGTCTGATCTAGCCTCACCAACGTTTGTGTCAGCGCCTCAAACGCAAGAGTCCATCTGCCGGACCAGCGTCTTTTATTCGGCTGAGTATCAACACAGTGCCTTGATAATTAAGGACCACCTGGGGCCTGCCAACACAATCACGGTGACAAGCAAGGCCAAAGTGCTGGCTGTACTGGGGGTATTATAAACGCCTTCAATCCCCGACACCTCTTTCTCCCCGTCTCCCGCAGCCTCCACGCTCAGGACGACTTTCGTTCTTTCCTATACCCACCTTTTTCCATTAAGCAACTTACCTCAAAATGCAGGATATTGCTGCAGACACTCGTTTGATCTCTGTTCCGCCTACTAATCGCAGTACGTTGCCGTTGTCAAGGACGTGGCAGATAACAGTCGACTGATCTAAGCGAGCTTCTTTAGATCCCTTCTCGTTCTCTCCAGGCGTTCTTTCAATCTCTACAGATCTGAGTAGCTCCTCTCAACTTCGTCGAAGCGACAGCCCAAGCCCTACCTCTTCGCCGACCTCTCGCCACCGCTCCTCCAGGTTCAGGTCTCCGCTCACAGCCCCCTGCTCCATCATCGAGTCCTCGACTCACTTCTCCACACTGAGATGGGTTCCCAGGCCGTCTGTTGCTCCTGTGAGTCCACATGGTGATAGCTGTTTCGCCTATCCACTGATCAGACCACTTTCTTTATCGACCCAGAGCAAACTGGTCTCTTCCCATATCTCAATGAAGAGGAAGTGCGTCGACGAGGACGACGACTGAGCTGTCAACCTGCTCATCGAGCTCCTGTACATACAGGACCGACTTCACTGACCTTCCCACCAGTCTTGAAGTCACCACGATCATTTTTTTATCCTACCCCCCTGTACATATGGTGCGATGAACTGGAGCTGGACAATGCCGCAGGTAGGCCTCCCAGGCTGCTGGCTGGCCTAAACTGGACTTGTGCTGGACCACTCGTTGCTCTTGGGACTGATGTTGTAATACGCCTGGAAAGACGATAGTTTGGATGGTAAGGTCTCGTAGTAGTGGATACCTTTTCCCCCTCGAGACCGTATATAATTAGTAGTGTGCAATATTATTCATTCGTTAATGTAAACATCCAGTGGTGCATGCTGAATCGGCAAGAACTCTCTTGGGAGTGAGAACTGGGCGACTGGGTAAGTACCAGCGGGCCGCCGGGAATGCGTGGGGATCCTGGGATCCGTGTGTACTCTTACGCCAAGGCCGCAGGTAGATCACTATATCGACTCGAAGGTCAGAAACAAGAAAAACTACCGGGGGCATGGAGGATTTTGATGTCGAGGCATTTTACTGGGATCTACTTACGCCGCTCCATACTTTACAGCAGCTCGCTAGCCAGGACCGACGGTGCTGGGAAAACATCCAGTATTCTCCGAGATTGCCACTGTCATTGAGCAAGCGACGTGCGGCCGTATCATGGCAGCAAGTTGCGTGTAATTTTCGATGAGGGTAAGAATCGCACTGGCAAAAATAGCGTGGATCGGTCAGAAGAAGCCTAGTGCAGAGCCTCTGAAGGCTATTGAATTTCGGAATGGCGTTTCCCTCAAGTTTGAATTCACCCCCCTGAGGAATGAGTTCAGAAACGCGTCATTCTCGGACCTGAGTTGTGAGTCATCAGGAGGACGTATGCGAAACAGCACTTTGACCCTCCCGCAATTTAGTCAAGTACCGGCTGCAATGAAGGCGACGGTAAAGGGTGGACAGGCAGGTGTTTTGGCGCATCCAGGATCATCAAACCGATCAGGACACCAAGTGTAAGCGTGAAATACTCGCGGCTTCATTCAGAAAATGAAGAGACTTCTAAGCCTCATAAAACTGGCTTGGAAGAGGGTTTCTGGCCAGTAATTAGGCCACATTCGCAGAAGACCCTGCATGTAAATGCACGCTCGTGCCAAGGGGAGGGACGGAAAGTGTGGCCGGCAACCTGAAAACGGGCCGGTTGACTGATCGGAATAGGCGCCCAGCCGCCCTCCAGCGGTTTGATTGTTGTCCTCAACGACAACGACCGCCTTTACGTTCTCGATAGCTTTTCGTGCTGAAACGCCGTCGGAAAGGCGACATCCGCAACCACATGTACAGGGAGAAGACTCGAGATTAATGCAATGGGAAGACACGAGGCTGGTTCGTGTACTCCCCGATCCTCTAGGAGTTTGCCTGCATTCTAGTCAGGGCACGGAAAATTTTGGTTCAACATCATGCATGTACGTATATTCAAGTTCCCCGCGGCTGCTACCCTTATGAATCAATGTCTCCTTCGCGAAGGGTATATAGTCTGGGAGGCTCGTCTGGGGCTCTTTCTTCCTTTCCTCCACTCTTTGCACTGCCAATACCTCGCATCAACTGCTCACACCTCTCCCCCTCCACAGAAGTCCGTCGTTCAATAGATTTTTGACACGCGAATCACTTCTCTGCCTATCCGAACCTCTCGGTAATCGGTAAGTTTGGGCCCTTCATTCTCAGTGAAAATCCAGAATTCTCCGTTCGATCCCACATATCGGCGGAGTACACTGGCAGATGCATCATTATTCCGTCCAAGGCGCCTAGCGATCAACATGTCGTCTGCCACCATTTTAAACCTCTGTGAATTTGCTTTGATATGTCTCTTAAGGAGTCACCTGGGCATTGTCTATTCGATTCCACCGCTCGTGCTGCGCCTGATACCTATATAACCCATTTAAAACCCCCGTTTCCCTGTCGTATGACGGGGAAGTCTGGTCGATGATGCGGCAACCTTCGCGTCTGCTGACGCTCTCGGCCCGAATGGATTCGTGCAGCATAACTCCATTTTCTCTTCTGCATCAGACTTAACCGAATTGCTCGACATAGTCAAGGCTAACGATATTCATCACTATAGGGAGACTTTCTCACGTAGAACACCTCTCGGTGCCTCAAAAGGGATTGTGCCCAGTTATCGTTCCAACACTTCCAATTGAAGCACTGGCAGCGAGCTTCTTTCATAACCAACAGGTATGCCTCAACATATGAATCTAGATAACGTCACCTCTCAACCATCTCTTCCTTATAGCGAAGCCTCCCTATTCAAGCGTTACCCCAGTTCACTTCAGGGTCACGTCGACTTCCTAAAAAGAAGCCTCGACAAAACCATCGACCTTTTTTCTCCTCACCCACTCCAACGTTTCTAGCCCTCTACCTCCATGGGTGCAACCGACTCAACAGATCCTTTCGCTGTCTTCACCCAGCCACCGCCCGGTGAGACGCCTGAACAGCGTCAGGCAAGGCTCACACGAGAAGCGGAGGAGAAGCGTGTCAGTGACAAGATCGACGAACAGATCAAACAGGACCGTGCCGCCATGAAGAAGAAGGACAAGAGCACCGTGAAGGTTCTGCTCCTTGGACAGAGTGAAAGCGGGAAGAGTACAACTCTCAAAAGTATGTTTCTCGCTTGCTTGGGCAGAAGCGCCTGCTAAATCACGTTCTTGCAGACTTTCGCCTGAAATACGCACGGACTGCGTGGAAGGCCGAACGTCAATCCTGGAGATCTGTCATCCAGCTCAACTTGATCAGAACCGTCCTCACCATTCTCGACACCCTTCAAGCAGAAGCCGATGGCGACCCTCTACCACCATTCCCAACGTCCTCTCTCCAACTGCAAGCCTATCCTTATAACTTCGACCCCAACACGGGAGGAGGGCGACATCAAAGTAGGCCCTCGACCGACACTCAAGATAGTGTCGTCACCATTGAAAGGCCAGAAGATGCGGTCGAGGCCAGCGCCGGGCCTAGGATTCAGCTTGGCGAACATCACTTCGTCCTGCGTCGTCGGCTGGGCCCTCTTCGAAGAGTGGAGCAGGATCTGAAGCGAAGGCTGGGTGCTGGAACGGACGAGGTCGTGTTCGATGGCACTTCCGTTGGTGCATTCGGTGGAGGCGGAGGCGTTCTCGAGGAGAGTACGAATCGCTCACCAAAGGAGTTTGGTGTCCATGGTTGGAAGACGGTATTCACGAGTACACCGCCGAGCCAGCATAGCAAGCTCGCGGAGGAGGTGATTGATGAAGCGACTGAGATCATTGCTCAGTGCCGGGAGGACATGATTGCACTATGGGAGGACGGTGTCGTGAAGGAGGTGTTGAAGAGGCGACGTATGAGGATCGAGGATGCTGCTGGATTGTAAGCTAGTTCTTTCCTCTTGGTTACCCATGACTGATTAAACTTCTATCTAGCTTCCTGAACGACCTGGACCGGATAGCAACAAGAAGCTACGAGCCCTCAGATGATGATGTTGTTCGAGCCCGTCTCCGAACATTAGGTGTCCAAGAGCATCGAATACAGTTCGATCAATCCGTGCAGACTTCTGGGTCAGGAAGCGGCTTCCTAGGCAGTAAGTGCTCCCATTGACTTTCCTCGCTGACATGCTCATGTTCTCTATTAGACATCGGCCTGGGACCAGACTTCGGTCACGAGTGGATTCTCTACGACGTAGGCGGTTCTCGGACGACGGTATGTCGCTGTGGTAGTGTTCTGCGCCCAGCTACTGACGATAGAACAGCGACATGCGTGGTTCCCCTACTTTGAGGACGTCAATGCTGTGATCTTCCGTACGTGGATTTCCTTCTCTTCACATTCCATCGTTGCTGACTCTGAGCATACAGTTGCGCGTAAGCATGCAGTCTATTTTCCGGGAAACGTGATTCTGATCATTTGCTCAAGCAATATCGTGCTTTGATGAACGACTTCTGGAAGACCCCTCGGTCAACAGACTTGAAGACTCCTTCATTCTATGGCACGCTGTCTGCTCGAACAAGCTGCTCGCGAAAGCCACCATGATCCTCTTCCTCAACAAATGCGACATCTTGAAACGAAAACTCAGAGCTGGCATCCAGGTTAAGAACTTCCTGCCGAGCTATGGCGACAGGCCAAATGAACCTTCTGCTGTTGTCAAATGTACGACGATCGCCATATGCATCAGCTGCGGGCCTTGCTAACTGAATATTGATAGACCTGAAGGACAAATTCAAGGATACCCTGCGCCAGCACAGTCCTGAGCCACGAACCAGCTACTTCTACGCAACCTCCGTAACGGTATGGATTTTCTCGAACCCTGTGCGGGCTTCACGGCTGACGTTTACGAACCCTTTGCAGGATACTCGGGCTACGGCTACGACCCTCAAAACAGTGCGAGACAGTATACTACGGGAACACCTCAAGAATGCAGACCTTGTATGAGCAGTTTCCCCTGGTTTATTCTGTCTTCCACGATCACCATTTCCTCGTCTAGATTATGTGATTTCGGGATTCAATGTATTTCTCCGAAAGCAGCGAGCCTGCATTTCTTTACGTTTCGAGCGATTTTCACCCTGTTACTTTACGATTCTTCTCATTTCATTTCGTCATCGTTTCATCTGCCCATCCTCTATACAATCTCATACCCATCCCCTCAGGACTTTTGATGATACACATGCATTCTCTCTCTCATCGCTGGATCTGACAAGTACGACCTATATAACGCTCTCGCTATCACGAATAAAATCAAACTTCAACCCAACCTCAAAATTGCCGACTTTTACAAAGCTATACAAGATACTCGCTAGAAGGACGGGATACCATGTGAAATATTGTACGACAGAGCAGCGTTTGGGACAATGGGCAGAAGGCCGGGATAACTGGCAGCTAGAAGGTCCGCAACCATGCTAGAAGGGCGATATCAGCGGGACTGGTGCAACCAGGCGGGTAAGATATACTGACCGGCCAAAGACTGTCGTGCCGTTGGGGTTGAGATCTATAGTGACCACATTAATAAAGGGTTGCATATACCACTATTCCTTGAACTTACGGGTGTTGTCGTCAGGTGTTCTATTCAAGACATGAGCGTGGTCAGGGCCAATGGCTTCCACCTGGTTGAAAGTATGGATCAGCCATATTTTCAAATTGTAGGGATACACGCCGAAAACTCACGTAATTGATTGAAGCCTGGTGCAGGTCTATTAAATGGGTACCCTGGGAGGCAGCAACAGATTTGGTCGCTGTTAAAAAGGTCTAGAATTGAGCATCTACTTGGGGATCATGAGGCCTTGTCGAGACTCACCGTCTGCCCATGGACCAAGGGTGTCGGCCACTGTTCCATTCGAGTTGAAGCTCCTCCTGGTCAAAGATGTGACAAGCACAGGTTCGCCTCCAGCAGCGCGAACTTGTGCTACCATAGAGGTCAGGTTTGCTGCCATAGATTCCGGAGGAGCGATCTTTTGGTCATTGTGGCCGAACTGAATAGTAACATAAGTTTTCCGCTTCTTGGCGACCTCCGCTTTTATCGCAGCCAGGGAGATGGCGAAATATCTGAAGACTCTTCATTAGGTCCATATCAGGCTTTGGAAATTGGAACTGACCCATTAGCGACGAAGGTGCCAGTAGTTGCACCGTTGTGCGCGGTGTTGATGCAAGGTGTACCAGCTGCCACTGACGCGATATTGCCGGTTATCGTGGAACCACATAGTCCATTGCCCCATCCTCCACTGTTCTCCGTAGTCCTGTAGTTTATTTCGATTAGTACCGCTCGGAATGAAGATCAGGGTATAACGAACGTGTTCGCAGTCGTACTGTCCCCAACCAACACGAACGAGGTAGGGGCTACCTTCGGTCGTGCAAAAGCGACCTGAGAGGCGACGAGAACAGATAGAAGGCCGTTAACGAGATGCATTATATCTTTTGGATGGTAATCGAACCACAGCGCACGCCGCCGCCCTCACTTCTTATAATACTATCTCGCAGAATTGCCGGTCAACGCCCGGGCCGCCTTCTTGAGAGGGGCTCATCACTTGACACAGTTAGCTCCGTGTCCGAGTCGTCGCAGCGGATGTTGCTAGAGCGGATCCCCCACGCGAGACATCGCCATCACCGTTTCTCGAAATCGAGGCTCCAGATGTGAATATCGGGAGCGATTGGCGAGAAGTTCGAACAAGAGATGATTGGACCCGTGATGCAAATGCGGGACGTTTGGGGCCGTGAAAGCCTAACAAGGGGGCGACCAGCCCTGTGGTATATTTCATGGAAACACGATTTATTTTGGGCCAAAAGTCGTACGACATATTGGGTAGTACTGAGGATTGGACTAAGTTCGGCGAAGGAGAATACACCGTGAGGTTGTGATTCATATCGACTTCAGTATGACGGGATTCCATGCGAAATGTTGTATGACAATGCAGGGTCCTTGAGCAGAGGCAACTGGCCAGGATAACTGGCATCCAACAAGTCGGCAACCATTCTAGAAGGATGAACTGAGCGATCTGGTCCTGCGCTGGAAAGATCATACGTACCGACTGAACACAGTAGCACCATTCGGGTTCAGGTCTACCAGATGACATTGAGTGGGTTATTCGTGTAGTAAATTTGGGAGACATACGGGTGTTATCACTAGGGCTCAGGTTCAGTACATGCGAACTGGTAGATCCAATAGCGGTGATCTTAGATTCAGCATTGAATAGTCAGCATCCAGCACCTTCAGCAGCCATCAGTGTAGCTCACATATTTGATTGAGGTCGCCAGCAACTCGATAAGGTGGGTTTTCTCCGCTGCAGCGACGGATTTAGTGGCTAGAAATTGAACATATCTCAGCAAGGACTCGGCAGGGAGGAAGTTGAGGAATAGCTCACCATCAGCCCAGGGGCCAAGAATATCGTTGACCGTCCCATTGGAGAAGAAGTTTCGACGCGTCAGGGGAGTGACAAGGACAGGCTCTCCGCCTGCGGCCCGAACCTGTGCCACCATAGACGTCAAATTCGCAGCCATGGATTCGGGAGGAGCAATCTTCTGGTCGTTGTGGCCGAATTGAATTGTCACGTATGTTGTCCTCTTCTTGGCGACTTCAGCTTTGATTGCAGCAAGAGCTGTCGCAAAATATCTATGGCATAGGGAAACGTCAGGAAAAGGTTTGAGAGAACAGCAGGGAGGAGCAGTACCCGTCCGCAACGAAAGTCCCGGTCGTAGCACCGCTGTGAGCAAGATTGTTGCATGGGGTGCCGGCCACGACCACCGCCGTGTTGTTGGTCTCAGCAGAACCGCAGAAACCATCGCCCCATCCACCGCTAGAGGAGAAGCTGCTGTCAGTAATCATCTCAGCACAGCGGTAATGAACGTACTTATGAGCAGTGGTGCTATCTCCTACCAACACGAATGAGGAGGCAGGCACTCTGGCTACCGCGGCATGTGATGCGCCCGATGCTGCCAGGAGTAACAATAGCTTGAGGAGGTGCTGCATTTCCGGTCGATGGAATCTGAAGGACTGGGACGTGGTTCTTGCAATTTATACCACAAAATCTCGCGTGCAGCAACGGGATGTTGGCCGGGCCGCGACTTCAGAAGTACATTATCACTTGACATGTTGGACTCCGTGCCAAAGCACAAGATGCTTGGAGCGACTGTTGACGTTACACAAGTCTGAGAATCCAGAATATGATAGACCTATGTGCTGCCTGAACCTGGAAGCAGGATAAAGATCAGACCGGAGCATATGGATAGCAAACAAAATATCACGTACATATACAACAGCGACTCGTGGTTCACGAGCAGTTCTTGTACTTCGTCTTTCTCACATTTGAAATTGTGGAAGGTGTTCAAGCTCGGTCTCGAGGATGGCAAGTCTGACGAGGAATTTGCAGGCCACCTAACTTATTGTTGCAGTGTTGTGCTGGCTCTTGGTTCTCACAAGTTGCGAGAGTAGAAGTCGATATCATGTGCTCCAGCTCGCTCGATGAGCAGGACTCGAGCAAGACCCGAAGATGTGCCGTTCACTGTGCGCCTTTCTGGCACCATATACATCCGTTGTCGCCAGAAATGGCTACTCAGCACCGGGATATTTGAAGCCAGTCACCATATCAGTCAATGGTACTTGATGATTAAAAGCAAGGTCGATATTTCGTTGTCGTCGTTGGCGAGGTGCAATGAGACGGTTGCGAACCTCTGAACGGCGATGAGGAGATATTTGTCCCTGCTTGGCAAGAACCTGGCAGCCCCGCCACAGCATGTCATGGGCCTTCTGTCAGCACGGCCTCCTCGCTTTTTCTTATGAGCTACATCAAGCTTCATGTTCATCGCAAGTTCAACAAAGAGAAGCATTCGTGTACACTGCCAATGAATCAATCATGGCCCTCATACTGTCTGCTCATCAGGATGCTCCACTTGCATGATCCAGCCTGATTTTCTCGAGAATACCTCTGCCTTTCTCCAGCCTTTCTCGGAGCCTTTGTAGCTGTCGAGAACGATACTTCGCTCAGGCTACCTGCCCTGTCTACACTGTACCTAGCATGCTGTGCTTGCCCCTTGGGCCTTCTGATTTATGAATACTCCTCGGAAAGAGACTCTCACTGAACACCAGAACAGCCAATCAAACGTGCTGGAACGGCCACGGCGTTTCACCGATTGATTCGGTGGGAACATCTCCAGTGCCTCCTGGACCTGAACATCACTCGGTAAAGATCTGCTTGAACATATAACCTCACAGGGTTCACGGATCGAGTCCTTGAGGCTGGCCTCCTCTCCGTCCTGCTCCATCTCAGTTCGTCGATCAGGGATTAATGAGTCCCCGTTACTCCAAGCAGTAAGGCTCGATCAGCACGCTGGAAGCGATGGCAGACACTCATTCACCTTCATTCGCGCAGCTTCATCGAGTATTGTGTTCAATGGGCTAGCATAGGTCAGTCACATTCGCACCCTAGTCTCTCATACGCTAATTCCAGGCTATTTCCAGCGCTACTGTACTACGATTACATCCTCACCTTTTCCCGAGAGGTCAAATACATCTGGAGGGCCAAGTTCAAGATTCATACAGCCCTCTACATCTGCTGTAGGTATGCTCTGGTAGCAAACCTGCTTTACCTCCTTTCAATGTCAGGCCGACTCACGAAAAGGGTGAGACACTTTTTTCCCAGGCTCACAATCATTCCGCTCATATTTCTCAGTATACTAGACTCCAGCACTTGCTTCAGCCTCGTCGAGCTGACACATTTTCGTACCAGCTGCGACCTCGGCTACAGAATCACAAGTGGACTGGGACTTCTTGGCCGAATAGCTATTGTCGGTATGTCTTTTTCTACGCTATTGTCCCCTAAAGCGTGCTAATTGACATCCTCAGTCGTATGGACAGCTCGAACGTGGGCCGTCTACGACAAGAATACGTACATTCTAGCCTACTTGTCGTTCCTCGGATTGGCAACCATAATTCTGGATGTTGTGGGTTTCGCCTCCCTATCCAATCCCGGACACCGACTCGTGCTAATGTTACTGGCGAACAGATGCAAATTCCATTCATTGAGTGTGATGCTGAACTACCAAAGTGAGTTCACTAGCTCGTGCCTTCGCCCTCCAGATCAAGGCTTACTCATATTCTTGTAGAGGTTTGCATTCGATATTAGCCTGAGATCAACGTGGAGCTTATACCCGTGTAGTTTCTGTCATCCTGACATTCTTTGTCGTTGCCTTCGAGATGTCATCCGCCGGACTCACGATCTATCGACTTCTTCACAGACCCAAGTCTGACGATGGTGAAATCCATCTTGGGCGATCACTCATTAGCGTGCTCCTGGAAGGAGGTACGACAGTCCCATTCTCTCATTTGACAGAGTTCACTCATCGCAAACTACACTTCTCAGGTGTGAAGTACCTTAGGTACGATTTGAATGTTATGGGGTTATCCCGTTCAGACCACTCATGCCACATGTAGCCTCGTGCTATTGTTGACTATAGCATCTCTCGGCCTCAATATCGTGAGTTTATTCCACTCCAACACCAATTCCTCGCTAATTTCTCCAATAGAGAGCTGTGGTATGCCCTCGTGTTCTTCTAAAGATTCGTTTTCTCAGCCATTCCTTTGACTTCAGGATCAAGACGGCTTTCTCGGACGCCTTCTCAATGCCCTCGCTCGTCCGTACGTCCTCCATACTTACATCTCGTGGGACTCCTCCTGAATCGAATTTTCCATCAGCGTATCAGGGCTAATGACCGCACGATTCCTCCTGGACCTAAGGAGATGGAAAGAACAACGGGCGAGCTCCTCCTCGCTGATGCGGTTCATCGATCTTGGCCAAGTACCAAGTTTCGTACAGCAACCCTCGCTTCCACGAGACAGTGATGACACGGCGGAGACGTTCGCAGTGATGGAACCCGAATCAGAAGATCGCGAAGATGATATAGATTGGGAAGGTGGAGCGGTCGGGGAGGCAGGGAGTGCCACTGATGTGAGTGTAGGTGAGACGTATGTAGCTACGGGGAGAGATGATGTTTGGGACCCGGGGGAAGGATCTTCATCACAATGTTAAATTTGGTGAATCATATCATGCATTGGGAGTGTTAGTTTGATTTTGACCATTGAGATTTGAGAAGTTGCTGGCTGATCTGATACTTAAGGTTCGGCTGAAATCATTGCAATGCTGAGATGATCAACATCGCCTCACTGCTCATCATATTGCTGGAATCGATGTCTGAACTAGATCACATGCTATCACATCCCAAGGCTTTGCACCTGAGAGAAAAGGTAAGGCGAAGATGGAGGCACTACTTCTCGCGGACCCTTTTCCCGCTAAGGCCTGCGTGGTGACTATCCCGGCAGGTACTGTAGATCATAGATGTGCTTCGCCCTGATTTTCGTTCAAAATCATGATGCTCTTACTGGATCGTCATTTTCAGAGAAAGAACCAGGCCTTCGTACCATTAAAGCCATTGGTTCTGGCTGGAAATGCCTTCGACCTGAGGTGCTGGCATCTCACCCATCCCTGCTCTCATTCAGCCTTCTACCTACTCTGTATACCCGCAAATGGACCACGGACATCGATACCCCACACAGTATGCTTCATCTCTCCGCCTTGAGAAATTGTTCTAACATTCTCTTCCTGCAGTTATATCGAATATTGCGTTCAGTGGTCTAGCATTGGTGAGAAAAGGAGTTTTCCTGATAAAAGGGTGTGCTCATTAGGGTTCAGCCCTTCTGTACTACGATTATGTCCTCACCTTTCGATCCGAGATACAACTCGTGTGGGGTCACAAAATACAGCTTTACACACTCCTTTATATCTGCTGCCGCTATGGACTCATAGCCAATGTTCTCTACCTTCTTGCTATTGCTGGTCGCTTCGCCAAAACGGTCGGTCTTCCAGCTTTCTCATCATACATTGCTCACGCAGGATTCCTAGTATGAACTATTTTATGTAAGCCTCGAAGCATGCTCATAAAATCTGTAGTTGCGATACGGGGTATAGGATCTCCAGTGGACTAGGCATTCTTGGGCGCATTGCCATAATAGGTCCGCTTTCAAACGTCTTTTGCTATCTGTATAACCTGACGTCGATCTCAGCGGTATGGACTATCCGTACTTGGATAATTTTTGGCAAGAACCGCTGGATTCTAATCTATCTGGCTTCCTTGGGCTTGGCTGCTATTGTGTTAGATGCGGTAGGTGAATTCGTAGAAGTACAATGAAATGAGGTGATACCAAGTCAGGTCTATGATAGCTTCAAACTCCCTACATTGACTGCAATGACCATGTTCCAAAGTGCGTCGCATCCTTTCCCCTTCCACCTTAGTCGATCTCTCATGCTTAATGACATTCTCCCATGAAGAGGTATTTTTGGGTCCTTGCTGAGATTGTTGAATCGTTGATTCACCCTTCTCCCAGTCACTGTCATCTTGACGATATCAATGTGTGCTTTCGAGGCTTCCTCAGCGGGCTTTACCGCCTATCGTTTCCGGAAAATGCACCAAGACGATGAAGAAGGATATCAGGCCAAAGGTAGCCTAATGCGAGTTCTTATCAATGGAGGTAAATACGCCACCGCAATCCCCACAGCCTGAGTGATACTCAATGGTTCTCTACACCAGGTGTTCAGTACATAGGGTAGGCACTCTTTTCTGTTTGTGCGGTCGTTCTTAAATGCTCGGCGCAAGGTTGGCCCTTCTGCTAGTCGTTGGCTCTCTTGTTCTGGATGTAGTGAGTCAAATTTGTCCGTTTTTGCGCCGCGGGTTGGCTGACCATCATCCCAGAAGGCAAAAGTAAGAGTGTTAGAGGTATAGATGGCCATCCACTGACGGTCCCTGTTTAGGGTGGCTTTATGCAGCGACTGCTCAGCAGTATGGCACTCCCGTAGGTCGATACCGCCACAAGTCATTCTAATTCTGATCATTTCGCTCATTTCAGCGTCTCCGGGATGATGACAGCACGATTCCTGCTGGACCTTCGAAGGTGGGAGTATGCCCGATCGTGCACGAGCGATTCGCTCGGCGAGGCATCATCACCTCTCCAGGTCCTCCCCCCTTTCGGATTCCCGTTGCTGAAAAATCAGTCTTCCATTTTCGGGTCCATGCCTCCAGACGAACAACTGAACCTAGTAGATGAACCCAGAGAGGATATTTTGGCCGAACTCAGCGGCAATGTAACCCTCAGCGGGCTGGAATTGGATCGAGGGGAAGGTGCTTCTTCACATGTTTAAGTATGTATAAAGCAAAATGAAATTCCATTCAAGAGACGCAACCATGTCAACTGTGCATTCCTGACTTTAGCCTGGTCTTCCCCTCTTCCCCTCCCGCACCTCATGGCAGATCCTGCACCGCGTTCGTTAGGACAGCGTCGGTTGGAGCATCTCCTGTATTGACAACTCCTCTGGGCTCTATCAAGAGCACCGAGACCTCTTCATCGCCTATGGTCTTCGGGCAATGCTGCATGCCTTTGGGTATTACGAACATCTCGTTCGGTCCCAGAATGACATCCCCTCGGTCTTCAGGACGGAATTGGATGTTGAGCTTTCCCGAAAGCACGAAGAATAGCTCGTCCGTGTCATCATGCTTGTGCCAGACGAATTCCCCTTTGAGTTTGACGACTTTGATGTCGTAATCGTTCAGAGTTGCAACGCGTTTGGGAGACCAGTGGTCGTTGAATTGGCTGAGAGCCTGGGCGAGGTTTATTGCAGCAGACATGGTAGCCGTCAAGATGATTCCGGATATCAATTCTCAGCTCCAGCTTGGACAAAGACGGTCCGATTTGAGTCACCAGACGGGCATGAGCGGTCCCGAAATCATGATCATTTTCTTCCAGGAAGACAAATCGCAGTTCATCGTTTCAAACAACAACGTCTGGGTTTGTGGCTTCGGTCATAACATTGTGGCAATACATCCTTGTTTTCTCCAGATTCGTGACATGGAACGTTGCAAAAAATGGTCCCCAGTGATCTGAACAAGTGATCAGGGCACAGCGGACGAAGTCGGTACACCGATCAGCCGTCCTGCCAAGTCGTGCCTAATTCTGCCGATCCGATATTTCCGACACTTGAATCCGTGACCATACGGAAGTAGAACTGATCCGTATGAATTGCATGTGTCATCTAGGTGACATAAGACACAAGTCGGCCATTGAGGGCTTTCTGGAGGTGCAAACCATGGAGGAATGCGTGTTCTGAGTCGTTGAGCAGCTCGACGGTAATTTCTACTTGGTCCCAGGGGGTAACCGAGGTATAAGCACGGCCTCCGGTGTCTTTTGAGTGAGCGCGACGCGTATCTCGATCACAATTGTCCTTATCTCCAGGTCCTTATCGCAAACCTGAACGCGTGCGTGGAGGCCTTCTCTCCTTATCGCTCGTCGGATTTTTGGGAAATTAGGCTTCCCTTATCTCCGGGGAAGCCTCGAGCGACGCCAATCTCGACGTAGTCGATCTGCGGACCCTAATGGTGACGTAGTTGGAAGGCATCGATTCTCCAGAATGCGCCGCAATTCCTTGGCCAGAACTGTGGTCATTTTTTTTGCCTGATTCTATAAATGAAGGCAGCACAGAAAGAGGTAACAGGAGGGCATCGTGTGTGTGATTATATTGTTACAGTAATGGAGATATTCTACACGTTTAATGGAGCTGGCGGCGATGATGCTTTCAATGCAGCCTCCTTCTCCTCTACATTGACATCTAAGCTTGAGCTACTCTGCGATGGGGTCGTGTCTGTGCTATTGTCCTCAGGGCCTCCAAGGTCAGGTGATACGGGTGCTGGAATGACGGTTGCTGGACGGAACCAGAATACGGGGTATCGACGTTGAATGTTGTTGATCAACAGTGCCACTGTAAGGGCAAGGGATGAGGTTAACAGCAAGACAGGCAGGTAATACCATCCCATGTCTCGTATCTCTTTGCTGGTGGCAGATAAAAGAGCGGTGGCACCTGAAACAAAGTGAGAAGTCGAGTAGTGGGAAGGAGCAGCAAACATACCTGCAGGTGGATGTATCGTCCCAGTCATCTGCATCAGCACGATTGCCGTTGCACAGGCCAGCGATGCGGCAAGCCATGATAGTTCGTCGTATCGTTCTTCGGTGGGGAGGAGCATGAATAGTTTGGTTACGCAAACCCCCACGAGGCCACCGATGAAGTGGCCACCCAGGAGAGCACGAGGTTGAGCGAGTGGGGCTTCGATGGCGCCGTAAACGAGGACAGCGCTGGCACCCTAGGACAGAGTCAGCCTTGTCAAGAAGGCAGATAGATCCCATGAAGAACTCACATAGCTGGCCACTATTGGCGGAACCCCTCGCTTAATGAAGTATGATGCATGGGTGAATATAGCTTGTATCATGGAGATCGCGCCAAATGCCCCAATAAACGACCACACCCAATTGATGTATTCTGGGTTTTTTGGTGGAGGAGCTGCACGATATCCCAACCATCTTGACGCCCATGCCGGCCATCTAGCTAAACGGTGGGTATGGTGGACCTTGGCTGCGTGAACCAGAACTAGAGGGAAAATTGCAGTTGAGTCTCGAGGTGACAGAACGAGGTAAATCACTGGACTCAACTTGTAGTCATTGTGGGTTGCTCTGACGATGCTTCTTCACAGAGCTTCTTTATGTACGTTGGCGGGTTGGTGCGGCACCTGGAGAGGTTGGCGAAGTTCGGGCGGCCTTGTGCGATCAAGCAGCTGTCCAGGCTGGGCCGGTTATATTTAGACATATGACTTAGACGGATCACAACACACGTTCATCCGGGGAATTCAAAACACGAATATTCACTGAGTCGCTTCGATCACTTCATGGGTTGTATGAACTGAGCCGCGAACTTCACCTACTAATAGCCTGAGGCTCCTTGTTCTTTTAAAATTCTCCCTGGAAATGAACGCAAACTTTCGAGTGGCCTCCTCAAGCGCCTCTGAGCTCATACGAGTCACGAATGAGATCATTACATAACAGGATGACGAAACAATTTCTCGGGCTGACTTGTTGCTCGCCCGAATCGTGCAGTTTTCAGTCACATCGTTCTAGAGCAAGAACCGAGTCTGCACGTTGAAAAACATAAATTTGGGGGTCCGGGGATGCCCGACGTCAAAAGATTGTATTGTCTGGTGTCATATTGGTGACTGTTGGTGAGGGGTAGGCATGAGCAAACTGCACGTTGAGAACTAGAATCTCGGAAAGTTTGATGTTACTGAGGACTTTGGGCGGAAACTCCATCTCTGCCGTAACTTTGTTGTACCCGTAACACCCCTCCTGACCAACACCTGGCCTTGACGAACGTTTGCATCTTTCAGAAGGGCTTCTTCTGCGCTGTCTAGATACTTCAACGGTCAATTTTCATATGTCGACATAACAGAGAGATGTGACGACTATCGTCGTTCTCTGAAGGGAACCCGATGCACGTCAGAATTTGGCCGAGACACATTGCTACAGGTGATGCTTTACATGTCTAGTGCCTTGTGAAGCTGGTTGACCCGTTCCACAATAACAGCAGTGCCTCGCCAAAGCGAATAATCGACAGTGTATTTATAGAATGATTTCCGTGTCAGAGCTGGCGCCTACCAGTGATTTGTGCAAAGGGGATGCCTTGTACTATGAAGGTCGTAATCCGATCATAGATGCTACCTTTAATATTAGCTATGCATCATGCTTCAAAATGGCATTCCGAGCTGTTCACACCGTCGGTATAGCCGCAAACCTCTGATAAGACTGGAGAGTAACGGTATAGTTGCCAAGAATTATCGGATTTCGCCAAATTTGGCGACGCGACTGTTTGTCCATGTTTGCCTGCACCTTGTCTTCGTCACTGCCTGCCTCATGGTCCAGGGCTCCATTCTGATAGCACTGCTTTCACCCATTTTGAGAGTCAAAACCTCCGTCTTCCTCAGCTTTTGCGATGAAAACCTAACAAAGATTCCTTGGATATCTCCTTAGTGGCTACGAATACAGTGCTCCAAGACTATGAGTCGATGACGGTCTCGCTCGGTAGGATCGATCACAGCACGGCTTCGACAGACGCCCGTTTCAACGAGTTGGGATTGGTCCCAGCCCTACTACGATCATGCCGCACTTAAGAGGGGCCGATGCTACCGACCGATATCTCCTGGCCTATGACTCCCCTGCTAGCAGAACGGAGAAAAACAATAACGGTCTTTGCGTTTTCCGTTCCTGTTTATCCAGAGATATGGGCATCTTTAGCTCAGTGTCGGGATATCGCGCTTGACTCATACACGTCTAAGTGATCGTGGCACTGCATCTGCTGCGAGCTCGATATCGGTGTATGTTGGATATATAAGACGGGATACAATGTGAGTAAAATTCCATCAGTACTTTGTCTAATGGTGCCCTCGTCTTACGGACTCTTAGCTCTTGGAGCCGTCTTGCTCGTTGGACTGAAGCGTTATTATGAACGTTTACCGGTGCCTCCGGGACCGATAGGCTCGCTTTGGACTGGAGTGCTCCATTTGCTGCCTGCTTCAGAGCCATGGAAAGCCTACTGGTCTTGGTCTGAGCATTTTGCAGGTAAGCAGACCTAGCGGTCTCGTTGCAAATTCAAGACTTAACAAACCGTTACAGCTTCCATGATTTCCTTCCGTGTCTACAATACACGTATGATCGTCCTCAACGATGCGAACTCAGTTACCGACTTATTGGAGAAACGCGCGAAGATCTACTCAGATCGCCCTAGACACTCCATGTTCAACGAAATCTGCGGCAGGAAGAACACAGTCTTCAACATCTCTTCTCTCGATGACAGGCACCGACAGTATCGCAAGCTCCTCCACACAGGTTTGAATCCTCTCGCGGTCAGGGACTACTGGCATATCATGGAGACCGAGGTGTCCACTCTGTTGAATGGGATGGCAGAATGCCCTGGCCACCTGGCTCCACAACTGCGAAGGTATGGTTCTAACTTATCGCATTAGCTTTCGATGACCGAACTCTGTATCTAGATGCTCGACCGCTATAATCATGAAGCTGGCCTATGGGTATTCTGTCACCGAGGATGACCGATTCATTAAGGTCGCCGAGCAGTCCGCGAAGATATCTGCTTCGGCCATGGCCCCTGGGAGATGGCTGGTCAACCACTATCCTATCCGTACGTCCACATCTAGTTCATTGTCCAACGTGTGTTCTGACCTTTCTTCAGTGCGTTTCATCCCTTCCTTCCTGCCTTGCGCCGGTTGGAAACGTCAGGGGTTGAAATGGAAACAACAGCTCCTGGAACTCTCCGACGTTCCGCATAACTGGGTCAAAGAGCAAATGGTGAGAACTCACAAAGCCACCCACTCAATTGTGACGCTGAATATTTTGCATAGGCTTCTGGCCAATTCGAGCCCTCGTTTACATCTCGGCAGCTTCAGAATAACGTGGCGGGGCTACCAATCGAAGAACATGAAGACATTGTCAAATGGTGTGCGGGAGGGCTATACGCGGGCGCCACCGATACGGTTAGTGGTCATGTTCCAGTCCAAGCGATTCTGTGCTCATATAATTTTGTCCAGACACTTTCGGCGCTTACATCTTTCATCCATCTCATGGCTGTCTATCCTCGTGTCCAACTGAAGATCCAGGAGGAGCTCGATGATGCTTTTGGCCCCAAGAGCCTACCACACCCTTGCGATCTGGGCAAACTGGTCTACCTCAATGCTGTTTTTAAAGAGGTTCTGCGCTTCGCGCCAGTTGCCAATCTAGGTGAGCCTTCGTTGTTCGATTCCTACTAGTTTCAAGAGATACTGACCCACATGCTTTCTTAGGCCTCGCACACAAGGTCGTCGAGGAGGATGGATACGAAGGCTATAGAATTCCGAAGGATTCCATTATCATGGCCAATATATGGTAATGCTGCTTTTACACAACTTCGGTCTCATGCTGATTAATTGGTCGCTAGGGCTATTATGAATGACCCAAATCTATACCCAGAGCCGTCTATTTTCTCTCCAGCCCGCTTCCTAGCCTCGGGACCGCCATCTAAACCGACAGCGTATGACCAACGTCAACCTGATCCCCGAAAATACGCCTATGGATTTGGCCGTCGATCGTGCCCAGGTGAGTGCCACTGATTGCCAATGAGGAATGCCCTGACAACTCGCTTCAGGCATAAACTTTGCAGAGACGATGATCCTGCTGACGGTCGCTAGCATCTTGTCTCGATATGAGATCGTACTTCCACCTGGTGCACCTGTGCCGGTGCTTGAGTTCACTAGTGGTATTACGAGGTGAGGATACTCGTCGGCTTCTATAAACCCACGATAACATCTCGTCTGCAGTCACATTGTACCATTCAGCCTGTCCATACGGCCTAGGGTCTGACCCGACGTAACTCTTGTTTGTTGTGGCGTGCGGTGGAAACCAATGAAAGGGGTCGACCATAATGTAGGATATTGATCACTAATAGAAGAGCAGCCGTACAGCCTGAGTATACCATAGAACTACCCTATATATCTCAATGCAAATTAATCATCCGACTTGAATATCTTTCGTGGTCTGGGGACCTTAGGCACTTACTAACATTGCCATAGAGCGAAGGCTAGTTGGAGAGCTCACCGGCATCTTCATCCCTAACTCTGAATCCAGATCCTCCCTTTGCGTCCAAATAGGCGTCGCTAGCATCAGCACTTGTTACAGCCTATGCGAGCCGTCTATGAACCTTCCTCGCTGAAGTCTCAACTGCTTGGTATCTACAAGTGTTTTCTGTTACGGTGCTCTCCGCTGGCAGTTCCTGTCCGGTGGAGCGCATTGATCTCGAGGAAATGCTTGGCCCTATCAAGGGCAAATGCCTAATTTAGCCTCACTGGGTTACGCTTATAAATTATCCTGTCGCGGGCTGCATGGTGAGTTTCGTCAAGGTAGCGGGCCCAATGACAGGGATTGTCCGAGATCACCTGGACCAATCGGTGGCACGAAAATATCTCTGTTAAATTCCTACAATACCGTCGGTGGGACCAGCCCTGCCCTCCTCTCCCATATGCCGATAGCATTGCCAACCCCGGAGGTGGTGAAAGAAATCGAAGCCATAGCTTATCCTATCGACATTTCCAAGTACTATGTACTGGCCTCCCTCGGTAGGCGCCAACTTCCTCGGCCTTTGTGGAAGCCCTTCATTGAATGAGACGGATATATAGTCATGCTGGTCTATGACACTCTATTGACGTTGGATCGGGAGGTAGAAGCAATATGGAGGGCAAGGTGGTCGTGTGTTAAGGTGCTCTTCTTGTTTAATCGGTACGATTAAATACCTCAACCGCCGGTCATCTCTCATGTATCGCAGTTATGCACCAATAGCCGCTTGTCCAGTATTCATTTCGGGTAAGTTTCCACTATAGACATTTTACCTGATGTTAATAGCCTCTTCCTCATTATTTAGCATTAACTGCCAACTGGAGTCTCCCAGTTCGTTGCGACTCGCGAGTCTAATCTCTGACTGACCTGCCTAAACCAATTCTTGTTCACAGGCGTAAGTTCTCCGCCTCATAGGCCACACTTTTCCTTCATCTTTTCGCAGATGTAAATCATATTCCCTGTTCCCTGGAATTTTCAATTTGATTCAGCAAGTCACACTTGGATGTGCGCATTATCCCCATCTTCACCCTTTAACCGTTTTATAATTCACTGTCTATATCTAGGTATCCTCCTACTCTTCATGTTCGCAATCTTCAATCGCAGCCGGAAAGTTTTTTACATAGTCGCCTCCACAATCCTCGCTCAAATTGCCATTACTGGCTGGTCGTTGGTTGGTTTGACCGGTAACCCATTGCCTCCATGGACCAAAGGGTGTTCGTAGACGCATCTTTGCTCCTACGCTTTCACATCCGGATGACTAAAACTCTAAATTTCTCCCTAGGTAGCTTGGGGGGCAAGCCAGAAACTGGACTTCGTGAGTACCTTTCCCGGGGTAAACATTGTGTTCTTTGACAGCGTGTCCTGCAGGTATAATCGCAGGCTGGAGCATGCAACTGGTATTCATATCTGTTGTTTTCTGTCTAATGATCTGGAAAGCATTTCAACTACGGAGGGAAGAGGTAAACGCACCACTTATAGAGGTCCTCACGAAGGACGGGCTTAAGCACTTCGGGTATCTTTCGTTTTCCACCGATCATGGCTTCATGCTGATATATTTCGGAAGCATGATTTTTGCAGCCAACTTCGTTAACGTCATGACATTCGCGGTTTGTGCTTTACTATATGATTCTTCACACCCGTTAATCTAACCGGTATTTTCCTTCAGCTCGCGAAGGTACATAGATCCAAGTTTACGTTTACAGTGTCGCCCAAGACTCACCTAACGCTAATCTGGCAGCCAGAGTTCCGAGCATTAAACGCGGTTTTCAGTGCTCTGTATGCTCCTTCAACCTACACGCCAACTGTGCATTGCTGATCTATTTCTCCAGAATAACAGTTGTAATGAGCAGCCGCATGATTCTGAGGATCCGAGAAGAAGCTGATAGGTGTCGCTACCCAATAACGACAAGCCTCTTGGGTGAATACACACTTCCTACAGTTCCGACCTCCATGCCCTCTCCAATACGACCTTACAAGCCTGAAAATTGTTCGGAGTTAGATCTGAGAAAGATCACGGAAGGGTACCTGAGGGAGACGGAAGCCTCGTTGAATCGCCCACATGTAGAAGTCTGATATAAAGGCAAGGAGAAAGCATTGGCTTGGCTATTCAGGAAGATCTTCTCTACTTCCCGACCTCCTCGTGCTCTCGCTACGCTATCAACAAGTTTGCGGACTGACGGCAACGAGCAGTATAGCAACGTATATCTCAATATAGCATATATTCCACTCGAGTCTCTAATACTTTTACTTGTAAGGCTGTATTACGGTCTATAGCTTGTCTCTAGGCTTTCTGGCGATCACGTTTCTCGCGACCCAAGCGCGGTCCAAACCAAGGTCCAGACTTGAAATCTCTGAGTCTGAAAATATTGGACGCGTCGTTGTCACGTGACTAACGTGACCTGATTCAGTTGACTAGAACAACTTCCGACCAAGGAAGGCGGGACATTCCTTTCGACCAAATCATGGTCAGTTCAAGTTTTCGTTATGAAGGCACTATCACCGGGCGCTAAAAGGTGTCTACTAGCTGGTCACAGAAATGGCGATGTTCTAGTTTGTCACCGGCCCCATATGCATCTCAACCTACCAATTCAATGACATCCTCGTGTGGAACATCGCCAGAACCGGAGAGTTGTACTTTTATCGCCTGCCCAGACACTTTCGGCGCTTACACCTTCCATCCATCTCATGGCGGCCTATCTTCGTGTCCAACTGAGGATCCAGGAGGAGCTCGATGAAACCCTTTGGCCCCAAGAGCCTACCACACCCTTGCGATCTGGGCAAACTGGTCTACCTCTATGCTGTTTTCAACGAGGTTCTGCGCTTCGCTCCGGTTATCAACCTAGGTGAGCCTTCATTGTTTGACTCCTACTAACTTCAACGAATACTAACCGGCATGCCCTCTTAGGCCTCACACAAGATCGTCGAGGAGGATGGATACGAAGGTTACAGAATTCCTAAGGATTCCATTATCTTGGCCAATATATGGTAATTCTGCTTACGCTTGCATACAATTCCAGCCTCATACTGATTAATTGGTCGCTAGGGCTATTATGAATGACCCAAATCTCTACCCAGAGCCGTCTGTTTTCTCTCCAGACCGCTTCATAACCTCGGTACCGCCATGTAAACCGACATCCTATGACCAACCTCAGCCTGATCCACGGAAATTCGCTTATGGGCTCGGTCATCGACCATGCCCAGGTGAGTGACACCTGTTTGGAACGAGAACTATTCTAACAGCTTATTTCAGGGTTAAACTTCGCAGAGACAATGATCTTGCTGACAATGGCTAGCATATTATCTCGATACATAATTTCGCTACCGGCTTGTGAGCCTATGCCAGTCCTTGAATTCACCAGCGGTATCACGAGGTGAGAATATCTTTCAGCTCTCTTAAACACATGCTGACATCTTGTCGCAGCCACATTAAACCGTTTAATCTCTGCATACGGCCTCGGGTCTGACCCGAAGTCGTTTTCGTTCGTCGTGGCGTGAGGAGGTGGAAACCAACAATACGGATCGACCATAATGTCGAACATTGATCACTAATAGAGCAGCCGTAAAGCCTGAGTAGACTACAGTAGCGCCCTATGCATTACAAAGTAATTAATCATCCAGGTCGAATATCTTTTGTGGCCTTCAGGGGAATGGCCATCACGGTGCAGAGCGAGAAGACACAAGCAGTGACTATAATATAGCTTGTTCAATCAGGTCTCGCGCCAAGTTAGCGCAATAGCTATCGGCTATCGAAGGTTCAAATGTATACCTTTTTGTGAAGTATTCACTCGCGCAACCGCTCCCATCTCAAAATGGGCAGAGATTTACATTAATGGCGTAGAGTTCACTTTGATACGCGAGTGCGGCTTCTGTTTTCTGAACCCCAACTCAACATTGACTGGAACAACATCCCAATTGCTCAAACCCCTGTGTTGTTGTGACGAAATTATCCACCGCAGTCCAAAATGGCAACGGTGTCGGCTGTGGCTGGAGTGGGGAAACTCTATATGTCAGCATGAAGCACTCAGATAAATCCCAGATCGAGGTTAGTTTTGGAATCGGTGTCCAAATGAAGATAGGGTCACAGGAGCTTGGGTACTTGCTAGAGCTTATTGACCGGGACCCTTCGATTGAGCGAAGGCTACTGGCAGCGCTTACACTGTAACAGGCATCCTCACCAGCCAACTCACAATCCAAATCCTCGTTTTGTGCCCAAATAATCATCGGTGGCGTCAGCCTTTGCTACAGGCTATGCGACCTTTCCATGAGCTTCCTCCTTCTACCTTCATGATGAGTCTTGACTAGTTAGTTCTTGCAGGAGCCCCATTTTGCGGCACTCTCCGGTTCCTTCCCTGTGGAACACATTGATCTCGAGGAAATCCTTGGCCCCTGCGGCGAGAGAATTCCATAAGCATGAGAGATATCCTCGTGCTTCTGATCCCGGTGATCTCGAGGAACCCCTCTGTTAAAATCTTGAACGACCGCCGGTGCCGCCAGTTCTTCCCATCCCTCTCGTACTTGCGATGCCAGGCACATCGCTACCCCCAGAGACAGTGCCAGTGGAAGAATTCGAGACTATTGCTTATCATATCGTTATTTTCAAGTACTATGCACTGGCCTCCTTTGGTACGCACTGACTTTAACTTATCTTTTCATCGAAGCCATTCATTGATTGGGCCGGATTTATAGTTATGCTGGCCTACGACACTATATTGACGCTGGACCGGGAGATACGGGCGATATGGAGGGCGACGTGGTCCGGGGTTAAGGTGCTTTTCTTGTTTAATCGGTACGATCCAATCCAATATCTCAATCGCTGGCCTCTCTCTCATGATTAGCAGTTGGGCACCGCTAGCTTATCCAGTACTCATAGCGGGTAAGTCTCCGCTATAGGCGTTTTAAGTGAGATTAATAGCCTCTCCACATTATTTAGCGTTAACCTCCAACTGGAGCTTCTCAGTTCGTTGCTTTCCCTCCTTTCGGCTCGACCAAACTAATCTTTGTATACAGATGTATGTTCTCAGCGGTCTCCTAGGTCACCTTTTGTCTTCATGTTCTCGCAGATGTCAATCATATGCCCTGTTCCCTGGAGTTTTCAATCTGATTCAACAAGTTACGCTCGGATGTATGTATTGGCCCAATCCTCCTTTTCTGTTCTACAACTCACTACCTGCATCCAGGTATCCTCCTTCTCTTCATGTTCGCAATCTTCAACCGCAACCGAAAAATTGTGTACATCGTCGCCTTCACAATCCTTGCTCAAATCGCCGTCACCGGCTGGTCATTGGCTGTTTTGATTGCTAGCCCATTACCTCCAGAGACCAAAGGATGTTCGTAAACCCATCCCGTTATCAGGCTTCCACGGCCGGATGACTGAACCCCCGCTTTTCTTCCTAGGTATCTTGGGTCGCTTACCAGGAACTGGACTTCGTAAGTTTCTTTCCTGGATGTAATGATTCTGTTGTTTTTACGGCGTGGCCTACAGGCATAATTGCGGGGTGGATAATGCAACTGGTGTTCATATCTGTCGTTTTCTGTCTTATGATCTGGAAAGCATTCCAACTACGGAGAGCGGAGGTGAATGCACCACTTATAGAGGTCCTCACGAGGGATGGGCTCCAGCACTTCGAGTATCTTCCTTTTCACGCCGACCATGACTTTGTGCTGACGCTTTTCGGAAGTGTGATTTTTGGAGCCAACTTCATTAACGTTATGACTTTTGCGGTTCGTGCATTACTATATAAGTCTTGAACCCATTTATCTGACTTATGTCTCCCTCCAGCTCGGCAAGGTAGTAATACCTCACGTCTACAATTTCCCCCGCGACTGACCCGACGCTATTCCAACAGCCAGATGTCCGGCCAATGAACGCAGTCTTCAGTGCGCTGTATGCTCCTTTAACCTCCGCGCCAACCGTTAATCGCTGACACATATGTCCAGAATAACAGTTGTGATAAGCAGCCGCATGATTTTGAGCGTGCGAGAAGAGGCTGATAGGTGTCGCTACCCAGTTTCAATGACGACGAGCCTAATGGACCAATACACACTGCCTATGATACCAACCTCTACTCCACCTCCAATACGGCCGTACCAACCTGAGAATGATTCAGAGTTAGACTTGAGAAAGATTACGGAGGCCTACCTGAAGGAGGCGGGAGCTTCGCCAAATCACCCACACGCAGAGGTCTGAGAGCGGCGGCCCGGGGGAAACATAGGCTTGGTTATTTACGCTGGCTTACACCATCCCTTCTCGTGCGTTCTTTATGCAACGCTATTATTGGTAACAAGTTTGTTCTCTGGACTTCCGGTACCAGTATACCACTGTATATTGCAATGTAGCATATATTACATCCATACCCCTATTATTCTTACTTGTATGATACCACTGCAGTATGTAATTAGACCCTAGGCTTTCCCCAGGAACCAAGTTTTAAAAGAAGTTTTTCGCGACCCAAGCGCGCGATTGGAATCTCTAAGTATTGGACGCGTCTGCATCACGTGTTTAACATGACCCGATCTTGACGTCGAAGAGGTGGGAGACGCAGGCCGTTCCTCTCCACCAAATCATGTTATGAAGGCACTATCTATTTACTCCTGCTTCAGTGCATGTATACTACTTCCTCCATGTCTGTTCTTGAGCCACAACGTTCACCATCGCCTTGACCAAAATTATACCTCCTCACATTCCCTCAAATTCTCGTGAGCGAGATTTTTCAGGACGGATACGAGGCTACAGCGGCTGCTACTGGAGTGGGTATAATACGTCAACCTGATGATGAAGCACTCAGAGGAATCCCATTGAGCTTAGCCAGCAAATGATGGGACAGGGTTACAAGAGCTTGGGCGCTTTACCCTGCCATCTGAGCGACGACGACTGGATCAACTCATGGACATCTTCAGCCCCGGACTCTCATCCCAAATCCCATTTCGGGTCCAAAAATAGCCATCAACGACCCCAACCCTTGCGACGGGCTGTTGGAACCTTCAAGGACTATTCATCGCGGTTCTAAATCCTGGCTTCCGCAGAACTTTGAACTGCTTGGCTCTTAGCGGATTTTCTCGGATTTCCCCGATCCCGATTCCTTGGAACTCACTGGGCTTGCAGGCAAGCGTCGTCCCCAACCACGAGATAACTATATAAGCGTAAGAAACTCAGGCGACCTCCCCCACAGTAAATGTACAATTGGCGTCCGACGCGCCTTCTCGAAACGTCCTTCCGTTTGTATTCCTATGTCATGGCCATCGCTGGTGCTAGAGGCGGTGAAAGCCGTAGAAACGACAGCGTATCATCTCTACGCTTTTAAGTATTATGCACTGGGTTCCTTCGGTAAGTACCTACCCAAATAGCGTCTTTCGAGTTGGAATGACTGAGATATATAGTTATGTTGGTATATGATACTCTGCTGACGCTAGACCGGGAAGTCGAGGCAATTTGGAGGGCAAGATGGTCGTGCGTTAAGGTGCTCTTCCTGTTCAATCGGTAGAGTCAGATCCCTCGATCTCGGGCATTGTTCCTCAAGCCTCATATATTGCAGCTATGCACCGATAGTTGCTTATGCGGTATCCACAGTAGGCAAGTATCCATTCAAGAGCCATACCAAATATTCCCAACGAGCCCTCTTCCCCGTTGACCAGCATTACATGCCAACTGGGCATTCTCTGTACGTGCAATGCTTTGCCGGGTTTGCACCACGACTAAACTCACTTTCAGACGTATGTTCACGGTCTCACAAGGTATTCGTTGCCTAATCGTCTTACAACAGATGCCAATCGTATGCCTTGTTCCCCGGTGTCTTCAACTTAATTCAGCAAGGCACGCTTGGATGTACGCATTATTGGCAATTACACCGATTTTTATTCATTCTCTAACATATCGCTGACATCCAGGCATCCTACTTCTCTTCATGTTCGCAATCTTTAATCGCAGTCGAATCATTCTCGGAATCGTTGCCACCACCATCCTCGCTCAAATTGTCGTTACTGGCTGGTCACTTACCGTCATGGTCGCCATCCCATTGCCGCCTGGATTCGTAGGATGTTCGTACTAAGCCCCACTTCGCTAAGCTTCCGTGCAGACTTACTAAGGCTCCACTTTCTTACCAGGTATATGGGGACGTAAATCAGGAACCGGACTTCGTACGCTTCCCTTCTGTGCTGTTGTTGTTGTGGTTGCTTACAGTAGCTGGCCTGTAGGCATAATCACAGGGTGGATAATGCAACTGGTGTTCGTCACCGTCATTTTCACGCTCATGATCTGGAAAGCATTTCAACTGCGGAGGGAAAAGGTGGATGCACCACTTATTGAGGTCCTTACAAAGGATGGGCTCAAACACTTCAGGTACACCCGCTCACCTTCACCAACGTGGGATTCGTGCTAAAATATTAAGAAAGCGTGATATTTGCGGTCAATTTGATCAACGTAATGACATTTTCGGTCAGTATATCGATGTCAATTTCCAGCGTAAAATAATCTGATGGCTCTCCTTACAGCTCGCGAGGGTACGCCTGAGTCAATTTACGGCTGCAGTCTGGAGTATGGCCTGCTGCTGACCTCTCACTTTCACTTCTCCGAATAGCCGGCCGATCTTCGACCACTTAACGCGACCTTTAGTGCTCTGTATGCTTTGAATACTTCCGTACGCGCTATATCTTGCTGACTACGCTTCTAGACTAACAGTTGTCGTGACCAACCGCATGATTCTCAGTGTTCGTGAAGAAGCAGACAGGTTTCGCTACGCGGAGGCCGGCGCCGTAGGCGGCTACACGCCACATACGGCAGGAACCTCTCAGTGCTCACCAGTACAGTCATATGGGCTTGATGACGATACAGAATTGGACCTACGAAGGATCACGGAAGTCTATGTGAAGGAGACGGAATCCTGGCCGAGTCAGCGAACTCAAAGTAGACCAGATGAATAATCACTACGGTCGTATCCTGGAACTGGCTCCTCGGACAACTGTACCACCTAGTAAACCACATCGCTGTTCTTTCCCCACGCATTTACGTTGGATCGATGACTTGATTTTTGCGAGGATTTCTGGATATTTCTATGGTCTACTGTTTTATAATATAAAGGGTAATTTTGTATAATAGGGCTCTCGCATGAAGCACATTGAATATGACCAGTATCACCTGTGGTACAACTAGGTTAGCTTCCGGATGGCCGCTTTCTGCTTGTCGTTCTTCGCGTCAAAGACAAAGACGTGTCGATATCACGTGCATTGCATGACCCATTCTGTCAATAGGTGCAAACAAGGGCGGACATTCTGAAGGTTCCTCTCGACCAAATCATGGTCAGTTCAAGCGTTCGCTATGAAGGCCCTAGCACCCGCTAACAAACACCTACCATTAGGCCACAGAAACAGCGACGTCAATATCTAGCCCGACGCAGGCCCCATATGCACCTCACCCCACCAATCCAATAGCATCCGCACCGGGAATGTCGCCAGAACTGGAGAGCACACTCGCACTGTTATCCGCACATCGGTCGGTTTTAGGATACATGCTGGTATCAAGAGGGCAACCAGCGAGTATAATCAGGCAGTCTGGGGTCATATTTGAGGGAGAGCAGGGGAGGAAATACGCGAGGGTGGTTAGCAGGATTGTGGCCAGCGTCCAGGGTGGTTTGGAAGAGATTCATGCTGGAGAAACAGAAGGCGTGAGTTGTTCCATGGAACTGCTAAATATCAATGTCTCTTAACGAATATCCCATCAGGATGAGGTTAAATTCATGAGGATACGGACGAAGCGGCACGAGTTGATGATTTCGCCTGGTATGTTTCTGTATACCGACTAGGCGCCTTCCCAACCACTCATTCAGAGCAGATGACAGGTACCTACTCGCTGTGCTCCATGATCCCGCTACATAGCGCGATGTCTTCCATACTTGCACCCCTTTCTGATACCCTGCACTTATACACCGCGTCCCCAAAGTCTACGCACGACCTTCAGAACACATGGAATAGCACGTTGGACTGCGAAACTTATGCTGGCTCCCGAAGTAAACATTCGCTGTCAAAATTTTGTGCCATTGGAAAGCAAATGAGCTGGACGAGCTTTTGGCTTCGTCAGCGGCCAATGAAATGGATTATTCCGTTAAAAACATGTTAGGGCCAGGGGCCGTTATTGAATGCTTTGAGAACGCCCTCCGTAGATGGGTGTTCGGTTTCACGCCTTTTGTAAGGTAGCCTTTATGAATCTGCGTCAAGCTAACAGAACCGAGCCGCAATGGTGCGGAAAACGGACCGAGGAGTCCTGTGGCTATGGTGACTGTTTGGTCCCGCTTGCTCCGGCTTGACGATGACGAGGTCGACGGCGAGCAAGGCTTGTTCCGCGTCCCCCTCGGTATAAAAGTTTCGCAAGTCCCCTGGATTCCGGCTCTGCTTCATCCTTGGAACCTTCACGAACAGCTCAACCATGTCCGAGAGTCTTTCACCGGAATGCACGCCACTCAAGCAGGAATATGATTCCTGTTTCAATGCTTGGTTTGAAGGATATCTTGAACCAGCAGTAGCAGCCTCAGCCTCGAAGAAACAGCGAGATGAATACACACAGAAGAAAGCACAAGAGTTCCAGGACAAGTGCGGGAAAGTATGGGAGAGCTATAGGCAGTGTGTTCAGGTATGTGCATGAGTGGCATTCTTGCACTGAATAAAGATTTGACGGAAAGTTTCATCATCACAGAAAGCTGTTAAAGACAGAGGTCTAGAAACACTACTGCAACAAGCACGAGAAGAATATCCTTTAACGGAGCCACCATCTTCTGCGTCATCATCCACGCCTTCGTCCAAGTCGTCGTAGCCTGAGCCATCAGGAACATCTGGATTCTGCCACCCAGGTCTCCGCCACATAAAAAGTAAGAGGTCAAGAATGCTCCTACATGTCTCCCCTTGCTGATGTGACATTTCCTCATTTTCAGGCGCCCCGGCAGACCGGAAAGTTGCTGTAATACTCAAATTCGGAGCCCGGCTTTCGACGGAAGCAGGTGCTATACTCTACACGAGGTTGTCTCATTGAAGACTTTCGTCGACATCTGTCCGCTATTCAATCTCTACTCAAATGTATAATTTCACAATTAATAACAATGTATCACCTATGACACCACCAAACGAACGTTTCCTTCCAGGTCCAAGCAATAGACGAGCGACTATGTCTCTCTCCCTCGGTCACTATTCTTGAGGTTTGAAGTCCCCTCAACTGGCTTTTCCCCTTCATAATCCTGGTTGAATTTGCACCGCTTCCAAAGATGTTACCAGCGTAAGGCTACGGCCATTGACGCAGGCAGCTCCAAATGCACATGATTAGGTCAACTGGAAAGCTGATTCATCGTTTCGTATCCAAGTAACCCAGTTGATTTCATCCACCATCCCTTGACCATCCGATACCCCTATGTTGAGAAATCCAATCCAGATCGTGGACTTCGCTCCGTTCCTAGATGGACCTGAGAAGCAGTGGACTGCAGATCAAATCCTCGAGTCGTTCAAATCGGCCGGATTCGTCTACCTCACGAATTTCGGGCTGTCGAGCGAGGATGTGCAAGAGATGTTTGACTGGGTAGGCAAACAGCTGTATCTTCCGTAGGGTGTGTTAACTCATGCCGTGACAGTCGAAACGCTTCTTCTCCCTTCCTCACGAGTCCAAAATGCTCGCTCCTCATCCAGAATCTGGGGTACACCATCGAGGTTAGAAGATTCGGTTACAAGTGCAGCTGGGGCCTTCACTGATCCTCGTTATGTCGCAACCCAGGATACTCCTACCCCTGCCAGGAAAAGGTAGTCCAGTACTCAGACTCGGGAGACTCATTTACCACTCCACCACCGAATATGAAAGAGTCTTTCGATGTCGGACGGGAGGACGACGACTTGATGCCAAACATCTGGCTGCCCGAGGGTGTCCTCCCAGGTTTTAAGGAAGCGTGTTTGGCGTTTCATCGGGTGAGTGTATTCACTAGTGGTCAAGTCTGCGTACGTGGCTCCTGACGAAGTGGACAGAAATGCTACGAGGTTGAGAAGAACATCCTCCGCGCCCTCGCCTTGGGTCTTGGATTGGAGGAAGAATGGTTCTTGAAGTATCACAAGACGGCAAGTAATCAGCTAAGGCTACATCACTATCCTAGGTACGGGTTGGACTCGCTATTTCCTGATAGGGTGTTGAACAATTCTCCTCGATAACGCAGCATACCTCTCGAATCGCTCGAGACGAACAAAGCGACGCGGATCGGGAGTCATACAGATTTTGACACCCTAACAGTTAGTTCCTTGTACCCTTCTTCTCAAAGAAGTGAACCAACCCGAGGCAGTTCCTCTTCCAAGACGACGTGGGAGGCCTCGAAGTCGAGGACCCGAGCGAACCTGGGAAGTTTGTGGTACGCAGTTCTCAAGTTCATCTCTATACCAGGCTTTAAGACCGATTTTGTGTCTGCGAATCATTTGAAGGCAGTACCACCCGTCCCTGGCTCCATCGTTCTCAACGCGGGAGATTTTTTGCGACGATGTAAGACCCTTCTTCGGTTGATCTGTAATCCTATACCTCATTGACTGGTGTCATTGTAATGGTTCTTAGGGTCGAATGATACTATAAAAAGCACGATGCATCGCGTCGTTGCACCTCCGAACGCGGTGACGAAGGATGGTATGCTTCCTTCCCGATATTCCATACCCTACGTAAGTTTTGCTCCCTTCATTCTATATTTCTTCGGCTGCTGAACAGTGTATTCCACATACAACATCTACAGTTCTGCCCCCCTGTACGTTTTTCTAGTTTCCCACTGCACATACCTCGCTCGACGATTTGCATGCTTGCTTGTCCATAGGACTTCTCTACGATCATTGACGCTATCCCTGGAACTTGGTCGGCAGATCAGCCCAAGAAATATGAGCCTGTCTCGGTAAGTGTGCTCCTCAACACTGTGGTGGTTGTCACTTAGATTGGTTGGGGTGACACAGGTGAAGGAATATGCGATGAAGCGGCTTGCTGGAAATTATTGAGCTGGGGTAGGCTGCGACATGAGCCGAGTATAACGGGTAGTTGTATTCTGACGCAGGTTCAAGTACTGTACGGCTTCCCAACGGATTCCTGCGCAGATCATATCTACCTGTCGCTGATATACTCATAACAACTTTCGACGATATAATATCATTGACGAATATGACTAAAACCGATCCCCTGTACGAACCTTTCAGCTAGCACTTATAATATGCGAGAATTCTCCGTCGAAGCCAAAGATGTATGTTGACTGGTAGCCAATTCTACGTATTGCCTCAGTACGGGACGCCGATGCCCTCATTACGAACAAGACGGTTCTAGAGGTAAGGCCGCGACCGGATTTCTGCGATGATATTTTCCGTCGAGGTGGAAAACGAAATAGGAAGTAGCGCGCAGGATATCCTGCTATCCAAACTATTGCAATCCGATCCCCGCCAGATTTCAAATTTCATGGACTACCCATGTTTCTGGACATACGGCCACAACTCCTGTATCGCCTTTAAATTTCTCACCAAAACTCGTAGCATGGCTAACACCAGAGATTTGTTTCCTGCAGACATGAATTGAAATGTTATAACAATCATTCTCATTATTTGTTTCAGGACACTTTGATCAACGAGGCGCTCGCAGTATTCCAAGAATGTAAAGAAGCGCCGCCATCATACCAGCTCCCGTTTCAGTCACGGAATCAGTTGGTTTTAGACTTCCCAACAAGTCAGCAGCGTCAATAGGTCAAAGGACAGCCTAGCCGCACATCTGGCATGGAAGGCCGTGGCTTTACATCTCTCCATGTTTTATCATAACCCGGTGAACTGCGTCCGTCTTGTGCTGGCGAGGCACTCGAAACCTCCTCATCTCCTTGCCCGATCCATATCACGGAACATGTTAGCATTTCATCAAGATCCTCAATATCTATCAGAACCTTCTTGTTATGCGTCATTGGGGCTAGAGGACACGCGACCAAGGAGTGACTGACGAAGCTGGGGGATTCTGACTCTTTAAAGCTGTCCTGCGACGATGCAATCACGATTGGTGTACGCGTCCACCACCTAATTCATGACGGGAGAGGACTACATTGAGCACTGCCCTACGGTGCTCTGCTGGTACATAAGGGACTAGCAGCTCTGTACCATTCACTCAATACCCCATAGCCAGCCACAACTGTCATTGTCTCCACATCCTTGATCGTCCCGCTAATCCCGGCACTGCCACAACGACATTATCCAGACGATGTCCAGTCTCCTCGACCTTCCACCAGAGCTCATAGACCGCATAATTGACCACCTTTTCGACGATGTACAGGCTCTAAGAGCATGCAGTCTTGTCTGCAGCACGTGGCGATGCAGTAGCCAATACCATCTCCTTTCCTGCGTTCTTCTCGACTTGACTCATCCTCGCAAACGCCTACAGCCCTTCTTCGACCTCCTTGCTGCTCATGACTCCAGCCTTAGGAGCAAGATACGCAGCGTGACGCTGTCGTACCCGTATTGCTCCACCTATTGGCGGGAAGCCATCCCATTACTTCCTCCGGTTGAGAAGCTGTCCTTGATCAACTGGAGGCACATCCCGGCCGAGTTGAAGAGCTTTAGTGAGGCTGGGACGTTCCAGAGATTGAAGGACTTGAGTTTAGCGCTAGGAAGCATCAATTTCTCAGGTTTCGTAGAGTTCGCCGCTGAACTCCCAGTGCTGGAAGCACTGACCCTGAATGGCTTTGGTTGGAGGAGTAGAACGGAGGCAGAGAGGGCGGCAAAGGTGCACGATACAACAGTGAGGTTGCTACCCAAGCTGAAGCGGGTGCACCTGGGTTTGCGGAGTATAACTGCGGCACCAGTGCTCGCAATCCTGTTTGAGAGGAGGATATTGCCGAGATTGAACAGCCTACAGGTGGACGAGTTGACGAGCGGAGACGCATCGGGTCCTGTACGGGACCTCCTTGCAGCACAGGGCTCGTGCCTCCAGAACCTAACTATTTCTGCAAAAACGAACCTTCGTGAGTACTCCAGCATCGTTTGATCAAAGAATGTTGCTTACCCTTGGAACAGCATTAAATTCTAACAGCCCTGTGAGACTTTGCGAGAACAGATCCCTCAAGTCAATACACTTCCAAAATCTCGTGGATCCCAGGCATGGGGCGTCAATCGAGCGGCAGTCAGTCTCCGCCAACTGGGTGATACATGCCATCAAGCAGCTCCCACTATGCTTGCGGGAAATCTCCTTCAGCTTCTGGTTGATACCAGGAGATGACCTAGGGCTGCAAGAGCCTACCAAGGAGAGCATCAACTGGAAGCTCCTCAATGCCATCCTGATGCGGTTTCCGGAGCTCGAGAGGGTGACTTTCTACATCTCTGCCCTGGAGCAACACCGGCGCTGGTTGGCACACTGCATCAGAAAACGTCTGGGCGGAATACGGAGGACATTGAGGTTCGAGGGGCTTCAACCTTGAGTGGCGGGTTGAGATGTCTTGCGGGATGGTATCCAGAATGAAGAAGGGATCATGGAGATCGACTTCCTTCCTAGGTTCCATGTATTCATCATTATTTATGTTTATGACAGAGTTCTCCTAGGGAAGAACACTGAGCTCGGTGCAAACCTCCTGTGAGGACCGAGCTCACCCGTTCCCATTGAGGCTGTGGCGTAGTCCACGAACAGGCAGAACAAACATGTGCAGGTTTATGTTGAGCCAGTGCAGCAGAAGCGGACCGAGAGAGATAACACGAGCGGAAGGTGATAGAGAAGTAGTTTCGGAAGCCACGCGTGGCGTATTAAATTGGCAGGTCTAAAAGTACAAGGAGACTATTAAGGTCAAGATATAACTGCAATATTGGCGTTAGAAGGAGGCTGCAGGCATGGGATTATAACACACACCTATGTGTGAAGCCATGCTGGTCTACGCTGAACTGGTGGTATTTTGGTGGACACATTACTTCTTCGTCTTTCGGCTTTCCACAAAAAGCACTCGTCGCTTCACTGTATCGGAATGTTAAGCAACTCTTTCTCGAGAATATTGCATGAATACGTACCCATTGGGTCGTACTTGACAGCAGAAAGCTTTGGGCCTTGTCGTAGGCGCTGCATGGTGTAAATGAAACCTGTCTGCGCGGTTGAAATTAGGCGCACAATCAATGTCCTAAACCATTGGTCAGTAGCTTGTTTGCTGAACCCAGTTCGTGGTCGCCTTGCCTTGCTTTTGCTTTTGCTGCCATCGTTGACGTTGAGCTCGCTGGCTGTCGAAATTTGGCAAGTATCGGATTCGGATATCGGAGAGCCCGAGCTTGCTTACGTGATTCCCGAATTTTCTCACACTTTCTCCCCTTTGTGCCATGCCGTGCCACACATTGCCACTGCCAAGGCTACTCGAGGTCCAGTCGCAACAGACACTTACCCCTTGGCAAGCCACAGGGTCTCCCTGACTGGAACGAAAGATAAAGATACTGCAATCAGTGCAATGCAAGGGCACACGTTTGATAACCTAGATGCTCCGTAGGCCCCTTCGTAACGCTAATCTCACGGAAGGGTTTCTCGTGTCGATCAACTGCACGTTCCAACGCAGGGCGTTGGTTAACCCCAGGATACGGATATACAGCTGACACCCTCTCACGTCAAACGTGGCTCCTCGGTGTGGGAGATTGCCACGAGTGGCAGTTTCTTGGGCTCCTCTGTGCATCCCATTGCCGATGAATTTCCTCTAAATTGTGCTGCTGCTGCAAGACTTTGCTTATTTCGATCTGCCCGATACTCCCGGCTATGCTCAAGATAGCTCAGATGTCACTACAGAGTTCCCCCTGGTTCGGGAATTACCTCCGCGTCGAGATACCGTATCAGGATATCCCCATGATCGAACACCCAAGATCACTTGGTCCTTTTGAATGGCCGATCGTGTCCGTTACGAGCACCAGCTGCTTGATGTGGGCAACACACACCTTATTCATCCGGGGCAACGTCGGTCAAGGGTGATTGGCATTTCACATTCTGGAGTTTTCAGGCACTTACCCGCTTCTTCAGAATATAAAAACACATCCCCTTGATGAAGGCGTCACACGCTGCGTCCTTGCGACTCCCAAATGATAATATTGGAGCGCACCGACTTGGAGATCTGGAACCGTCCTGAAGGTATGTTGTTGTGATCATCAGTGACAAGGAACGATGACTTAACCTTATTATCCCTACCGAATCCAGAACTCGTCAAAACGCGCTCAATACGTTTCCGAAGGCCCTAAACACCCTTCCCCGACGTTCTTCCCAACCAGCTAGATGCAGGTCCTTGCAGGCCTGGTGCCCGGTGGACCGCAGGCTGCGAAAGCGCTAGAATCTGCAGCTCACCATCTTCTCATCAACAAATATTACTCTTTAGCATCAATAGGTAAAGCCCATCTTTTCGTCATTAGATCTTCTCTGACGCCATTACTTAGTGATGCTCATTTACGACACCCTGCTGACGATGGATAGAGAGGTTAAAGTTATCTGGAAAGCGAAGTGGTCGGCGGTGAAGGTCCTCTTTCTCTTCAATCGGTGAGTATTTTCTCTGGTACAGCTGGAGTTCTGCCTAAACAGAGGGTTTAGATACGCTACGATTATTGCGTATGGTGCATCAATTGCTGGTCTGCCTTCTTCCCACCCGTGCCATAAATGTCCCTGACCAAGAACCTACAGCCCTTCACTCTACCTGGCCGATCTCAGTGTAACTTTTATTCATTCGAATGATCTGCCCAGTTCCTTTAACAAATTCGTCCTTGTAGGTGCAAACGCTATGTCTTGTTCCCTGGCGTGTTCAATCTTATACAGCAAGCGGTAATTGGAGGTAAGCCTCTGCATCTGGAGTCTCGCATTCAAGGCTGACGATGTCACCTTCAGCCATCCTCATGCTCTTCACGTATGCAATATTTGAACGAAGTCCGATAGTCTTGGGTATAATACTCTTGACATACTTCGCTCAAATTGCTGTTACGGGGTGGTCTCTTGGAGTAGTGATTGCTATCCCTCTACCTCCCGGTTTCGCTGGATGTACGTCGCTCGTTCATACACCGATAACCCTCAAACTGATATATCAACAGGTATTTTCGCCGGCAAGTCGGGCACGGGCATACGTACGCCAAATGTTCCGTTTCTATCTCTCAGATTCATACTCAACTATTCCTGAACAGGAGTAATCACTGCGTGGATTATGCAACTCGTCTTCATCTCCGTCGTTTTCTCCCTGATGATATGGAAAGCCTTCCGACTACGGAAAGCCAATATCAAGGCTCCACTCGTTGACGTGCTCACCGAACATGGGCTGAAACACTTCTGGTAAGTCCCCCTGTTCTTTGTGTGAGGTAATGCTGACGGCCTGGGCCAGTGTGATCTTTCTGGCGAATCTCGTCAACGTTCTTAATTTCTCGGTAAGACATTCAATTGCTCTCTCTTGTGTCTGGTCCGCTCATCATTCCCCATCAGCTCGTGAAAGTGAATATTCTTTTCCCTAGAACACGGTCATCGGACTCACGAAACTTTGATCTAGGCCAGAGACATCAAATCAGTCCATGCGACATTTAGCGCTTTGTAGGTTCAATATTTCTGCCCATTCTACCTTTCTGATCTTTCTTCATAGGATTACCGTCCTAATGGTCAACCGCCTAGTACTCTCGATTCGCCAAGAAGCCGATAGCCATCGGTACCCGACAGAACGCACCACCATCGGCCAACCCACCTCATCTCGTAATCGACGTGGGCCTAGACCTCCATCTTTGGGTGGCCTCAAGAGAGCCACCTCAGACGACGTTCCACGGGAGAGCGAAACAATTGTTGTTGTGGGTTCTGGTCAGGAGGATCACGAGTTGACGAAGTTTGCGCATTCAGTATACGTATGATGGGGTTCATGGTGTTTCATGGTTTCATATCCGCTTCTTCATTCATTTAATGTATCGATATGGTTCTGTATCTACCTGTCTCATGAGTGATGGCCCACAAGAAGAACGAATTTAATGTATTGATCTTAGATTCATGATACATATAGTACAGCCTCATAGGCATTCAATTCTACTGTTCTGATAAGGGGAACTCATGACCCTCCTCCCACGCCTTGAACACTTCTGGTCTCGTGAAATAGCTCCAGCTAGACACTCCTGGTCCTGGGTTGGTCCTCTCCGTCGGAGCAGCCTTGTATACAGGCACCTTCTTATCGATAATATCCTTCAGAACTGGGCTCAGTCCTTGCCAGTCCTGGACTTTAGCGCCTGAGGCGATGAACAGAAGAGAAACGCCAGTGTCGGGGGTACCCATCCAAGGCAGAAGTGGCGATGTACGAGTCCAGTTGATCTGAGTTGACGGGAGGGAAGTGAGAGATTTATCCTTGAGCTCGTCACCGGAAATGGTAAACGTGAAGGACTCGATGGCAGCATATTTGGCTTGAGAACCCGCGAACTTTGCGAAAGGTGCTTGAGGATCGGATGTCGGGTTGAGCGGGTTGGGATAAGAGAGGGGAATTGTTGTATTGAATGTGTAGCGTCCCCCAGGAAGGGAACGCGCCTGGTACGAGACGAAAGAGGGGAACTTGAGCTGAACCGGATTGTTCTGGACATGAATTACTGGCAAAAGCATGAGAAAAATTCAAGCAACCGACAGTATCATGGCGGCTACGATCAAAGGCTTACCATTGACATCCTTCCCACTGTACGGATTGTGCCAGGTATGCAGGACCTCATTCGTCTTCGGATCCAGGTATAGTTGCAGTTCACGTGAAAGGAGATCCCAAGAGCCATCGGGTAGCTTCTTGGCTCGAGCAACATTCATTCCACGGACGTTGAAGAGCACTGATGGCGTCTCTCCAGGCTTGTACGCCCTGGGACCACGATGAGGTAGATGGCACCACAGGATACCAAGCCACTCACAAAGCCTGCCCCTGCCATTCAACAACCGTACTCTCAGTCTCGTCGGTACTTGCTCGCAGTCGAATGAGGTCCTCAAGGCTGATGGGGCTCGAATCCGTTGGTGCCTTTTCGCCAACAGTTTGTGGTGGAATCGTCATCTCGATCGAGGATGAGGCAGAAGAAACAAAGGCGATCCCAGGTTGTGCAAGACAGTGGGCGGAAAGAAAGGCTGGTTAAATCAATTCTTTCAGGCTTTAATAGTCTACGAACGGATTGTAGGCTAGCTAGAACACTCCAGCACGATAAATGGAACATTTCCTGATTCGTTCTAACTGTTGGGGCACCGAGTGACGCCGCTGGAGGCTGTCCTGATGTACATATTCGAGACGCTTGTAGCGCCGACGCTAAACCAAGATTTCCAAGTCTCCTGCACTCAATGTGACTCGTTTTTAGCTGCCTTCCAAGCGTATGAGCATCCGGGAATTGGGCCCACAGGTATGATATCTTTTTTCGAGAGACATTTCGAAGGGGTTCTGGCGTCAAACTTGAATCAGTGTGCTCCATGAAGGCATTTAGTAAAGGCTTGGCGGGGATAAAGGCAAATGTCAATCAGTTCCTTACCTTTCTTGGCAGGCGTTACCGATGGGATCAGAGGTCATTGTGTCACACTAATCGCACTACGCCGGACCGATGAGGCCGATGTACTTTGGAACTTCAAGTTGGACATGTACATTGTACAGCTTGGCAAGCACCTTGTCATTCATAATGGCTTGCGGAGAGAGTAGTTCCATTCTCCTTTGCCAAGCCAACCTAACAGCTCATAAGGACCACTTAGCTCAATACACGGACAGAAGCAAGAAGCGAAATAAGCCGGGGCTTAACGAATCTCAACTTTCAAGTGGTTGCCAAGGTGGCCATGTCCTCAAAAGTCATATGCGGACACGTCAGAAATATCGTATGCAGCATGCAAACCGGCCTGCCTAGATAATTATATTCTATGCGTGGGTCGAGAGGCTTGTTATTGATGTCACGGTAGTTCACAATCTATCCTCCCAAACTATGCACCTGTGATGGTGTCTATCGTTCTGGAATCGCCGGTGACTTGTATAAGATGCTCAGGTGGAAAACCGACTGATGTGCAGACTGCCAAGAGGACGCTCTAGGATTTGCAGCAACCATGCTAGCCTGATGTACATATCGATTCGAATGAAGATCCCGAGATGGTTAGCATTCCGAACGTCCAAGCGGCGTCCCAATACTGTTCCTGTTGAAGGCACAGCTTCAAGCTCGCCTTCAAGTGAGAGCATAAATACAATAATCCATACAACTACCCGACCACCAAGATCCCGAACGAACATACACAACGAAGCAGAATGCTCTATCAATGTTTCTTATTTGCTTTCTTGTTTTCACCCCAGCCCATTCAGGCAAGTATAATCCACCAAACGCTAGCTAATTCGACAACACTACAGGTTGACTATTCAAACGTCGGGTTCTCGGCCTCACGAATCACCAAACGAGGTGATCCAGAAGTTCTACCTCCACAATACTGGCGATTAGCCAAGAACCAGAATGAAATCGATTCATTTCGCACAAAATACAACCTTACCATCGTTACCTCCCAGCCACAAGATGCAGCACTCTTACCAAGCTGGCCACAAGCACTCCTACAATACTTTCTCATCAACCCGTTCCTCAATTTTGAATACAGTCACGACCGCTCCCACACCCAGGAATTCACCCGCGAAACGGAATGGAGCAGCACTGTGCATTCTTATTCAAGATCGAGGTCGTTTGAGCTCGGGCTCCTCGACGTCATTCAGTATCTCGTCGCACCCCCCTGCTTCATAGCTTGGATCATCTCCTTCGCGCGGATCCAAAGCAGCGAGAAAGCGACGGCGGGGTGGGTTTCTGTCCTTGGATGGGGCACATGGATCTGCCTTGCTGGTGACCTAATGTCATGGAGCCCAATCCTAGGCCTTCCCCCTACACTACTCGCATTATTCCAGTGGGTACTTTCGCTCACAGTCATTATACAACGATGGACGCGAGGTATCGGGACGGTCGCATACCTCATCACCGACAGTCACGGATGTACTCCCCATAACGGAGACTATGGCTACCTACAGAGCGGGATACGAGCACCACCTTACAGGATCATACAGACAGCCATGTTTGTTTCTGCTAGCATTATAGCCCCGCTGTCCATACAGTGTGGAGCCAAAGCGAAGAATGCTGTCAATTCTTCAATTTCGGCGATTGCGTTCGCAGAATTGGTTTATAGCGCCCTGGTTGCGTCGAAAGGAATGCCGATGGTGGTATCGGGTAATTGCCTCTTGGTTGAGCTTGATCCTCGGAAAGGATATCTCGACTCCTCCATCTCGACCACCTGGAAGACACTTTCCGGATTTATGGGTTTTTAGGATTTTCGTATACTTTTATATCTGTCGATTAGATTAGTGTTGTTTAGCTACAAACTTTGGGCTTGGGCATGGAAGAAAGTGTTATGCGTAGTCGTCCCAGGTTGTAGCATCGTCGCTTGTCAGTCTGCGACGTGTGTGAGGCAATGCCAAGTATCGCCGTGACCTCAGAGGCACAACGAGGCACACATAGACTCTGGTGGCGCATCGCATTACCGTCGGCACGATCAGGTTCCGCAGGAGGGCATGGCATCCGACGGATAAAGACTTCCTAGAGACTTCCCGAGACATGTTTACTTGAAGAAGAGAACGTATGGCGTTTCTTCTCCGTTCAATAGGAACTTCACGAGCTCTGCTCCTGGCTTATAAACCAATTCACGGCTGAGCGGACTCTGAGCCAAAAGTACACCTACGGCAAAAACCAGTGCAATTACGGATAAATATCGCCCGCATTCTAAAGGTCTCAGTCAGCGCCTCTTACGTCTTTTCCTCCATTTGAGTGTGGGCCTGCCGTGATATATTACTTACCAGGGATTGATGTTCTCTCATGTTGTTGGCCACAAGCTTTCGTTTTGACAGTGCCGAAGGGGTGAGAAATCGCGAACTCGCGTAGTCAGACGTGCCTCCAGCTCGGTTTCCTTTATGAGCCTCGACATCGATCACTAAGATGACAGAACCCATCCCCACCAACCTCGGTTCCACAAGCAGGCAGTGGAGTGACAATGTCTGGAGGTTACTTGAAGCTCGTTCAGCTGCTTTTCTTGCTCGTCGCGACTTTGGCGGTCACGGACGCGCAGGCTGACTTCGACACCTCTGATGCGGCGAAAGGGGGCAAGCCTTCAAGCTATACCGTTGGACCAGAGGACCTGATTCGTATCAGAGCAAGTACCGACGAGTCCCAGAGTACTGTCGTGGAATGGTCTGGCCAGACTCTGTAAGTTGGCCTCTAGCAGGTGAAATAGCGGTTGCTGACCCGTGCTTCTAGGTCGTACAAGCCCGGACAGGCACCTGCAGTTGTCTTCAATGTCCTAGGGATGAATGTTGCTCGGGCCAAGAAACTCTCAGACGGAAGCTATGATCTTCTGGCGAGAGAGATACAGCTCTACCTAGACCCCAAGACGAACGAGATTCTCCACGTCTGGTCTAATCCTTTCATCTCCCAGAACGTTACGGGTATGAATCTGTGTCTGTACCACTATTCCATCCAGTTCTGATACCGAGCCTATTACTTTAGTCATACACGTCCAGAACAATCCTGTGTACCAGAACATTCCCGCTGTCGCTCAATACAGCGCACGAGCACTGGCAGGAGGTGACTACAGCTTCACCTACAACATTCCCCTGGCCTACCCCAATCCCCTGAACCCCACCAACGACCCCAGTTCCCAATTCGCGCCCTACCAAGGCTCCTTCCAGGCCCTCTACACCGCCATTGAATCCTTCACATTCACCTTCCCCTACAGCGAGGTGAAGCAGAAGAAGCTAAAGAGTGTGCCGTCAGCTCAAATCTACTGGACCAGGACGAGCCCACTTCTCCCCTGGATGAAGAGCCCGGATACGAACACGACACTCTTCTTCGTCGCTAGCGGAAACAAGGTCGCGAAGGGCTGGAAGGGGCTGAACCCCATCACGAAGAACATCATCAAGACGACTTTGCCTGTTTACCAGGATGCGCCGACGTCAAGGGCTGCACCTGGAGGTGGCGTCACGAGCTGGAGCTTCTTCACGCGTCCTGACGTGTACCAGGCATACCTCAACGGCACGCAGTTCCCCATTCGAGAGACTTCATAGCCCTCATAGGTGTAGAATTGTGCATTGTTCAAACGGACTTGTACGAATTACAAGCAGATGTAAATGTAAATGCAATTCATATCACATTGAAAGATAGGAGATAAAAATACATCGGTATAATCCAGAAATCCAAAACGAAACATAGTAAATGAAAGTGATTAGGTATAATAATTTTGCTTCCGGCATAACATGACCAAGCCTACGCTTCCTCCCTACCCGACCTCCATCTTCTGTGCGTAGGGTGCGTGGGGTGGTTAAAGGATGGCTGCGTTTCCTCTAGTTCGTAATCTTCCGTGATCTTTCTCAGGTCTAATGCCGTGTCGTCGAATTCGGGATGAAGTGGGTGGGAATTGGTAGCATGAGAATTAGGTGGTGGATACGGCGTGAAGTCTAGTGTGCTGGTTTTTGTCGGGAATCGAACGCTGTCTGCTTCTTCCCGAACGCTTAGAACCATGCGGTTGATCATGAGGACCGTTATTCTAAGAGTATAGTCAATATGGTGAAGGAAATGCGAGGGGTGGGAACGTACAGGGCACTGAAGGTGGCATTCACTGGACGGAGGTCTTTGTCCTATGAAATGGATAAGTTACGAGTTGTAGTGCGACAGGGCCGACGAGCACACCTTAGCAAACTGGAACAGGGCACGAGTTCGCGTCAATGATTCTGTGGAAGAAGATAGATATATGCATACCGAGAATGTCAAGACATTGAGGAGATTGGCAGCAAATATCACCCTGTTGTTGACATGATCAGTATGTTAGGGCAGTCATTCATGAAAAGCTGACATACCCGAAGTGTTTGAGCCCGTCCTTCGTGATGACCTCTATAAGTGGTGCTTTCATCTTCTCCCTCCGTAATCGGAACGCCTTCCAGATCATGAGCCAGAAGACCACCGAAACAAAGACTAATTGCATGATCCATGCTGAAACAATTCCTATAAATCCTGGAGGTTAACTGATAGACCGACTATGGTAGATGAGAGAGACGTACGGATTCCAGTTCCACTCTTGCCTGCCCATATACCTAGAGACACCGGCTCAGTGATCCTATTCGCACAATTAGAAAGGGAATGATGACGAACATCCTGTAAAGCCATGTGGTAACGGAAAGGCGACCACAGCTCCAAGAGACCAGCCAGTGACGGCAATTTGAGCGATGTAGGCGGCAATGACGATTCCAAGAACTACTCTGCTGCGGTTGAATATAGCATATGTGAAAAGAATGAGGGTGCCTAGAGGTGGGTTGAGAGATAACAGTTGTTTGAGGGGGAGGATCAGATAAAACATACATCCGAGCGTGACTTGTTGAATAACATTGAAAATTCCGGGGAACAGGACGTAGGATTTGCATCTGGGGAAGGTCGTTAGGCGAGGAATGAGTTGTGGAAAGGCGGACATACACCTGTGAGAAGGATTAGCCCAAGTCAGGTCTTCACATTTCAATTGACGTACTGAGTCTCTCCACGTTGAATGGAGTGCTGGGATGGGAAAGGGATGTTGGTCTCGGTTCAAACACCTCTACAGCAGATATACTCACCCGCTGTATATACTGCATACGCTGCTATCGATGAGTAGCTGTCAAAGTCTAAGAAGGTTGACGAAAAATTGGAGTATTTCGCATGCGTACCGGTTGAACAAGAAAAGCACCTTCACACTCGACCACCTGGACTTCCAAATCGCCTCTACCTCTCGATCCAGCGTTAACAGAGTATCATAGACCAGCATAGCTAGACGTTCATCTGAGTCAACGAATTGCTTCCGGAACCAAGCGAAATTCCTTCACTTACCAAACGCGCCCAGCGCGTAATACTTGTTAACGTAGAGATGATACGCGGCCGTTTCAAAGGCCTCTGGTGTCAGCGACGCGCTCGACATAGGAACCTAAAGGAAAGAGGCAAAAGAATGGATCCTCAGTGTGCTAGGTATCAACGGAGGAACATTAGTCGGGATGACCAACACGAGCTCAGAATGCCGTACCTCATGCTTATCGATTTTCTCGTTTCCAGAGACGACGCTTCCCTGTGAGATCAGGGACATGGCTACGCGTACCAGGTTCTGATCAGCAATAGAAAAGAACGGAGAACACGGCTCTTCCGGGCTTGGAAAGGCCGCAATGGCCAACTCACAGAACCCGAAGAGGTTGCCGCGAGTGGGCCAAATGGCAAGGTACTCAGGCTGCTGTGACCCTGCTCCGATCAATTCGACATCGACCATGTTTGGGAAGTCGGTTCCTGGCTAGACTTGTTGGGATTGAGCAAAACGCTCATGTCGACGATGTTGTCGTCAGACGGAGCCGGATGAGTAACAGTCTACTGGGAAGACGCAACTGCGAACCATGAGAGATGATCTCCGTCAACATGACGATGAGTGGGCGTCGAGCAATCAACAGCTCATCCCCATCGCAAACCAGTTTTGGACAGCTGCTGATCACCGCTTTCTCCTTTTATTACGATCATCAACAACAGGACTGCAGGTGACCAACTCGAGGCTGTGGGTCCTAGCAATACCTCGGAAAGTTGTTATCAGAAACATTTTCTCGAGTGGTGGCTTCGTGGAAATATCTGTGGCAAATCTAGCTGGAAAATTTGTAGTACCGTCTTGGTCGACCAATGGTCTGCTGAAAACCAGCAGCTTTTGGCCAAGAAACCATCCGTTTGCTCAAGTCGACGTTGAATCTGAAGAAGTTCGAAAAGCGCTCGCATTAGACGCCGCAAGCAGAAGCAAACAAGAGTGCCATCGTTTTGCCCAAAAGTGCTGAAAGCGAACCCACAAACAGGTGTCGAATCAAACGATCTGTCATTCGACGACCTCGCATGTGGGCCCAGCCACAATGAGGTCCTGAGGGACTAGCGCACAATGCTTGCTATCCTGCTCTCTTCCTCCCAACATGCCTGCGCCTTTCTTGGGCCATGATATACAGCATTCTGGTCAATCTCATGTCACCGTGACTTTCTATCCACTCAAAGGCGATTCACGAGTACGAATAGGCTTGGATTCGAACGGAGCACCTTGTACCATTGGCCGAAGAGAAGACTCCGGAGGAATTTCTGTAAACATAGCAAGCCCATCTATAAGTCGCAGCCATGCCGAAGTCATGTATCGAGGAGAAAGGGTCAGTGATCTAAGAAATATACCTCGAGAGAACCACGCTGAAATGATTGCAGATATATATTCGAGATCTTGGGAGTCACTATGGTACTTACGTGAATGGAGAGCGATTGAGCCATCCGTATGCTCGCTCTGAGCTCTACGAGCTCCAGACCGATGATATTCTGGTATCGCATCTTACCTTTCCTAAAAGAGACCCAGCTCACCGCTTCTGCGCACAGCAACTGGGATCCGCCTCAAAGGGCGCCAGGGGGAGTGCAGCATATCAAGCTCGCATCGAGCTCAGTGCCTGCGGGCCACCTTATGAGTGGCCTCCATTCCACACCAGAGCCGCGTCAATCCTTGGTGCTGCCTTTTCTCGTATTACTCAATGGGGAGGCTTATCTGGAGTCAACCAAGCGAGGTTGTGCTGGTTCAGCCATCCAGACGCCTCATTAAGGAGCAGCATGTCGATCCGTGTTGCTTGGCACTTCCAAGAACAGGGGTTCTTGACGCCACGACTCTTTCTCTCAAGGCGATTATCTAGCGACTGGGATGTTATCGAGTTTCTGTTCTGCCAGCTATCCACCTTCGTCGAAGGCCTTGAACGACCCGCTCCTCCCACCTACTTTTCCGCTGATACCCTTGAAGTATCGTGGCTGCAGTCAGTACTTGTGGAGCCGCTGCGCCACGCCCGGCTGAAAGGAATGCTAATAACGATTGATTCCCTTGGGGGAACTGACGGCAAACTGACGACCATTGCCATGAAGTTAGCGCAGGCAGTGGCTGGGTATCACGGCCTTCGGGTATGCCTCCTTGTCACCACTAGTCCCGAAACCCGTTCCGTTGCGAATGTGCCGCAAGAGGTTGCTCCGCTCATCAAGGAGATACACGTTCTATATCCATTATCTGTGCTGCTTGTGCCGCAGCATCTAAAGGTTCGCCAGGTGAGCCTCTCGTACTCTCGCGCAAGTTATCAGGCTGACCACTCATGAATCAGAGGACACTTTCTCAATTGGGCCAGATCAACGACGAACATCATGCCAGGTGAACTGAACCGACACTTTTACTGTGATCCGGCTGACAGTTCAGTACAGACTGTTCCTTAAACCATTCAGCACTCTAGAACCAATCAGCACAACGTGGAATGCGAATGCAAGCGCTCTGGCTCTGTTACTCGAGTCAATACGACTATCCAGCCGGCTCAGAAAGGCAGGCAATAATCGCCGACTATAACGGGACACATACTGACGGCAATGTAGCTTTTCACAGAATGTAGTGAAGACCCCGGACTAGCGTCTGCCTTGGATTCCAACATATCGCTATCAGTATCCCTACAGGCCGATGATCTGGAGGACAAGCCTATCTTCGCTGGACTTATTCGTTCAGTGGTCGCCGATACAGAGGCAACAAATATGGCACGTCGACTGCGAGGGGAAAGCGCTCAGATATTCATAAATTTCTGTCAGCAGGTAAGTTATGAAGTTGACCTATAGGAATTCGGTCGCTGACCATACCGTAGTTCGTTGACCAGGGAACCTATCCAAACTTTCTGGCTACGACATCGATAAAAAGGCTCGGCAGCTCATTATAAACCTTTCCATGGCGGCCGAGAAGCTTCCCTGTTCGCTTTTCATCAAGGAGAGGGCCAAATTACTGAGCACAGATCCCATCGCGTCCGGAGGATATGCTGATATTTATTGTGCTGAATATCAAGGAAGGAAGGTGGCACTCAAGAGGATAAGGGTCTGGCCGTCGCAGCCGAACTTCGAGGCGTTAAACAAGGTGACTTTGTCTGCACATCACGCACTGTGACGACTAAGAAGAACTTTGTGTAGAAATTCGCAAGGGAGGCCCTTACCTGGGTTTCTCTCAGACATCCACATATAACGCCCTTCATTGGGATAGATAATCTATCCTGTGCGCCCTCAATCTATCTGGTGGCGCCTTGGATGGAGAATGGCTCGCTGAAGAATTACCGAGCGCGTATGGGCCCGAGACGACTCGATATATACAGTCTCGTGCGATTCCTTCCTTCTTCTGGTCTCAACTGGCTGATGTAGCTGGCTTTCAGGCTTGCCAGATCGCCTCCGGGCTTGAATACCTACATTTCTCGGATGTAGTTCATGGCGATCTTCGAATGGTAGGCTCTCAAATCCGAATGGACTTCGTTGGCCGACAAATTGAATCCCTATACAGGATAATGTATTGATTGATGATGACCACCGAGTACGACTCAGTGATTTTGGCCTGTCCAGATTCAGCGACACAACCGTAGGAACCAACTCTGGCACTGCCAATCATCGTTTTCTGGCTCCTGAAACATACTTGTATGATATGGAGAACGATTCATGCGGTAAGAAATCTACGGAGGGTGATCGGGTTTGCTTGCACCCTAATTGAGGTATGTTTTACTCTCCTTGAATGTGGTGATGTATGGTCCTCACGTCTCGTTTTAGCTATACAGCGGCCAGAAACCTCTTCCTGAGCTGAGAAATGACCAGGCTGTGGTTTTGAAGTACGTGCAGGGGTTACGTCCACCAAGGCCGATAGACGGACAGATTTCCATAGCCATGCCAAACTTTCTCTGGCGTATCGTGCAGAACTGCTGGGCCCAGCAACCAGGAGATCGACCAACAATGTCGACTGTGAAGGAACTGATGCTGGATGTTCCGCGTGTTCCGCAGAGGTCTCAAACGTTGCCATGAATCAATTTATCATACACTAGCCTGTTATAACGATACATTGCGATAGAATACATTTGACTAAAGGGTATGGGTATCTGTGGTCCAATCTACAATGGCCTTCAAATAGAAAATAATACTGGAAAACATCGTCCATCAGCGCCTCAGCCCTGTGAACACGAAGATAGCCCGTCTCGCGACTCCGCAAGTCTTGCACTACTTGATAGCTTTGCCGGCATGCAAAACTTCGCGTATCGGTGCTGATAAATCATGACCAGGCCCAGTGTAGCAAAAACATCCAAATCAACCGGATAAGCACTAAGGCAGATTTTGAGCTCCTGGCAGTGATTCCGTCTCGTCACCGCCGTCTCCATCACAATCGCATTGGATGGGTGTGGCCTCCGCAGAATGAAACTCGGAGCGTCGTTTGGATAACTCCACTGATCCTCCTCAGTCACTAGCGACGTATCTGCGCCCATCGTATGAAACTGCAGAGATAGATTGTTCAAGGTCGTGTAGTTGCCCTGAAGGCATATTTCCGAGCCGCAGGTAGCATCAATTCTCCCATTGTTCCACGCAATTTCCAGAGGTGTTTGGGACGAAACTGCGTATATATCGGATGGATAGTCCGAAGCGTTTAGCATCATGGACCAGGTATTTTCACTCCCCGTTAGCATATAAGGTAGGATGCTGATCGGCTGGCCGCTGCTGTTGTAAATGGCGAAGGACAACGAGTTTCCGTCCAGGATGGCTTCTGCAGGGAATTCCAAATCTTTGCAACGATATCGCCATTGATGCTAATGTATGGTTAGCTTCAGAGTATCGAATAGACGCTATGAGATTCTCACCTCCTGAGTGAGAGGAAGAGCAGCAAATGGGGAAAATAGAGGGCCAAGACACATGAGTATTGCAACGGGAATGATGATGGTAATATTTGTAATACAGAAGATTCGTTTGTATCGCTCTGGAATTGAGGAAAGTAGGCGAAGTCTTTGGAGTATTCGCCCACACAAGTCTGGATAGAATGACCAGATATATGCATTGAACCACCCAATGAGAAATCCTAGAACATACACTAGTAAACGCCTTAATTAGACGAGACTCAAAGATTCGAGGTAGATATCCTACATGTGACGGACAGAGGCTTCCAGAGAGCATGATTGGCGTTCATGAAGTTCTTTTCGGTAGGTGACGTGCCGGCGATAACATCTGCCCCAACATGATCAATCTCCATGTTGTGCTTTAAGCAGAGGAAAAGTTGGACATACAAAACATAATATAGCCAGCGTGTAGGCTGCTGGCAAGCAGTGAAAGGAGCGGGACTGAAAAAGGGTAAGCTCTTTTCAACGTAGGACGGAGATTGACGCACATATAATATATGTGAGACGGCTTCGCGACCTCCCGAGATCCAGAAACGAAGGAAGGTGAGCTGGGCGGAGCGACTCGGAGAGAGAAGTCGACGAGTGAAGAGAGGGCAAGCATGGTTTTCCAATTACGAAGAAGGTAATTCCACTCTGGAACTTCGACCACCTCGAACTCAAACTGTCGGTGGCTTGCTTCTCTGCCTTCTGAGATCTGTAGGTCTTATATCGGGAGGCCACCAGTTTGACGACCCCTACGATCGCCGGAAATACAGAAAAACCGGCGAGTATCTAGGTGTATGGATAAGACTTTATCGTCAGTTGAGAGATGTTAAAAGCGTACCTGCCCGTAGGAAAGGTCGTAGTTTTGCATCGGAGTCCCTTTGATAACGCAAAGTAGCCAGTGCCAGTGAAAGCAACAGATGGTTATCGTCACAAGCCAACCATGTGATGTAGAAATTACGCTCCTGAAATCTAATGTTTAACGTCTGCCTGTCAAATAGAAACGAAAAGCGCACCAGGAGATCCTTATGAAGCGGAGAGTTGCAACTATCCACCGCAGGGGGATGGCGCGTCGTTTTGCGGTTTCAGCTACTGTTTCGCTTTGATGGAGTTCCCAGATATCGTCAAGATGGCGAACGAAGTAGATGCTCCATGCCCAAAGTGTAATGAGCGACGCGGTCCCGAGGCTGCCTCTTGAGGAAAAGTCAACGTAGAGGTCCCTCGCACCCATCACATCGAAGATCCCAACGAAGCTTGATGTGATGACATGATGGATCCACATCGAAATGGTCATCCCCTTGCAATTCCGGCTGTTCCTGAAGGCTGTGGTCGAGAAGGACACAACGAAGTTAAGACTCCACCAAAGGAAAGGCAGTAAGAGTCCAAGCCACCGCGCAAAGACGTGACCTGTCTGATCAGCGAATTTAAGAGTAGACTTGGGGTCCTGGTAAGTTCGATAATATGCCAGACAACTGAGGTAGATGCTGATTGGAGATGCTGTGATCACCAAAGCGAGGTTTCCCTCGAAAACGCTGAGCTTGCCGGGAATGCTGGCCACCGTAGCCAACAGAATGGGAAATATCTGGGAGTAGTGGCCATAAACCGCCTCCAAATAGCTCCCGTCAGACCACCGTAACAGGATCGCTGTTCCCGGTTAGCATGTCGAAATGATGTAGAAGGAAGATAGCTTACAGAGAAGGAGATTATTGATAATTGCTACAACAATGGAGTCAGCACAACCTATTGGCTCGAGCTCCGAACTTACCAGCAAGCTTTACGACTAGTCCTCCGATATCTAGATTAACCGGGCCATTGTCCAGAATAAACGGCGTCGTTTGCGCCGTAAAGCAATCGGAGGGCGCTCCAGAGGACATGTTCCTAGCTGACGAGCGAAGGGGTTTGTGCGGGTATAGTACGCAACGAGTTAACGGGAGTGGACATGTCGAACTCCTCGAGGTGGCGTCAAGAGGTATTTATATCAAGGACAAGCGCCCATGGTCTCATGAGGGGAATGGAAATGACCGGCCTGAGTAAGAATTAGAAATTGTGCACCAAGTATGCGGTTCCACGAGTTCTGACGTTGAATGCCGGCAGCAGGTGGTGACGACCGATTTGTTGTTACCGAACGAAGTTGGTTTCTTCTGGGCGATCCTCCCATCGTAGATGTGCCAGTACACAGCCTGCTTGACCTCAGTTCCATACTTATCCCAGGCACGCGTGCCAGTGTACAATATCTCTAACGTGTGCCCCGGACCCAGCCGACCATCGTTGTGTATGTGGCATGCGAGCCTCAGATAATAACATGACGTCGAGGCTTCACAGCAGTTGGTGAGAGTAACTGAGAGTGTCGTTCTGTGGACTCAAGAACTGGGAATCTCCCAGTGGCGCGAATGCTGTGTATGCAGGTGCTTCCTTCATTAAGTCTCCCAGGTGGCATGGAAGAAATCAAGATCTGCAAGGACTAATTAGGGAATAATCGACGCACCAGAATCCAGACTGGGGGATGGAATTTCCTTATGATACTTAATCCGGAATAATGGGAGAGTATTAGGCGCTGACACGTAGTATATGTTACGTGTTTTCAAAGCCATGCTGGGGGTGTGTCCCATGTGTTCATTGAAATAAGGATTGAGGGGCCATAAATTGGGACAACTACGAAGTGACCGTTCTGAGCAGAATGTATCTAGCAATGTTCTCTGCGATATTCCGTATACAATCGCAAGGAACATTTTATCTTACTACACCACTGGGTAAAGGTCTTGCGTAATGGCGTTCGGAGCTCTGAATGTCCCCTAGATGCTGTGGAGGCAGGTCTTGAAAGTAAACCTCGCAGTATCTGATCAGTCCAAGTTCAACAACAATGACCGAGCAGAGTTGGGTAAGACCCGGGAATAGTTCCCTTGGATAGTCTCTCCCTGCGGCCCACGTATTTGCGGTCTACAACATTGCCTTTGAATAAGGGCCGCTGCGGGCAAAGCAGAACAGATGGTGGTCAAGAAAACCCGCCAGATCGGCCTTGAGTATTCGTCGTCGGTGACACGCTCAGGAGATGAGCAAGCAAAGTTTACTTGCCACCACTGGGTATCAATTTCGTACGTACGCAGAGGTCCCTCATGATGGCATTCGGACCCCCGAGTGTCCCTTGATGCTGTGCGGGTAGGGTAGGGAAAGCAAACCTCGCAGCACCTGAGGAGACCAAGACCCAGGAACACGACAGAGCAGAGTCGAGGTAAGAACCCGGGAAAACTCCGGTGACCGCCACCAGCCTACAACCCATGTAATCGTGACCTACAGCATCGCCTTTCAATCAAGGTGGCTGCGGGGAGGAGGAGAACAAAAGTTGATCAAGTAAAGATCGCCGCAGATCACCACCATCTTCAGCCATGTGGCCAATGTCCGCTGTATCGGTGATGGTCATTTCCCGAATTATCAAAGGACGGGTTGAATTTCAAATCGCTTGCCAGCCTGGCAAATACGGGAGCGTTCATTCCCAGAATGCCAACGCATGAGGGCGGTTGAATCGGAATAGGCTGTGCACCCATGCATCTGGATGACTTGTTGTAGTTGTGGTTGCGGGCTCGCCACTAAGGAGGTAACAGCTGCGGGGATGCTTAGCGAGTCATTATCCGCTGTAGACGCCACCAAACTCAACATAGCAGGTGGTGGGATATTCATGGATAGTCGACGCCATCGCCAGAGAGATACATCATTGACAGATAGGTGTGAGGGTTCCTAGGAACCTAGAACGAGTCAAAATAGTGAGCGCTGGTCCTCAGTACTCAGCATTGACTCTATGTGAGTCGATATGACGATATCAGCCCATCTCAGGTCAGGGGAAAGAATGTCGCAAACGCACCATAGCTTGGAAAGATGGTGGGTTTCGAGCATGATCTGCACAGCCAAGAGATTAGCGCTGTCCACTGAACTAGCAGGATGACCGAACCATCTCACATACCAAGAGGAGATGGCTAGTGCCCGACTGTCCTCGCGAGGACGTGGATTCACCATCCTGCCCATTGGCATGACAGAGAGAACCGTGCAAAATACGCCAAGACAGATACGGTAAACAAATTTGTCGTAACCTTCAGTAGGGTTGGCTCGTCTTGGCGGTAAGGATGGCCATCGCTCACAGCACAAGAAAAGCGAGAAGCAAAGAGCACATGGATATTCATGAAACATACAACATAATAGCAGCGTGATCATGCTCTAGCCAGCTTCACATTTTGGACGGTGGGCTACAGCTACAGCCCCCAGAGAAAGCATCCATCATCCTCCAGACACTCTCCACACCTAAACCCCTCAACACATTTATGCCTTTGACTTCTTCAACGATTTCCTGACAACGTCCCGCCTGGCCTTCTTGGCGACCATGACCTTGAACCTGCCGAAGTCGTTCAGGCTCCTTCTCCTCTCGACAGCTGCCCGCTTCTGTGCCCAGCTTGACTTGTCCCACTTCTCAACGAGCGCCTCCTTGGCAGCGAGTTTGCGGACAACACCTGTGCCGGCACCACGGGGAAGGCCGGTGAGCTTCAGGGGTGTGAGGGTGAGGTGCTTGTAGGGGTAGGATTGACGGGGAACGGCGTCAGTGGGGCCTTCGATGATCGCCTGGTAGATATGTTATGAGATGAGAAAATCCGATATAGGTTGAAGGGGTTGAACATACCCTGTTGTGGTCGATGATCTCAATGATTATGGCAATTTGGCCAGCGGAAGGACCAGATTGGAGGAGGACGACTGGGAGTTGTTATCAGTTTTCAATGCCACAGAAAATTTGATCAACTGGACATACCACGGCCGACCTCAACGAATCGCTTGAAATTTGATGGTTGCTGGAGTAAAATAGTCAGCTTGCAGTTTCAGTATCGCCCAGATCGCCTTCAGCATCGCCAGAACGACTCCCGGCATCGTCTCTGCTTGACCGTGTGCCCGACCCAAATCATGCCCAATCCAACCATCATCCAAACTTCTGATGTGCCATCCATCCTCAAATCGCCTCCAATCCTTCTCATTCTTTCGTGAGTCGTCTCTGGCTAGCCTTCGAGCGATCTGGCATAGATTCTGGGGTACTTACACTCATTCTGGTGTTGTCTTGAGGTTGTCGAGGGCGACCGGGTCTTTGTGTTCGTCGATGTGGATGTGGCTGTGAGGCGGGAGTAGTTTAGAGTTGTTTGTTACGGAGAATGCCGACCTGTCCGGCTCGCTCTGCCGGTTCACTGATCATTGTCCCGAACGACGCGTGAATTTGTGGGATGTGACCAGGAAACTCATGCTCAACGTCCTGAGCAGCGACGACCATGTTTGGTCCGGCGAGCAAGTCTTTTGAAGTATTCTGCAGCTAGTAAACACCATCCAGCCTTCACCGCAGACCACTCTTACTGATAAAATTTCTCTGACAGCTTCGTAGGAATTTGATGCTGTCCCTGGCACACTGACACCGCGGTCAATCAGCGCCTTAGGCCCTTTGTTGCCGTCCACCACGATGCCAGTGCATGGTCGACTGCTTTTCCTCACAATCGTCGTGGGCACCGTCTTCCTCTTCCTGTACTCGATATCCTCAAAGTCGTCAGCTGCGATCACTGTCGACGAGCCTCATGTACCAGCTGAACATGAGAAGTTAGAACCTGACCTGACGAGTAACTGGACATATGTGCCAGAAACGCGGAAAAGCAAATGGTGTACTCCTGAAGAATGTGCTGCTGGACGCTGGCTGCCACGAGATCCTCCGTTCTTGTCACTGGCAGACTTCCAGAAGAGTTTCGCGAATCGACTGGACCAAGTCTGGAAGGGATGTCGCGCTATACCCAATGCTGATGGGACACCTCTTGCGAATCAGGATAAGGTGAATGAAGATAGGTTGATGCAGGTCATGAACTGGACTTGGACGCCGTACCAAGGCCAGCTGAAGCCCTGGAATGCAGAGGACTTTGTCGTTCGCCTGCTAAAAAGCCCTGGTGGCCTCATTCTCATTGGCGGTATGTGGTTCCTTCCAGTAATACCTTAACATCGATTCCTAACACCTCCAGCTAGATTCTATCTCCCAACAGCACTACCACGCACTAGGATACCAAGTTGACCAGGGCGACATCCCCGTCGACATTGACCCCGTCTACCTGCCCATGTACGACCACAAGAACGTCCGACAACGTGTCCTCAAAGCTGGTCACCCCAAAACCCTCGAGCTCATGAAACGCGCTGGAGTCCCAGAGTCGCGCATAAAGCGACCTATCCTCACTATGCTCGAGGACCATATGCTTATCGGTGAAACTGATATCCGTCGGATCACCGAAAGGCTAGGTGCATCGCCCACATATCACTGGTACCACGACTTCCAGAGAGTGGAGGGCTGGGAGGAGTTCTTGAAGGATGCTGCTACGCCTAGGGAAGGAGAAGAGGATAGTGTGACCGAGGACACGGTTTTCCTCGTGAACGCTGGAGCTCATGTAGGTTACCCTTACTTTTCATCTTTGTATACCATTTGCTCATATTCTGCTTAGTGGTCTCGACACGAACTAGCCATGCTGCCCCCTCGGAAAACTGATAAGGAAGAACAAGCCCGGGTCAAGGAGACATACCGCCAAATGGTACGTTGTGCCCAATATTATAATCGTTATTGACCCAGACCTAACCAAAATAACAGATGCGCACCATCATCTCCCGAATCTCCCCCATCCCCCGCCTCACCATCTTCTACCGCTCCACCGCCCCAGGACACCCAATCTGCGAAGCCCACTCCAAGCCCTACAGCGGCACCCACGCCGCCCGCGAGGGCGAGCAACACCCCACCAAGCGTCTCCGGTCCCAATATACCAAGCCCGAGGACAAGCAGCACCGGAGTCGATGGGATTGGGATCTGTTCCCGGTGCACAATGGGATGTGGAGGTCAATGGTAGGGAGGCTGATGAGGGATAGAGAGGGGCGGGTGAAGGTTGCTAAGGCCAAGGGGGAGGGGGAGGAAGGACAGGAGAAGGAGGGTGGTGCGAAGTGGTTTTATTTGGATTTGTGGGATGTGAATTTGCAGAGGCCGGATGCGCATTCGGAGCCGGGGCATGATTGTTTGCATTGTATGTTTGCTTTTTTTTAACGTGTTTGGTTGACTGGAACTGATTTGTGTTTTGCAGGGTGCTTACCTTCGGTGTTGAATGAGTGGACTGCTCATTTGTATCATAACCTATTCCTTCGTCAGCTGGTGAAGGAGGGCAAGGAGGAATAGACGTGTTATGGGGATGTTATGGACCCGCTTTTCTCATGGTTTTTTTTGGGATGTTCTGGACTTTGGTGTTGTAAAATTAACTTACCCCATGATTATAGATTTCAGGCATAGTTTCCACCTATATACTGAGCAAACAAACGATAAGTTGTGAGAGCCACCATAGGCACAAATCCTCATTGACCTGCTTCGAGGTTAACACTGTGACATTGTCACACGCGAAAGTTTGAAGATCATTGAACGTGAATCTGGACTGTCATGGGCTTCCCTTGCCCCCTTCCTGCCCTTTCGCACAAAGATCTGGAGAGCAGGGCACTCAGCGCCTACAATGTTTGCCTCTCATTTGAATACGACGCCAAAATAAGCGACGAGGCCATGTATGCAAGAGTCCTTGGATACTTGATCATCCACGCTCCATCTCCCGCCGTGCGCCGCGAAGTCGTGAAAGCAATCCATTCATGCAATCGCGACTACAGGGGTCTGCCAGAGCTTGGAGAGGCATTCGTCGATGACTTCATTTGGGCATGTCAGTGACCTAACGATAACGCTTCTCGATGCAAACTAAACCGTACATAGTTAAGACACGGAATGGGTGTAGAACGCCAGACTCTTCGGTTAATCTCAGCCAGAATTCGGTCGATAAAGATCAGGAGTACAGTTTGGAACTGCTCCAGGACTCACCGAGATATCATAAAGAAGCGAAGAGACAGGTGAGTGCTCAACGAGCATTATTCACCAATGGACTATTTCACGGTGTCTCATCCAGGTTCTTATCCGAGATGCGTTTAGGTGCGTAGTGACTGGAAGATACGACAACGTAGCATTAGGGATGTCGAGTATTGATCAAGAGGACATACGCGAGGCAGGGTCGTTGTACACCGTATGCGCCCATATTGTCCCAGAATCCACTTGTCCCGAAAATAATTCGAGCTCACCTGAGAAGGTATCGTCATCTTCGTTCTTTCTCCTGCTAATGAGCTGATTCTAGATCTCCCAACAGAACTACTTCGCTTCTGTGGCAGCCGTGCTAAACTGTTTTGGCTACAACATCGAAAACATGAATGGCCCTAAAGTGCATTCTCTTTCCAACATGATGACGATGGAGTATAATGTACTGGACTTGTTTGATCGACTTCAATTATGGTTCGAGCCAACAGTGAGTGATCAACATATACTGAAGCACTCCTATTTTAATTCACATTATTACTCCTAGGAAATCAAGCACTGCTATATCATAAAAATCATCCGCTCTTACTACAAAGTGCCAGAGAAGATAACACTGAGGTCGACGGACCCTCTTCGCCTTCCACTCCCCTCTCCAGATCTTCTAGCACTGCATGCCTACTGTGCCAAGGTCGCATATTTCTCTGGTGCCGGTGCATACGTTGATGTGCTTGAACAAGATGTAGACGATTTGGGGTATTGGCACCTGATGGGGGGTCGTCCAACGTTCTGATTCATGCCTTATTGCGTTCGAAAGTCCGTCCCGCTTCGGCAGTTTCATAGTTAGTACGATGCCCCAAAAGTATTTGGAGGTTATATGTACATATAAGATGAGATAGGATGTTTCAACGGATCGATTCACTGCATAGGAAGTTAGTATGTTATGCCATTTGCGCCACAATGGCCATCGAGCTGACCGCCTGACCAGTACAAAGCAATTTCAACCGGAGGAGCTTCATATGATTTATACAAGTTCGAGGTAAAATCGTGACCCACAGGCCACCGTTGATTGCTGGTGTTTCTTTTCTTGATATTAGGAAGAGCGTCCAATGATCTGTAGATATTGGATGTGCTGTCGACAGGGCTGAAAAACAAAATGTCTTCAGATGCGAAATGTGATGAATGTACCATTATTTGGGTTCAACCAGAAGTCTGTCACGGGTCATAATCAAGCTGATCAAACACATATGTGCCCCTCCATGTAGAGAAAACCGAAAAAATCCGTGCAATGAATCGCAATGCAGATGCAGCCGTTGCATGAGTAGAGATGAGTGGCCAACGTGGGGATCGAACCCAAGACCTTCGCGTTATTAGCACGACGCTCTAACCAACTGAGCTAGTCGGCCGATGCACTCCATTTTATTGGACTCATCCTCAGTGGCGGCAAGTCCAGCTTTCATTGTCAAGGGATTTGGATGATGCTAACGACGGTTGCGACTCTCTGTAACACCTTGTTTCGCAGGTCCAGCAGCCGCTACTCTCCTCATCTCCGCCTCATCCAAGCCAGCTTCTGCTAGAATCTTTTCAACTTCTTCCAGGATGGGTTTGTACGATTCTTATGCATGCAGGTCAGCTTGACTGTAAAATGATGAGAAAGAGTTTGAAGGCATACCATATCTCTCCTTCGCAAGTCCGAAGCCTTCTTGACGGAGTTGTTTCCCTCGACTGTCACCTTCTGCCGAGAAAGCTTTTTGAGACCAATGTTCACCTGGATGAAGGGATGTTCAGCCCCGTGAGACGACCCGATAACGAGAATAGACGAACGTGAACGAGCATAGAACATAGCAAGTGTTTCACCGGGAAGCGGGGTGCTCAAGACGTCTTCTGGAGACCTAGTTGCGTCCTTAGACACTCCCATAAATTCAGTCGCTTTCGTGCGAAGCTCGCTCTGTACATCACGAAGTGTCAACACATGGATAAGCCAGCTGGAATAAGGAATCACAAACCTCAGGCTCCTCTTCGATTAGTTCTTCGACCACCTCCTCAACCACCGGTTCTTCTATCACCTTAGTAACCTCCCCCTTCGATTTCTTAGTCTTCTTCGGGACCTTTTCTTCAACCTCGTCCCCGTCTTCAATTTGCCTATCGCCATCCTCAGATCCCTCATCACCTTCGTCATCCTCGTCCTCGCTATCCTCATCTTCATCGTCGTCCTCGTCATCATCATCACTACTGCTCTCATCCTCTCCCTCGTCTATGACGATGCTGCTCGGCTTTAGGCAGTGAAACTTGTCAAGCTTGTCAAGAGCCAGCGAGTAGAAGTCGTCCAAGGTATATTCTTTAGATCCGCGTTCGAATATACCCCCATAGCTAAAAGAACACATCAGAGAAGGCCGCCTCGGGGATAGAAGAAAGGTACATATACAAAGTATTCCTCAACACGGACAGCATGGCATTATACCTCGCTATCGGAGTCGTCAAAATGGGGTCGTCAGGATCGATTTCCTCAGCCGGTGGTGGAGCAGGTTCATCTTCGACCTTTGCTTTCTTGCTAGATCCCTTCTTCTTCCGCTTGTTATCTTCCTCCTCCTCCGCACTCAAATCATCCTCATCAGGCTCGCTATCACTGCCACCCCGCCTCTGCTGTTGGGCAGGAGCGTTCTTTTGCTTCTTCTTCGCTGCACCACCCTTCTTCTTCGGCCTTTTCAGCGCCATGGACACCCATCTTCCTTTCCCGGAGATTTGATATCCGTACCTGTATATCCCGCAATCAGAAAACATTCATTTTAAGCACGCAAAGTGGGTAAAACTTACAGGTCATTCCAGAATACGCTCTCCAACGTCTCCTCGTGCCTATCCTCATCCGTGACGCCACCGAACAGGATACCCTGGTTCTTAGATGCCCATAATGCCATGGTACATCCTGACCTCTGGGAGGGTGCATAGGATGGTTTCTTACGACGCTCCCATTTCAGCACCAGTGGGTTGACCGGGATTTTGGACTTTGAAGATTTTGAGGTGACCGGGCTGGTAGGCTGGTCGGTTGGGGTGTTGATCGACATGCTAGAGTAGAGACATATGAGGAAGGCCAAGGGTAGGAAGAAAACAGGGAGAAGGCTCACTGGAGGAACCAGGTGTCTTCGAGCATTACTCCAACGGGTCGCTTGCCTTTCACGTATTCTTTGCAATAGCCGCCTGCGATAGGTTGATCAGATTATCAGGTTCGAAATCGGTATCAGCGCAGCTGCTCACCATGAAGGAGGATGCCATCCGTGCAGGGGAGGAACGAGAAGCCACTGCGAGGGCTATGGTATCTGTTATTGCCAAGGTCTCTTCATAAAATGTAAGATCTGGACTCACGAAGGCTTCGACTCGTTCTCCCGGAACTCGATTTGGCGCCAATTATACTCCTGGGTGTCAAATATCCAGAGGTCATTGTGATATCGAGCTGTAGGTACATGAGTATCAAGAGCGGCGAACCAATTAGGGAAGAATAAATACTCGTAATTCCTGGATCATAGAATCCTCCAAACAGGACAATATAATGTTTCCAAAAAGCCATTCTAACGTGTTGACGTCAGAAGACCTTCGGGATGTACCCAAATCTGCACATACCTGTGTCCAGACCTGGGACTTGGGCGAACTTTCGTATCGATACGGTCCCAGCTGTGGGTCGTTATGTCAAAACACCAGAAGTCACCATAATGGTGGAATGTGTTCTGGTGTAAGGAAGAGAACTCCCCGCCTGGGGACGATTGGTCGTGTGAGTCGACACTATAATATGGTGCAGTCAAGCGAATTAAACACACCAAATAGGAATATTTTCCCGCCACCTGCAGGGGTTGCAACTACTGCATGAGCTGAACGAGGACCTGGGCAGGTTTGAGAGACAAATTTCCGCCATTCATCCTGTGATTCTCCTTTAGTCGACCCAGGTAAGGTAATGGTTCCGGGAGCAACTCCACCTTCTCTGGTGAGTACCGGAATACATCGTTGTAGAAGTACTATGTATATCAGTTAGCAGAAGTTTCGTATAAAAGCTTCAGAACTCACAGCCTTGTTGTCGTCGCTGAAGAACTCTCCTCCGATGCACCAGAGGTGATTGCCGTTTGGACATGCTGTCAACGTCGCATTCGCGCGACGGCTTGGAGGTCCTTCTACCAGTTCTTCTGTCACTTTATGTGCTTCCTCCCAGTCTCTTCTCATCTACTGATTCATGAATGATCTGAGCAAAAACGACAGCAGCGAATTGTCCACAACAGAGGCACCTTTTCGAGGATTCCTTCCAGATCTTCATCGTCGTCGTCAACATCTTTATTCTTGGACTTTTTCTTTTCCTTCTTCTCAACTTTGGCTGCTACTTTGGCCTTTTTTGCGGCCTTGGCTTGGGTTTTGGCCGCACTACCTTTCTTTTTGGCCATCTGGCGGTGATAATTCAAATCAGAACCTACGTGACATGCACAGCCACAGTCTAATCTCCTGTGACATTTGAAAGGTTTTAAGCTTGTACTGCGACCATCACCATGGACTTGGACATACATTACGAAGAATCAACAGCTGCTGCTCTCGATAACATGGAAGTAGTATCGTAAGTTCTTAGTTCTGCTGCTTGCCAAACATTGCTTATGCTCGAAATAGTGATACTGATTCGCAAATGGACCAAGATCCAGTGGAGGACAACAGTGGGCTGTATGGTCTACCAAACGAAATGTGGCTCTCAATATTTGAGACCATGAATGACCCTTCAGACCTCTTTAGAGTCATCCTCACCAACAGGCGCTTCTACGAGCTTGCAATCAGGCTCTTGTATCGCAAGATGCGTTGGAACGGACCATTCCAGTTCTTCAGGAGCACCCCTATTTTCGACAGGCTTCAAGCCATGACTGAAGTCCCAGTGTCTTTGACAGTGTCAGTGTCGACTCTTACCACAAATTCCTTCGGAAGGTTCGACCCTGGGGCAGCTATTGTTGACCCCGATGGGACGTGGAGAATCGCTCCGCAAAGTGTCAACCATATCCCTAGTTTCGGGTTCCGGTCAGAGAACAAAAGACTAGCGTTCTTTGCATCCCCGGAGATGTACCGATCAATGACGAGGAGGATTGCGACATTCTGCAACCTGCGAGAACTCATCTTCCATAACGCTGAGCTCCCCAGCGCCATCTTCCCTGCCATCAAGGCTCTTCCTCGTCTTGATAGGCTTGCCATCCAATACTGCACCCTACCACCCATGTATTCGGAACCAGACCGCTCCTTCGCGGACCTCCCCATAACCGAGCTCACTCTTTGGGCAAATAAAGGTGACTCCGATTCGGTCCCGCTCTCCAACTACGTCTATGTCCTCTTCCTCTGCACAGCAACCAACCTTCGGGTTCTGCGCATCGACTGGAATTCCGTCACAGCCCGATTCCTCTCCCTATCCAACTCAGTCGTCACTGCCGCCGGACCTATCAGCCTCCCCGCGAACCTCGTTGAAGTGATGCTCCGGTTCCCGCAAGCCAAACTCTGGCCTTCGGAGGACGACGAAGCGAGGTCAAACGTAGCAAACCCACTCTCCAGGTTCCTAGGGTCTAGTCCTAGGATTAGAACGTTCTCTGTGGTCAACAGACGGACCCCGTTTGACCTCCCGATTCTTGTGATGCCGGAACTTAACAGCTACTCTGGCCCCACGTCGACGCTGTCGTCGGTTTTGGCAAACCGGCCAGTCTATCATCTGGAGATCACCGACGTGGATAAGCGTTCGAATGAGGTGCTGAAGACGTTGAGTAACAGCGTTGGGCTTTACAGGCCTGGCCTGCAGACCTTGTCGTTCCTTACTAGGGAGTGGGACGACGAGATCATCTACGCCCTAGTCACTCTCTTCACTGACTTGAGGGACATTGAGATCAAGTACAACTACAACCCACCTTCCGAGGTATGTCTCGTTATCTCTGTTGCCATTCGAGGCCTTTATCTCTGACCTTTCTTTACCTTCTCAGCAAACCCTCATCAGTCTCGGCGCTCAGTTCCTCTGGCGATTCCCTAACCTCAAATCATTCCGCCTTTACCTCGTTCCACCCATTCCTCCCAACCCAACAGAGGGAGGAGGCCACAATGCGCCCGAGCTGATCAACCTTGCGCTCAGCCATGCCCTGACTCCGCGTGTTAATACAAAGGTGAAGTATGATGCCACTGCCAGGGGACCCGGTGCTGGCTCGGACGAGGAGGTGAAAGAGCTGATCGTGCCTTGGAGGAGACATTGTCCGCACTTGAGGGAGGTGCAGTTTGTGGATAACTATGTGTGGAGGAGGGCGTACGATGGGGATAAGTGGTGTAAGAGGAGGTTGGCCAAGCAGGATAGGATGCGGGAGCTGAATTGAGTGGTCCCTGTGCAGGGGGAGACGTCGGAGGGAAGATTGGGAGAACTATGGGGGAAACGGTGCTTTGTTGCTATCGCCTCAGGCAAGGCTTGTATATTAGATTCGTGCCCTTGCACGGACTATTGTTAATACTCATTGGGCTGCTATTATTGTATTATTATCGTGTATCATCATCCATCCATAGAACTTTGTATATATATACATTCAAAATAAAATACAGTGCCATATTGCTGTAACTGAATATAGCTCCCATGACTGCTAAATTCAGGACCAAGTGGCATTTCCTAGGATAATCCGTCTACGTGTGTGTTCAGACGACGAGGATAGAGTATAGATAATAATATCACCTCCTACTGGGTTAAAACCTGGCTATGAGCTATCATACAAGACTGTTTAGCCCTACAAGGGCCTCGAAACATCACCTATACAGGTGCAGAAGCTCACATTCGAAAATCTTTGTGCTGTGTGGCCAGACGCGTTTTCCCATATCTGGACCACGCGTTATTTGTGTCTGTTGGTCAGCGATAGTGGTCGGTGCCGCTTCAGTAGCCTAGTGTTCGTCATTGCGGCCACCATCTACCGGACTTATGGATTGCCTCAACTGCGAGCACAGGCAACGCCAGTTCTTCTGTGAGAACTGCTTGAAGACACAGTAAGCTCCCTTTCTCGTCGATGTGGAATTCTAATGACTTTCAACCCAAGTATTCGGGACTTGAAGCACCAGACACAGCACTTTGTCAGTGACCGACAAGACCAGGTCAACAAAGCCAACAAGGCATTGGAGGTGATTGAGCCAAGTCGGAGACGACGAGCTACTCTAGCAGAATATCAGAATAGAGTTGAGGAAGTGCAGAATGGTCTTGCACGACTTCGGAGAGATAATGAGAAAAGTAAGCCCATCGTCCGATACACGAGGTTGCTCATTCACGTATCTTTAGAAAGGGATCGTTTAAGGGAACTACGAGAAGACCTGGCTGCGCGGAGAAGAACTCTATCGGCGGCCAAACTGCTACCACAGCCGACAGCAGTCAATCAAGCTGCAGCACGGGAGATTCAAGAGCTGAGCTCGCTATCTGTGACGTTAGCAAGGGCACGATCGGGTCTCGTCCAAGAGCTTGTGGAGGTATTCAATGTCGTGGAAGTTGGTGGGCGACCGCCTATTGGTGGCAAAGCTGGAACAAAGGGTGAATGGACAATAGGAGATCTCATATTACCTGTTCCAGGGGATATACGAAGTACGATTCCTGTCGTCTCTTCTGTTCCACACCTGCTGACTCTTGAAATCTAGGATATCCACCAGATCATATCAATGCTGTGATAACTCATACGATTCATTTCTTGTCGCTTCTGACATTCTATCTCGGCGTCAAACTGCCCTTTGAGATTAGCTGGTCCGGTGGTAAGCTCGGCGTTGGGCAGCCTTCCATAGGTGCCGGAAAGGGTGCCGAAACTGGTGGCTGGGCCAAGTAAGCCTTTTTATCCCTATTTTCTCTCCAGATACTGACAGTTTCCTGCAAATAGGTGGCACACCAAGCATCCATTGCATCTCTCTTCGAACCCAGCCCCGGCCTCACCAACCAATTCCACGTCAGACAGACCCATCCCCATCACCCACAGCTTATCTGAATCATTCGTCGAAGCAGACCCAGGACCCCAATCGTCATTTCCAACAGCCCTAGCCATGCTTCTCTACAACGTCTGCTATCTCGCCTATACGCAAAACGTTGAGGTCCCGCTCAGCCAAGCAGGCGAAGTCCTCAGTATTCTATGGAGCGTATGCTGCAGCGCAGAGTTGGGCAAGAAATCACACGAGACGTCCGTTCCTCTCCCAACTGCTGCTGGCGCTGTTGGATCCTCCGTGGTGTCTTCAACAACGGGAACGATTATGATGGGTACAGCAGCGTCCGCAGGGACATTGAATGCGCTACCGCCACCGACACCTCCGACGTTCCCGTTGGATTTCGCGCAGCTGTTGCAGGCTACGACTGCGAATCCAGCTTCGAGGACGAGGAGCAGGCCGTCAAGGGCGGGGAAGCCTAGGAGGATGAGTGTTGTTACGACAGGGAGGAAGGAGGTTAGTACTGTGTTTGAGGAAGAGGAAGGCGAGGAGGGATGGGATTTGGTGGATGGGGATCATTATGGGGATCCTTGAGGTTGTGATATACATATTCCCCGCCTATCCGTTGTTGAAGCCTTCTCAACTCGACTTGCGGGCTTTCTACGTCCCAAGAGTACGTTATCACTAGTAGGGCCGACAGCGACGCCGTTGCCGGTACCGTACCCTATGCCTAACATTAGAAATATAATTTAATGAGATGTAAAGCCTTGACATAAGGGGAACACCTGAAAAAACTGGAATGAATGGTAGGTAGGACCAAAAATCACTGGCCAACGTGGGGATCGAACCCAAGACCTTCGCGTTATTAGCACGACGCTCTAACCAACTGAGCTAGTCGGCCATGCTGAAGTGCAGTACTTGCTCCATCGTGGCTCCTCGCAGTTTGTGTTGTGCCAAGGACAATACACTGATTATAGTACATTACTCACAAAAAATAGTACAGGGATATATTTGTTAAGGTGCTTTAGGTGCATCATCTCCAACCTGAAACCCTTGGGCAGCAGCAATAGCCGCCTGCAGCTGTTCCGTAGCCCCAATATCCTCAGCCTTAGCGGCCACACTATCAACCACTGACCTCCCTGTCCCTCCCACTGCCGCTGTATTCTTCGTGAGCAGCCGGTCAACAGCCCAATTGTGATATCCGCTTTTGCTGGTTTCCCACTGTCGTTTGCCCGGATCGATCAGAGGTTTCTGGTTGACGGAGGCAGGGTCCAAGGGAGGAAGCATGGCGACGGTTTTGAGCATGTTTGTGACTTTGGCGGGGAGTCCGGCTAGAACGGTGGTGGATGGGGATTCGAGGTAGGAGAGTTGGTTAAGGCGATCCTCCGCTCGTTTTCTCTGCTTTGCGGAAGCAGTGAGGGCTCGCGTATACATTCGCTGCAGCTTTCTTTGCTGTCAAATATCCATTAACATAGAATGAATGTGCAGAGGGATGAAGATTTACGTTGTCGATCTGCTTTCGCAGCTCCTCCATTTCCTCCATCAGCTCTTTTTCCTTCTCAGTGGAGTGCGTTAGGATCAGGTTTTGTTGGTGCGGAACCACAATAGGCAGGTCAGGAGGAATAGCAAAGATATTTCTCAACGACCAAGCCTCGAAGAAGTCAAATGCCAGATCGGTATGGTGCTCCAGCAGAGTCTGGAAGGCAACAAGCCCCTGCTCCACTTCTTGCGTACAGTCCCAGTCATCGCCTTTACTCTCCGCTTGTTTCTCGGTCCACTTGTCCAGAAATTCTTCCATGCCGTTCACGCCATCTTGGACGGCATTATTGGCGATGTTTATAATGTCATCCAGTAAGAGTTGGGGGACAAAGCCTAGGATTTCGGGTAGTAGCAGAGGTGGCACTGAGGCTGCGGCTCCCTTGTCACCACCATTGGTCGCCATAGAGGTCAGCAACCAAAGCTGATGAACGCCGTAGTGGTGGTGGTCGCGGTGAAAGACGCGTTTAGGAATTGGCCAAGTCACGCTGTAACGCGTTCGTAACGTGTTTTCTCGTCACACTCATCCTTGAACTCTAACGTCCACCACGGCGGGCAGACACTCAAGACACTAATGGCGGCGACGAACGCCAACATGCCTGCTGACCCACTCGTAGAGGAAATCAGGATTGGCCCTCAGACAAGAATACAGCCTTGCGTAAGCTATGTGCTCAAAAAGTTTGAGGTGCGTCTGGTGTGACTCCTGCAAATTGCATCGTCTAAATTTATCAGGAGAACAGGAGAATGAGGATGCTGCTGTCGTACTGCATACATTTCCTGCCAAAGCAAAGCCTTCAACCGAGGGTGTCTCAAACGAGGTGGAAGCCTTGACCACAAAAAAGTTGCAGGGTACCACGAAGAGCATACCTCGGCTAATAAGTATAGTCGAGATTATCAAGCGGGAATTTTTGAAGGCACTCGCAGCTAAGCATTCGCCGAGATTGGCTGGATTACACCAGTACAACGAGTTTGGATGCCTCGAGGATTTGGGGTATTCAGATGATACTGGTGTCCCTGAAAAAGACAGAGCTACTGCGATAGCAGAAGCTTTGAGCGGAAAAAACCAGTATGTTCTACCCTCTGCTTCAGCATTGGTTCACTCTGACCGGCCTTGATAGTGTTGCTCAGCACCAAACGCCATACTTGAAAGTCACGCTATCTCATCGTGCACTCTCAGAACTGACTGAAAGAGGCGCAACGTAAGTCTCACTCTGTTCCTATTGAGTGCTGCCACTCAAATAGTCTCTTCTCCCTAGTCACCAAGCACCTGTCATTCGTAAACTGACCAAGTCGGCGAAACAGCGCCACAAGAGACGGGAGCTGGCTGCGAGGAAAGCGAATGGCGGAACTGATGCAGAAAGCGAAGCAGCTGCAGCTTCCGATAACAATGCTCAAGTTGCCCATGCCTGAAAGCGCACAACTTCGCCACCGTATCTCAAGTATTCAAATCGGAGAATGGTCACATTCAAGCAAACACGGCCAATACATTTCGAGGCCACCTCAAAGGCGTCAAGCTGAAGAACCGACTAAGGCTCTTGGGCTTTCATCACCACCTTTCACTCTTTTTTGTTCTCCTACCTTTCCCCTCCAGGGCGTTTGAATTCATGTCATCAAGTACGCTTTGGCCTCTCGCCAATGCAAGAGGCCGTTGTGGGTCGTCGTGGACATTCGCCCACTGAGTGTCACTTTCAGGGCTCTGTAAGTACACCTACCCTTTATTCTCTTTGCCACCTTTCTGACCCATACTTTCAGGGTAGTGGTCCGCACGATCAATCGAATGGCATCTAATCTCTGGTCAGAGCTTGCTCACTTGCCTGGTGCTTAGAACCAACTGTCCGCCGGATCGACTGTTGGCGCATCATTTACCTGCTTCTGAGATCAGGGCATGTATGGCAGACGGTGGCTGAGGGGGGGCTTCTCAAGATTCAGTGGATGTTGCTCTCCGAAAGTATCCGCACTACGTGGTTGCCTGTCGGGCTATTCTAGCTGCAATTCTTGCTTATCTATTGAAATGTTGTGAAGCCCATCTCGTAGGATTTTGTTTGAACAGAGGTCGGACCTATTCAATGGAGGATGCGTGGGTACACGATTACGGACAAAATAACATCATATTTCGAGGTAACACAGAGACAAATGTACAAGAGTAGCAGGATCTGGAGTTTACAATGTTTGTTACGATGCATATAGCATGACCTTGACGGGAAAGCACCAGGGATTGTACGAGTCAGTGCGCTCACTGGGCCAGGGGGAGGGTGAAGCTCTGGTTCGGGTCGACAGAATCGGTGGGCTTGAGGATGACCTGCCACAGAAACCCATTAGCAAGGCAGCTTGGTCAGATGCGCCGAGGACAATACGTACACTGCCATCACCGGAAAGCTGCCAGGCATAGCCAGAAGCCACAATTCTGAAAGGAAAAGTGTCAGTTAACTAGGCAAAAATTTCTCAAGCGGCAACGTACTGATTGCCAGATTGCTTCCACTGAGTCGCACCGGAAGTGGCCTTGACTTGCTGGCCAGAGGAGACACTGTCGACACCGACATAGGCATTATCAGCCCAGGCCTGGTTGCGGATGGTGAAGGTGCCATCGGGGTTGCTTTTGATAACCACTGTATGTGATCCAGAATTAGTATCACAAGTCTTACAAGTACTTGATATGGTCTTACGTTTTCATTGTCTGCGCCAGAAGCGAAGACAAACTCAACTGGAGTTCCAGCTAGGTTGGTAGAGAACCTCGCCACTTTCTGGGAGGCAGAAGACTTGATGTTGTAAGTTCCACTGGCGACCATGTTGAACAAATGTAGAGAGAAGTGTAAGGCTTTGGTTCGAAGAGTGGGAGTGCGTTTGGATCTGATTCTCTAACCTCATCGACGAAGGGCTTATATACACCTTCAGGGGGGCCATGTATTTGTAAGAATTGCCAAAGAGGACGAGGCGATAGTTCCAAATGGCGTGCTAAATGCCCACTTGGAAGTCAATCCGTGCGACGAGCACGTTCAAGTTGGTGATAATCTTCGATCTGGGGTGCAAATTTTGAAGCCTGAGTTCTGTAGCTGTGCATCCAACGGTCCGGGGATCTGTTTTCTCCTATTCTACCGAAGGAGACGATACTCCAACTCCAAGTCCAACTTGAACGAAATACCGTCCCGGCGTGGTGGATGACACGTTGCCCTGTGGGGCTGCTCTGAAGGTCCGGAACAGCTTTGTAGTGTGACCCTCTATTGTAGGGTGTTATGCTAAACGAGGTACGTTTTTGACGCTCTGGAAAAACAGGAGACCCAAGTTTGCGGGGGGCCTGGCTGGAAGATGGCTCCTTAGGACGTGGGCGTGGAGAATGTTAGGCAGCACTGATCTGAATTCTCAGGAAAGTACATCCGTCTTCTAAAGGTAACTCCGATATATCTACGCATTAGAGACGAGTACGTCTGAAATGGCAGAGTTCTTAAGGCGAGGAATAAGAAGGGGGTATCTGGAGAATAATTATCCCGGTGGCATAGGAGCCGCTGGTGTAGTGAATGCTTTGGGAGGCACCAGTAGAGTTCATTCATAGTTCTAATCGCAGTCGAGACGTTTCTGCCAACGCAAGCACATCCTTTGGGGCTATTCAACAAAGTGAGAGGCCATCAAGCAAGAAGGAAGGATATTGGGCGCTCGTTATGCTGACCAGCAACATCACGCGTTCACACCACAACATAATTGAGCGCTCATACGGGCCGCGTTGTCTGATTTCTTGAAGGTCTATACAAGCTAGTCACCTCGTGCGGAGGAGAATCATGTCGTTATAGGAAGGGGTCCAGGCTAGCGTAAAGTTTTTGGAAAACACCGTCATGTGTATGTCAAAAGCGTCCAAAGCAAGACCCCATATACGCGTAGAGCTTGAGGTATAATCAAGTGAATTGCGAGCGAATGGGGACATTTGCGGTCTTGAACGTTAGATTGATACGTCCTTTCCGAATTGAATGGCATTCCGGGTTTTTAGAAAGGCAGGCCCAGCATCAACTGGCAATCTAGATGACATATTTTACCGCGATACTTTAGACATGCAGCACTCTGTACTGCCTCCGTGCCGAAGCTGCCAGGAACAAGCTATCATAGTTGAGCACATATACAATATTATTCTCATGAGTGCCGGGGGCTTGTATGCCGGCCGATCGACAAGTCTTGGGATCAGAAACCTGATCACTTTGTGCGCAGCTTTAATCCCTTCAATTGACACTCATTCCATATCGCACGGAAGATCGGGCATAGTTCCATAGATCGACTAGTATTACATGACATGTGAATCTCCCTATGATCACTTCTATTCACGGTGCCATTCGTTGGTGTTCCAATCAGCTTCTGTTGCTTCCGGGGGGTGGAACGTTGCGGGCGCCCAAGCAAGTTCATTCTAGCCTTCAATGAGCCCACGTGTGAGATGAAGTGAAGTAATACGCGCCTGTTTCCCTTGCCAAACAATTCTTGCATGAGAGGTCACGGAACCAAAGTCGATATCGAAGTGGTAAGGGATCTCATAAGCCTTGTGAGAACCGCCCCAAGAGGTCTCGTGTACCTTCACCTCGTCGATTCGAAGGGGTCCAGAGATTTTGCACACTTCGCGAATGCCTGGAAGGAAGTTGTGCTCTAATAACGGGAATGGGCGAGGTGTTAGCACTCAGAACAAACACTCAATTAGTGGAAAAGACCTTTTTCTTCGTACAGCCAGTGGGGTTCGGAATCATCCGATGCGTAAAGGGTAGTTGACACAACTTGGGTGCCAGCTGGGCGCGTATCGAACAACTTGTTGAAGGACCCTTTACGAGTATCGCCATCCTTCAGGAGCTCTCCCTAGACCCGCAGTTTAGAAACTGTAATAAAGGAGTGACAGTTTGTCCTTACCTTACGGACAATGGTACACCATCCATGCTGAACGTATTTAACTCCAGCATGAGAATAGAGCCCGTGTTGAGCACGTCGGAGATGCTCCGGATTTGACTGATTGTAGCGAGTGACGACCTCGATCCCGTACGTATACGCAACTGCACGGGCTGTAACGAAGTTGTGCAGACAACTGTAAAGTCCGCCATCCACGGTCGGGCTCCTATAAGCAACGAAGGTTATTCGTGGAATCACCTCTTAAATAACTCGTAAAGCTCACTCTTGAATAGAACGATCACGCCGAGGAGCAGTGACCCTGATCCCGAGAGGACCCAGATTCTCGTTCAAACGTGCCTGAACTCCTGTGTCGTAGCTGTAGCCACCACCCATCACAAGAAACTGGACGACGTTGTAAGACAGCAATGCGAAGACGAAGGAGAGCTAACCTTTGGGTTTGAGGCAGCCTCCGTTCTAATGCTTCGTACGGTCTCTTGTATTAATTCAATGGGATCTTTTGCACTGCAAAGGTGCGTCAAGTCAGTTAATACAGCGGCCGGTAAATTTTTTGACTTACTCAGACTGATCATTGGGGCCGTTGTCACCAAGCTCTTCGGCAGCGGCAATTTCCTCAGCTACGGCACTTCCTGCCTCAAAGCCTGACAGAATTAATCGTCAGTCTAAGGGGAGGAATAGAGATGTAAAACGTAATACATACTGCGCGCTGGTAGAACCTCTTCGTAGTGAAGAGGGTTAACGCTGGTGACCTTGTAAAAGCCGAGATCGGTAGTTGAAGCTCCAGAGTTACAGATGAAAAACTGCAGTCCGACCTGAGAAAAATGCGAAGATGGATAAGACGCTGACGACTTTGTAAGAAAAAAGTGAAGTGGTACACACAGGCTTGGTCAACTCGGTCGCTAACCCGTGGTATAGGCAGTAATGGAGCGTTGCCTCGCTCTCTCTGGCAAAACGGACACAACTGTCATATTCGACGCCACCAGCACGATGGATAAGCTTCCGAACATTGACCTGCTCGGGCTCATTCCATCCGTTCGGAGCAACAAACACGAACAACCTGTGTTTCCAGAGGGCATCAGGAACAGCGTTCTTGGCATGGAAAGAGGCGGCCCCAGCATCGAAAAGGAAGCGAAGCCAATCCTCGTAGATTTTGGTCAACGAGACACCCTCTGGGGATGGGTCCAAGTCAGAGCGATCCAGATTAGAAACGTCGTTAGACCCAAGGCGGTTAACATGGCGCTTGAAAGCCTCGACAAGGACCCAGTCATCGTGCCTCCCTGGCTCGCTTGCATTTGCACCAAACTTCTTCGGAATGGGCTTCCCATCCCTGTAGCATAGACAGGAGGGAATGTCGATCATCTTTTCACGATGATATGGCCAAGTGTCGACCCTATGGACCTTCCCGACGAGAGTTCCAAAGGTGTCGCCATTCTTCGCATGAAGGAAGGAGACCGACTGGAAGGTCGATTATGAACATAAAGAAATTCCATCTGAATCGAAGAGGCTTACAGATCTTGCAGACCCAACGTCTACACTGCAGATTATACAGTCTGATTCAAAAGTCGCGTTGAGATCCATGAGATGGGAATGACCTGACTCGGACGATTGCTTGAGAGTATAGCCTACACGTTTGCGGGGTATTACATTCAGAGTCCCTAAGACCCCAGACAGGGCTCATGTTACCGCTTTCGAAATAGATTTTGGTTAGCAATCCCTTCGAGGAACTACCGTCTACAACGCACTGGCGGGAATTTGAAGAAGCGCCCAGAATTGCTGTACAGGCCGTCAGAGGAAACATATGGGTATCAGGCGTTGAGTGTGTCCTGATTACTTCCAGCTAACCCCAGGGATGAATTAGATCAAAATTTGGGTGAATGCACAAGTAAACGAGGGTGCAGTCGGTGACAAGAGATCGGGTACTGATTAGGATTCCGACCGAGATGCGAGGACAACAGGTGGGGTTTGATAGAAGTACAATTAACGCTCGCACTTCCATGCGGCTAGTGGAAGAGGGATGGGGACTGCACCGGTCTGTCGCCTAAATCCGTAGATGATCGACCCCAGAGCCTGTGGTCAAAGGGAGATACATAGTTTGGTGTCCTGGTGCCTAATAGGCGCCCTATATATTCCCGAAGTAGATCTCTACGGCGGCCACACATAAGCTTTAAGCTTTCTGATTGGTTGGCGCCAATCCCGGGTGTCATTCATTCATTGGAACATCAAGAAGAGCCACTCTTTCGCACTTCTGCCGAAACATAATTAACCTTGGCCGGCCTGGCACGAGGTCAAAGGACCTCGTGTCAAGTGTGCCCAACTTTGATGAACGTGCGAGTTCAGTTGTTTCCTTTGAAGACCAGAATTTAGTCACAGATCAAGTGGTGTATTCGTCATAGTGTACACAGGGCGAGAAGGATTAGGGAACACTTCCGGAGCAGAAGTCGTATAGCGTACAGGCAACAGAAATTATTGAGTTTAAAAACAAGAGATTCTCCCAAAGAACCTCAGCGCATGAGCATCATCTGCCATACCTGATTTGGGTCGTTCTCGTAGAAGGTCTGTAGAGAAACCTGTTGAAAAAGTTAGCATAGAACCTGTTTTCCAGGGAGGTCACCGACCTGCAAAGAATTGTGACCAGGTCTGGTTTCGTGAGCAATGGTCCAAGCGAGGTTCCCTGGGTAGCTTCGGATACTGATGACATATGGTTAGGGGATGGTTAGAGATGGTGCTGAAATGACGCACTAGTAGTTATCAGCGCCTTTAGCTCTGGTGGCATACCATCTTTTCTCGTTTGCAGAATCCATAGTCTGCCACGCTAAAACGGGGGAGGACGGAAAAGGTGCCGTTCCATCATAGCCTGTCAAGGGCTTTCGTTCGCGCTCCCAGTCCTTGTAACTTCCCAGATTGGGCCCGATGGTGAAAAGTTCCGACTCCCTGTCAAATGTGACTACCCACTACGCCATATCAGATGAGTGTCATGAGCGACTAGAAACACATCTTCTCGAGACTGACCTGCGTTTCAGTTCCTTGCGTATTCTTGCGACATCGCGCATTTCCTTGGCGCCGCTGAGTCTACGCTCATCCCAACAAGCCCAACCAAGGCCGCGTGGGTTCCTAGGATTGCAGATAGTATACAATCCAGAATTCACAATGGCTCTGCCTGAATCGCTATATGGCGGCGGTGGATTTTGCGGTGTCTCTTTGGAATTCGTAGTCCCCTGACGATCGCCAGTCGTGCCTTGCTTGTTGTCAGTGTTCTGACTCTCCTCTGCGGTCTTGCCATCTTGGTGGTCGTTCGTATGCCAATCGCTAATAGTGTCGTCTGGAGGCCCAAAAGCAGCCGATTCCCTCCCCAGAGATCCCTATATGGGTATGAATATCCGCCAATGTATACGAGTAGATATTACGTACGTCCGTCCTTCTCCACGAAACCATAGCGTTTGCAGTCACGGACCCGAAGTTGATGTCGATTGTGTATGTCGAACTGAAAGATGTGCGCTGTCCCACCAACTTTTCGTCGACCTTGATTTGATCGGTGTCGAGGTTGACTAGAATCTTGCATATTTCGCGCGCACCGGGAACCAGTGCCTTCCCTAAAGATAGATGAGAATCGAGATACCCTAACAACGAAAGAGGGCTTGATAATCACCGTGACCTTCGAAGACCCACTCTGGATTCTTCTCCTTTGTGGCATACAAAACGACGGAGATGGCATGAATGCCTGTAGGTCGATCTCTGAAGTGGACTGTGAAATCCTTCGTACGAGCTTCCCCATCCCTCACCAACTGGCCCTGAAGCAAACCCGATTAGATTGAAAAAAGAAGAGATTCAGGACACTTACGAGAGGGACGATCGTTTCCCAAGCGTATGGGACATAGGCCTTTCCAGAGATATAGTGCAAACCGTGTTCCTTACGACGTCTGTGCTCTCTGAGATTCTTGTTGAAAAGAACGCTCGCTACGCATCCGTAATTGTAAGGCGCTTTACGGGCAGTGATGAAGTTGTGAATGCAGCTGTAAAGAGCACCGTCAACAGTTGGTAACCCACGGCCATACGCCGCAAGTCTGAAGGTCGTGTCGTGTCAGCAAGTCGATGGGTTCACGCCATCGCTAAGCAGAGTACTTACTCGGATTCGCTGGCGTCGCTGAGGGTAAGCACAGTGATACCATGAGGCTTCAATGCCTCAGATATCCGTTCCCGAGAACGTATGTCACGTCCGCACCCGCCTTCGAGAACGATGAACTAAGGTTGATGAGGAATGATATAAATTTCATAGACCAATTAACATACCGCCGGGTTTTCGGAGACCCCGTTACGGAGGCTAGTTACATGCTTTAGTACGCCTTCAACTGGATCCATACTGCAATAAAGAATTTAGCGCCATGTACGAGGCGAGACCGAGGATTGGAGCTATTGACGTACTCCTCCTCATCGTCCGAAGATCCGTTCCCTTCATCATCCTCTCTGGCGGCAGATATCTCATCATCTACAATGCTTCCTACCGCGAAACCTGAAGGGAAGAACGACGGCGTTAGCTCGAATTAAATGAAAGCGAAACCACTGACTGTCCGCTGGTTTTACTTCCTCGAAATGAAGTGGGTTCGCATTAGCGACCTTGTAAAAGCCGATGTCCCCGGTGGAGACACCAACATTGCACACAAAGAAACTCAAGCCGAGCTAGAAATAGCGAGGAGTAAACAAAGTGCACCACCATAATAATTGAGGCGTAACTGACTGGTTGGGTTAGCTTGTCCAAACCGAGGAACAAGCCGTAATGGAGGTCGGCCTCGCTCTCCCTAGCAAAGCGAACATGGCTACAATTGTCAACGCAGCCGGCTCGATGGAGAAGTTCCCGAACGTTGGCCTGCTCCGGCTCGTTCCAGGCATTGGGGGCAACAAACACGCAGAGTCTCTTCTTCCAGACCGCGTCGTCAATCTTGTTGTCGGCTCGAAATAGCTTAGAGCCAGCGTCGAACAAGAATCTGACCCAGTCCTCGTAGATCTGATGGAGAGTAACACCATCGGGGAAGGGGTCGAAGTCGCCACGATCCAGCGCAGAAATATCATTAGACCCCAAAGAGTTTACATGGCGCTTGAAAGATTCAACCACAACCCACTTCTGATGCCGACTAGGTCGAGTGGCATTCACTCCGTATCTCACAGGCTTCTTGTCGGAATAGCAGAGACGTGAAGGAATCTCAAGGGATTTGTCTTTGTGGTCTGGCCATGTCTCGACCCTGTAGACCTTATCCTTGAGATTCTTGAAGGAGTCGTTGCGCTGAGCATAGACAAAAGAGATAGACTAGAAGGGAATAAGTCAATAGGTGCCTCCATGTCGCTGAACCTGCTTACCGAGGTAGAGCTGCCGACATCGATACTACAAATAACGCTATCCCAGTCGACGGTTTTGTATAGATACATAGTGAAGTTCCGAATTTAAGATGTAAGATACTAGCTTTGAATACTTTCGGTATACGGTGAACAAGGAGGGAACGGGGTAGTGCCCCACTGCCTCTTAAATTGCCCTTTCCTACTTCAGCGAGGTTGGCCCCCGGACAGAGGCATTTGTTTGGCTCAAAACACAGCAATGGAGGGTGGCAAAGATGAGACGATAGAGACGCATGACATTCTGCTCCTTTGGCCCTTTCTGTAAGCTATGGTGTAGGCGCTCAAGCAATACTGGGTCGAAAGGGGGTCGAGCGAAGGAGGAAAGCATGAGTTGGTTGGCCTGCCGAACGTCGTTGCCGTGATGAACCCGCAAACAAACACGAACAAATTATGACACCCCACCATCATTCCCAATCCTTCCATGAACGTTCTGCCAGATATTATTCTGCGCTTGCCCCGAATGCATGGGTAATCTTTGCCGGCGATATGAGGAAAGCCGAAGGCTACGATAAAAGCCAAAACTTTATTTCGAATCTCTTCTTGGATCTGTCACCTGCTGTTTTTCTGGGGTCCCAATATAACACCGCTCCTCGTTCAATCCCCATTGATTGCTCGTGCCTTTCCAAGTATAGGGTGACCCCCACGGCATCCCCCAAACGACTTCTGGCACGCTCGGCAGGCGCTTGCGAGCGCTTCTTTTTGAATTGCAACATTTGCTCTGTCAACTGGCCGGCTCCACAAGGCGAAGGCGATAATAGGTATCTTCAATAGCCTGAGATACCTAACACCGCAATCGCCAAGCACGGCCAGTCTCGGGGGAACCAACACAGTACTCTTTCGCTGAATCTGTCTAAAATGGTCGGTATTTTGAGTCGGGAGCTTGATTGAAGCTTTTTCTTGACCGATTAAGCCTGACTCTCTTCGAGGAGCCTAACCGAGAAATATATCTCGCTCTGAGCGTACATCTTCCAAGCCCAAACCAAGAAACCTTAAGTGGGTTTCTCCCCCAGAGTAACTGCGGCACATGTCTGACTGCCTGTTGGAGGGAATTTAATGAATTGAATGCGATTCTTTACACGCCCACGAAGGCACGGGATCTACTAACAATCTACACCCTAGATCCGAGGCTACTTGACATATGTATTTTCTTTCCAGTTAGCGCTAAGGCGCCAATTCCAGACTTCCTGATTTGAATGGCGTCATTTCAATCAGGCCGGGCACCAAGTTTCCCCGAAGGACAAGGTAGCCACTTGTTCGTAGGGATTGATGGGTTCAGAATAATTGGGACGAACCAAGAACGAAACTACCCTTCTGATAGAAAGTGGTTTGCATAGATTGATTTCAGAAGGATATGAGGCGGTTGATTCTAGTTGCCGTACGGCCGTTGTTTGAGTTCTTAATTGTATTGATGAACGAAATTGCCTCCGATGTTCTGCTGGCTACGTTCTTTAGGGAATATTCAGGATCTAAGCAGATGACCTGGCCTTAGCTCAGCCTGAGAGGTTCTCGGACCTATCTGAATCGGAATTGGCACCCTTCTTTCGCCCCTCGTTCTCTTGTCAGGAACGTTCTTGTTTGCGAGAGCTACGGAATAAAGGATCATCCCCTCTCCAGTATCCCTAGAGTCTCGATTCTTTTTATCTTTTTCCAGTGTCCGACGCCAAAATCTTGTGAATAGATTCAAAAGGATGCCATGATATAGCCTTCGTCGTGACTGGGCGAGCTCTAGTCAACCGTCAGAGACGTGGAGAAGGGATTCCTTGAGCTTTCTTGGTCAGCAGCAAAGGCGGGCAATGGCCGCGTTCTGAGTCTTAATGCTAAGCAGAGACAACAGCTCACTATTTGAGATTCTCAGTCACCCTCGAATAGCGAGATCTTTGAATGTTTTCTGCGCGCCAATAGGGTAGTGGGTGTTGTTGACGCAATGCCTACTTGAACTTCGGTTCGGGCCGCGAGTCATACAGACCCATGGGCGGGTTCGAGTCCCGCCTGGTGCAATATATTTTTCACGGGGTTTAGCTCTCTTAGCGGCTGACCAGGGAGTTTCGAGTGCGAAGCCAACACCATAGGATTCTAGGAAGAGCCGTGTTGTCACGTTATCACGCGTTTGTAACGTGTTTTTGTGTCACACTCCCAACTTCCGAAATCGTTCATTTCTAAGGCCTCGGCCTAAGCCCTGAAGCTTCGAAGCTTGAAGGCCTGATGGCGCAGTCAGCTCTTCTGCAATATCTGGGCAGCTAATTGCACATCGCTTCTAATATTAATAACATTCACATTTGATATGCGCAACCTGGGCCATTCGCAGAGCAAGCTGTCAACAGCCCGTGAAGGAAGATACGCCTCTCCGCATCTGCGTTTGCTGCAACCGAAAGGCAAGGTGCAGGAAATAGACGGTCGTTGTAAACCAACCTCTTAGGCTCTTAAGCAAGCTTAGCCTCGGCAGATATGGAATCATGGTTTCATCATACAACGCCCAGCCACTCCCGATGTAGAAATAGCGGTCTGATGAGATGACTATCGTGTGTGGCCACCCGTCCCATTTAAAGGCAACACCTTGATCCAATCCGTTCGCCTTCCTAAGTAACAAAATGCACCCGCCTACGGATGTCTACGAGCTTTTGCATTGGAATATGATGAATGGTGATTGCAATTCTGTCTTGTTCTTGTACTTGCTGAGATTAATTTATATTCAAGCCCACAGTGTGTTCAAACTCGGCCACAAGAGTATTGTGGAGAGACTGGAGGATCCACCAGTAGACGATTTGTATAACTTCCTTGGATACTGTGAAACTTGGGCGCTTGCTACGAAAGGTTATCACTATACGCAGGTTGGCTTTACTTACTTACCATAAGCCCTGATTCACACTCGTTTGCCAGGATAAAGTGACCTACCCTCTTTTGACCCAGAGAATGACATTTACTGGTGTCGACGAGCATTTCAAGTTGGTTAACAGCTCGATACCGGAAATACTTGCCACAATAGAGGTAGCTAAGGCAGACCATTCGAAGTTTGACGCCGGCGCGATGAAGTCGCAATTAGTGGCATTTGGTGATTCGCTGGTGCGTCCCCGATAATACTGAGCCCATTCAAAGCCTCATGGCGCATGCATTGTATCAGTTCCCGAAACTGGATGTTGAAGCCAGCCAGATGACGGCGCAGGCTTTAAACGCGGCCGGGTTTTCTGAGCACGACATGAAGGATCTAATCAACGGGCTGAGAACATGCAGAGAATCAACCGCTGATCCTTTCGTCATGGTTCCTTTCGTTGTCAGGTATTTATTTCCCAGAAACTTACATGTGCAATTCACTGAAGTAATGTAGCCACGTCCCTCCAGAAATGAAGCCGCACTGGCCGGAATTTCCGTGGTTGCTTAGAGTTCTCTTCATACCATATCTATTCTCATTACGCCATCCCGGGTGCGTCTTATAATATCCACTATCTTCCAGGCGCTGACTGCACACTAGGTATTGGAAATACTCTCCATACGGAACATCCTGACCTCCGCTGGCTGCGAGATGGGCAATGACACATACACCCGATAATGATATGAGTTACAACATATGTACTAGTACACGAGAACTTTGGCTTCTACTGGTTGATTTTGCGGCATTGAAATGCCACCATTACCACTTTGTGGGCCATCCATGCAAGCCCGGCCATCGATATCGCGGTCTGATACGAACCTCCACCCCTCTGCGGGCCCCGATGTCTTCCCATTCAAGCATTTCCTGGTCTGTACATTTGCCATGTGAATACATGTAAATTCGCTTCCACCCAGTCCCCTCTAAAGCTTCCGAGACCTTCTCCCCGCCATAACAGACCTCCCTTCGATCGACGTTTTTTCGTCTTTCAGGTCGAGCGATGAATAACGAGCAGCACATTGGACCACATTCATGGTTTGAAAGTGGAAGCCTTTTGGCGATGGTGAGATGTGTGCACCTGGTGGATGGAATGAGGACCGTCTTTAGTTGGGACATTTGGGGGAGTACGACGTCCAATGCAAATTGCTCTCCAGGGAGTGGAGAGTCTATGGATTGGTATAGGTAGAGGTCGACCAGAGTAGAGCTATGCAAAGTCAGGATGAACAATAAATCACGATTGGTTATGGATCTGATTTCACAAAGCCTGAGGCTCTGAAGCATGGGTACAGGAGAGGTTAAAAGTCTGCGGATACCATAGCTTGGGTAGGTTAACCTGGTGAGCAGTAGTGATTTGAGAGAAAAGCTCGGGTCTTGTTGTTCTGCAGGTTCAGGGCTGCGGACTTGAATTCGGCCGACCGCCGGGTCGCTGCTTTGATTATCCCTTAATCATACTAAGGCGTGGGCATTGAACAGAATTTCACGCACCTAGTCGACTCGTCTTCTTCCTCCGAGTCCGAGTCGAGATACAGAAATGTCCCGGCGTAGTTAGCATATCCTTGGATCGACAGGGTTTCAAGTCGCTGCCAACCTGCGATAGCTTCATACATCACGTTGAATGGCTGTGGCTCTAGGTTCAACATTCCGGGGGATACGGAAAGCTGAAGAACTTGTTGAAGCTCGGAGAGGGGTTCCTTGAGAGACCGGATGACCAGATGGCCAGTCTCCACGACTTTGATCTGTGGTGCCAGCCGGAGGACTGCAGCATAGGCGGTGATGTCCTTGGTTGAGGACGTATTGGATTCGTTAATCTCCGCCTCGTCAAACCAGGCTTTGAATCCTTTGATGAAGTTTCGCATTGCTGGCTGTGCCTCCAAAGAACGAGCAAGAGGGCGTGGATCATAGACGGCATATTTCGTGCCAATTTTTTCGAAATATACTCGCAAAACAAAATGCCAAGATCTCTTGACCAAAGCACATGAGAGTATGGGCCGCCTCCAGTTACGATCGTCCGGCCACTGCGGAGACGACGCCAGACGGACGATGCTGAGAAGGATGTCGGAGGGGAGGCCATCAATCCAAGTTGGTGTGCCAGTCTCGCGGCGAAGAGGTACTATTTCGAACCTAAAGGATGGAATAGGTACATAGTGCACGCCAACGGGCTCTCGCATAAAGGGATAAGAGCTCTCCAGGACAGTGATAAATGAAGTCGAGGGGAAAACACGATCAAATGCAACATCGTAGGTCGCTCTGAGCGCATGAGACGATGCGACTCCCGCGCTTTCAACGGGTGCCAGGATATAAAGGCCAGAATCGGTCTTTCTCTTCCATGATTTAAACTCTAGTATCAACGTGTAGACGTCTCGCATAGCTCCAGTTGCCTTTGCCTGTGCAAGAACAGCCGTCGAAGTTCTTGCACGGGTCACCTCCGAGAAGCCGTTGACTTGAGTTGATTTGATGCACTGGCGAATATGCTATTGATGTCCGGAGTCATTCTTCAGTCAGAGTTGGGAGGATTGGGGACATCATAACCTACTAAAGGTAGACAATCCCGTTCTTCGTAATGTTCTTCGAGGTCCTTTTTGCAGACAATAACAATTCGGAGACAAGAATAGACTCTTGACAATTCTTTGCTCATTGTGACGGAGAGCAAGCAGACATCTGTCCAACGTGTCGTGAAAGATCCTGGAGTTGAGTTACTCCAAGAAACCCAGCAGTGTGGAGGACCATGGTGTTGTCGGGTCTCGGCCATTTAGGATTCTGACGACTATTTTAGGGCCAGCCCTTTGGTAGCCTGAGAAGAAAAGACGTTCAGCACGTCAGTAAGCTTCGAATATAAGGCATTTTCGTTACCCTGTTTCTGAGGTATGTCTCTCGAGTTGCAGGCGCAAGTTCAGACGATGGAATAGCTGTTTGACTCCGGGCCGTTCTGACCATCTGATCAGTCCTCGTCGGTCACGTGCGCACGTTACCGAAACGCGTACTTAGCAGGTACATATGTACAGACGCGTCCATTGCAAGGTCCATCAGGCTGGCCAAAAGAGAAGACAGGTTACACGTTGGAGAATCTCATGGGGAGATGTGTTAACAGAATAGATCGTACAGTTCTATATGAAGTAAAGAAGAGATTCTACAAGGTAGTTCAAACATCTGAATCATCTATATACGCAAACCCTCTCCGTCCCGCTGGCGACCCTTTCATCACTTTATCCAAGGCCTTTTCATTCAGCTTTTCGTGACGAGAAGAGGCCTGAGTTGGTGCCATAACTCGAAGAGTGGCAGGTATGAGCGCCGTCAGAGTTTCTGTGACCACAGCATCCAGCGCGGAGAGAAGAGCTGGGTTCAGGGCGGCGCTAGAATCAGACTTGAGCTGTATAACGATGGTGCTTTCAATAGCGGTATCGTTGGGTCGGCTGAGGGCTTTAGCTTGAGTAACGAGCGCCTTTGAAGGAGGAGGCAGAAGATCTGGAGAGATCTCCGCCACGGTGGTATCGGAGTCGCTGGCAATGACGGTGGCTTCCCGAACCTGCATCTGAGTGGCTTTGGTAAAGGCATCGGGGCAGAATCACTGGTGCGTACCTCGCCATTGTGGTCCTTGACATATTTTCCAGCGCCGTCAACAGCTCTAATCGTCACCATCAAATCATAAGAGGCGGGTCCCATATTTTCTAGTCTGTCGCACTGCAATACGTCATGAAGCCGAGTCGGTCAAAGAACAATGTTACCAGGAGACGACATACGCGACGAAAAGCATCTGAGCCCATAAGAATCGCCTTGAAGAAGAACACAAACGCAAGTGTACGAGAGACACCCGGTGCCAGAGGTCGCAGAGCCACAAGATAGTTGATAAACTCGTCAAGGCGGGCGGCACGGGCGGCGCGGGTGAACTGAAGCTGAAGAGCTGGGAAGAGAACTAGAAATAGTGCTCTGCCTTCCGTCGCAATGACATCGATAAGATGCTGGAGGTCTTCATCGTCATATGTTGCAGAGAGTAAGAGGGTCCCAATACTGGCCAGCGTGAGCGACAATGCAGATGCAAGTTTCTTGTACGTTCGAGGATGCCCGGCTTTATCCTCAGATGTGAGGATTGACAGGCCCAACCGAAGCACGCCTAGAGATGCGAGAATTGGGATGAAGAGCATAGTTCGTCTCGTTGACCTGGTTGTCGATAAGAAGATAAGAGGTCACCCTGTTTTTATGCAATTCAAAATCGAAAGTCGGCGTGGAAAGTTGCCTTTGTTTGCATTGAAACGTGTTGGCTTGGGATGACGCTGACCCGCGGATGACGTGCTTCTCGAGTTCATGGCATTAGACAGAAACTGTCAAGGAATTCGAGACGCTTCTTTGAAGGCTCAAAGTGCAGATCTTCGATTATCTATAACGTTAGCAATTGAGTCAATTGCGCGGTAAAGACCAGTGCGGGAAACGAGGCTGAGTTGATAACAATCAATGGGCAGATGCACTTCCAAACTCAGCCTGCAAGGTCTATTTTTCGGTAACGAGGTGTCCAGGACACTTCAGCCAGCACAAGCCAACAGAAACGCGAAGATCGAGCCAGTAACGCGGAGAAGAAGGAAACCCAAGTCTGTGTGTGCCCAAGTCGTTCATCTGACATCGTTTATCTGACAGACACGCGGACCGGTTCTCACGATGCAAGCGACCCTCATCGGTCTTTTGCCAGTCTCCTTGATCCTGTTCGGCATGCTGTGCAACTGCTCTGGTCAGAAGACAAGTCCAGAGACCCTTGATACGGTCCCCGTCAGTTCAAAAACAACCCAACAAATGTCCGCCCATCTGGCTCCCTGATATCCCGCCATCATGCCCCTCGCTTCGCAGGCCAGGTCCTCTAAGGCCAAAGCGAAGGCTGTCATAACCTCAAAGGACTCTTATAGCCAGCGAACAACTCCTTCCAGCCTTATACACAAGGACTCAAAAGCGCGAAACGCCAACCGGAAGCCAGTCGCGTTAGTCGACACCAACCTAAACTCCTACGACCGCACGGACCCATTCTTCGCGTTCAATACCCTCATCAAGCTTCTCGGGTCTCTACCCTCTCGGATTGGAGGATGTCAATTCAAGTTCACGCCGGACGAGCACAAGCTCTCCCTGCACCTCCTCTCCATCGTGGAGCCTTTCGTCGGGCTAACAGCGTCCAGACGCTCAATGACGCGTCAACCGACTGAAATCCTCGACTCTATCATCTTCCATATCCCATCCAGACGCGACTTGCTCTCCTTGGCTCTTTCGTGTCATCGGATGTACGATGTTATTTTCCCGAGGCACTTTAATTATCGCCATATCCGGTGTCGCGTCTCGTCGATAAGCGTATGGAACCACTTGGTCGTGCATCGTTCGCTGGCAAAAAATGTTAGACGATTGGAGATCCTCGATGAACGGTCGACGTCCGAGGCAGAGATAGTCCCTCCTGGGATTTTGGTCTCGGATACGGACCTAGAGTCTACAGATGACGAGCTGGCATTGCATGACAAGCAAGAGAGATATCTCGTGTCTGCATTGCACAAGATGACTGCTCTAAGCTCATTCTCTTGGTCCTGCAACCATTCCCCTATCTCCATCGATAATGTCTGGCCAACACTCCTCAAGTGCCATTCATTAAACGAAGTCGAGATCAACGACAATCTCGTCTTTTCTGCGCTTGCAGATTCAAGCGGAGGCGAGTCCGCCAGCAAGTCTCGGCGTAAGCCCGCTATCGTAAGTCTCCCCCACCCGACTTTGCTACAATCCACGTACTAATCTGGCCTATGTTCGGTGTACACAGCTCCCAGGGATGACAACCATCTCCATGCGCTCAACACCGCACATCTACGGCTCCTCCAAGCAGCCCACCCTCTCCCGCATCTCCAACATTCTCAACCACTGCCCCAACCTCCAATCTCTCGAAATCACATACAAGCACCCCCGTGCTTCCCATGCCCCCCACCCTCTCATCACAGCTGGCGGTGGTGGTGGTGGACCAGCGCTGAGGCCACAAGCAGACGACCTCCTCCTTTCGGGCCGCTGGCCCAACCTGACGGTCTTGACGTTGACGAATCTCAGGTGTGCGCCTGCTGGGGGATTCGATTCAGCCGTCGGGTTCTTGGGAGCTCATTCGGGATTGGAGGTACTGCATCTGGATTTGGGGATCGGCGCCGGTGGAGGTGCTGGACAAGCACAAGGAGGACATTCGAGGCTGGCGCTGGCACCCAACACCTTACCTCGATTGAAGGAACTCCAGGCGAACAGGGATGTTATGAACGCTGTCCTTGGGTGTCCTTGTGATACCCCAAGGCCTCTAGAAACCCTGAAAGGATTCAGGCTCTCTGGACACTCCACGTCAAACCGAACATCTTCAGATCTGGAGTTCCTGACCAACCTCCGCAACTCATCCCGGAGCATCAAGAGGATTGACCTCACGGGGTGGAACGAGATGGAGGATATACGAAGGGTGGTGGAATGTGCACCTGGGTTGACCTGGTTCGACGTTGGCCGGAAATCTGGGAGTTCCCTCACCAGGGAATACCAGGGAACCGTGGCAGGAGCAGGCGCTGCGACAGGAACGGCGTTCAACACCCTCGAATGGGCGGCCCTCCTCTCCTCCCTACCCGATCTTACAACCTTCCATGGTATCAAGTTCTTCTACGAAGTCTCGCCCCTCGCTGCACAGCCTGGCGTCACAGCGACGAATACGAATATATCGATGGCGGATAGGAGTAGGATTAGGAAGAATGACGAGGTTGCGGCGGTGTTGGCGTGGAAGTGTCCGAAGTTGAGGAGGATGGATCATTGGGAGGCTGGGAGTGGGGAGGGAGGTGCATCCGGTGGTGGGAAGGTGGTTGTGCTTGTTAGGGATAGAGATGGGAGTGCCGGGCATGGACATGGACATGGCCCGGGTTGGCCAGCAGGGGCGGAGAAGGAGAAGGCTAGATGGGAGGTTAGGAGGGTTAAGGTGTAGGACACTGAGCAGAGCTCGGCCGGATACACGGATATGTAGAAGACAATGGACAAGGAATTGAATTACATTGGCATTCCATTATGATGAGCTGAAGGTGGTACAAATCCGAAAAAGTGGATGGTTAAATAGGTAGTGTACAATCTTATTTTCTCTTCTGCTTTGCAAGGAACCAGCTCTCTTCACGCCTCCTCGAAGTTCTATGACCCTCACTCCTCTTCAAGCCCATGCATTTCGCCCCTTGACGACGACGAGCCAGCAGCAGCGACAGCCGCAGATCCTCCATTCTGTTCCTATAATTTCAGCCATATTCATCATCTCCCCACCATCCCCAACATAAAAACAGCTGAACGCAACTCACCTGTCTCAACTTCGCCAAATGAATCTTGAGCGTCTCCGCGTAATTCTCGAACCCCAACGTAGACATAGCATAAAGGATATCTTCTCCACCTATAGTTTTCCTCTTCTCGAGTTGACATTTCTCCGCCGCTTCAGAGGTGATGAATGAGATGAATTCGGAGACACATTCTTGGACGCATTCTTTTGCGTCTTTCGCGATTTTGGCGGTGGGCGGGACGGAGGATTTCATTATTCTTGCTACATTTGCGATCTATAACCACAAAAATAACGACTTGTCTGAGTGAACGATGAGGGAACTGGGTTAGGGAAGTGAACGCACTGGAAGAAACCGATCCTGTTCTCTGTATTCACCGACTTCTTGCTCCGTTATCGGCGCTGGTTCTGGCGCCTCCGGAGGTGTTGTACTGACATCTGCAGACCCTGACTGGGCAGGATGAATCGGTGGAAGTTCAGACATGGCTTGTTCACGAGGTCGCCGGATCTCAGCAAGTTACAGTTGCTAACACGAAGCCCTGGGTCACTGGTTGCGTCAAAGTGAGTCACAGAACCAAGAGTCTGCGTTAACGACGCGTTGACAAGATGTTCTCGAGAGCCAGGTAGGTTCAGAGAAGTACTGGAACGATGAATTGGATGGATCTGTGGGAGGAAGCGTTGGCAGCGACCAACATCGAAGGTTGAGTCTAGGCCTGTTCAGCGTGTTTTTCGAAGGTTCTGTAGCCGAACGGATCGGGGCGGATACCGGAGATGACAGGGCATGGTCTTATCTGATAAGAATTTCGCTGCTCTTTTGACAGTGATATCGTGCCAATTTACTGTCTACCTCATCAAGAATAGTCCATAATCCTCGATATTTAAGCCTTTATTCATATTTCTCCGATGTCAAAGGGATTACCACTGTAATAATGGACTTGGTGTAAGGTAGTTGCTTTCAATATCATCTTCCGCTCAAAAGGTTTTCATCTCTGAGACAATGTATATATCCGCCCACTTTTCCAACCTTTTGAGGCAATGCTTGACCTACGTCAATGTAGAACGTCGACAAGGGAGACCTGCAGAACTTGGGGCGGAGAGCGGATATCAATGGGCTGCGGAGATCTAACCGATCAGCAACCGGATCAAGGATTGATCCTGCCACAAAGCCACGCGACCTTGTTCCTCAACCACCATCCCCATAGCTGCCGACCAGTACTTTGGGTGATTGCTACGAAATGCGTTCTACATCTGCTTGGCTTTTAACCATCATCATGGTCCCATAAACATAATCTTGCTTGAACTCTTGGAAGAATCTGACAGTTGGCAAGTCCAAGGCCGCTGAGAACTCACAAAGAAACTCGGAACGGGCCACTCGATCGCGCTGAAAGCTTTTATTGTTCCTTTTGAGCCGCCCGCATCACCGTTCCTCCTCGATTTGTATTGTATTTTCCGATTTTTTCTCCGGGTGCTGCCAAGCCTTCGAGCATGGCCGGAATGATTATGCCGTACTGGCTTAGCATTGTCCGAGTGCTCGTTGTCAATAAAAGCGATGGCGGACTCAAAAAGCAGGGTCTCCTGTTCCTCTTTCACCACACCCTTCCTTTTCTCTTCCCAGACTCCTCCGTCTTTCTTTCCCTTTCATTCTCCTCTTCTTCGTCGGCTTTGCACTTCACTGCGTGTTGTGCCTCCGATCTTCTAACACATTCATTGGTTTCTACTTTATTCATATTTTTTATCACGGGTTGAATCGAAACCGGGCAAGAACCGTTGCAAAGTAAAGAACCGCAAGCGCAAGAATGGCAGTTTTCACACCCGCATTCCTTACGTTCATCGCAATCGCGATATCGAACCTTCTTACTGTTCAAGCTGCTCCTTGGCCCATCCATTCGAGGCATGCAACACACCGTGTCCGACATGTCGGACGCAGCCAACTTACGGTTTCGACTTATCACCCCAAGACTACTTTCAAGGTACGGTTTTGTGACCTCATTTCCCTCTCTTGTTGAAAGCTAATTGTGATGTCCCACAGACTTTCGGTGCTAACGGCATAGCCCAAAAGGCACCTACTGTCAACTCCCTCATTGCTACACCCGCTATCAATGATTCTGCAATCTCGTTTATGGAGACCGAGCTTGGATTGGATCCCACCAAGGTCGGATATAGGTCAGGATTGATCGATGGCAAGAGCAAGTTTGCGTATGTCAGGCAGACCCATGTAAGCCTTATCTCTTAGACCCCTACTTTTTGCGTGTAACCTGACCTGTTTTCTGATAGGACGGCGTACCCTTCGTCAACGCTGTAGCCAACATCGCATGGAACAATGGGAAAGTCGTTTCCTATGGTTCTTCCTTCGTCAATACCTGTATGTCGTCTGCATCTCCTCACCTTCTATCTCAGACTGACTCAGCCCAATCTTTCGTATAGCCAAGATCGCAGATTCCAAGCCTAGCCGCTCTCTCGCTTCTATTTTGCCCTCTATCGAAGAACAACTCGGTGGCAACTTCAACAACCACACCCCAAGCGTGGAATACCTCGCCCGCGAAGACGGCACCGTCTCCCTCGTTCATGTGGTCCAGATCAGGAACGAGACCGAAGGGACTTGGTTTGAGGCGTATGCTTGTGCGCATACCGGGAAGCTGCTCTCTGTTACTGATTTCGTTTCGCATGCTTCGGTGGGTTTGCACCCCCGATTTGTATCGAGTCACTGGCTGATGATATATGTTCATTTCTAGTACACTGTTCTCCCTATCACGAAGCAGATCTTCGATGAGGGTGTTGAGACTTTGACCGACCCTCAGGATTTGAAGGCTTCGCCCTTCGGCTGGCACAGTGACGGGAAGGATACTACCAATGAGACCCTGTAAGCCCCTGCCACCTCCCCCTGCCACTTCTTTGAGCTAACCACTCCCTCCCTCCCTCCCTCTAGTGGCAACAACGCAGCAGCTTTCATCTCGGCCGGCACCAGAGGCGCCGCCCCAGTGACCGCCCAAGAAACCTCCGCCAACCAAAACTTCAATACCAAATACGACGATTCCTTCGACCCGACCCGTCAATCCAACATCCAAGCCTCCCTCACCAACGCTTTCTACATCGCCAATACGGTCCATGATATCGCGTATCGGTATGGGTTCACGGAGAAGACGTTTAACTTCCAGGATTCGAATTTCGGGAATGGAGGAGCGGAGGGGGATAGTGTGCTTGTTTCGGTGCAGGATGCGAGTGGGTTGAATAATGCGAATTTCGCGACGCCGCCTGAGTAGGTTCTTCCTTGTGCTCGTTTGGAGATGAATGGTGCTGATGTGGGTTGGTGATCTTAGTGGCCAATCTGGTGTTTGCAGGATGTTCATCTGGGATTTGACGAACGTCAGTCCACCTTTTCTTCCGGTTTCTTAGAATTTTTGTGCTAACTTCTGACTGCAGCCACGCAAAGACGGTGCTATGGAGAACGACATCATCGTACACGAGATGACCCACGGTATTACCAGCCGCATGACCGGCGGTGGATCTGGCAGGTGCCTCCAAACGGTCGAAGCAGGTGGAATGGGCGAAGGCTGGTCAGATGCAATGGCCGAGTGGGTCCAGCAGAAGTCAGCCACTGTCAATGATTTCGTCGTCGGGCAGTACGTCACCGATAACGCGAAGGGCATCAGGTCTGCCCCCTACTCAACGGATGCGTACGTTCTCTTCCCTTCCACCTGTTTTAGAGGCTTAAGCTGATCGATATTGGATAGGAAAACCAACCCTCTCACATTCACGGACGTTGCTAGGCTCAATGAGGTTCATGCCATTGGCGAGATTTGGGCGAATATGCTGCATAATGTCTACGCTGAGCTCGTTGCGGAACGTGGCTTCTCCAACCAGGCGCTGACGAACCCTGATACGGATGAAGGCAATGTCGTGTTCATGCACCTCTTCATCGACGCCCTGCTGTTGCAGCCTTGCAATCCTACCTGTAAGCAACTGCTGCCATTCTTTCTTCGCCTTTACCCGGTCAACTGACTGAAGCCCTTTGTACCTATAGTCATTGATGCACGCGATGCTTGGATTCAAGCTGATGAGAACCGATTCAATGGGGCCAATAAGTGCACGTTGTTCAAGGCTTTTGCTAGCCGTGGTTTGGGATTGAATGCTGGAGCTGACTTCAAGAACAATTTCGATGTTCCCGCCGGGTGCTAATTCTGTGGTTCGAGGGAGTTTGTGGATTTTGACGTGTTGGGGAACCATTCTTTTATATACATTTGCACTAGATGCAGGAGTTACAACTTTGGGTCTTTCCGAGATAAACTAATACGAGAAATTGAAGGGTTTCGTGAAAGCATACCAGTAATAAGGGAGAATAGATATGAGAGATATATGGTGATGCAATTCCAGTATCAGAAATGCTGTATAACCCGATGAAAATCTCGACGATGCGCAACCTCCCGTCCTTTTTGAAATATTTGGAATATTAGCCTCGTTTCTTCTAGTACCCACTTGCTGTGAAGCTCGCTAGTGGGTACCGTGAATGTGATGGTGCACCATTCGGTTTCCTCCAACGCTTGTAAGAACACCTTCACTTCCTCGGCGGGGATGAGGATTTCAAAACGAGCCCCGTTGGGACGTCGGCTGGTTCAATAGCAGTTGGTCGGGGGGTCTCTTTTTTTCCGTGAGATAATGTAGGGAATGGTCATAGAAACATAAATATACACATATAACCTAGACGTATTACAGCGTTACAACACTTCTAGAACCTCCACCGCCCGTCGTCATTTGTAGCAAACGTGAATTTGATACCTCGACGTATTGCCACCTCGTTCGCCTGCTTGGCCAACAGATGCACTGGTACGTCATTCACGTCAAACAGACAAAGATTGGCGTCGTTGTACATTCTAATTTCGGTCCATCCAGTCGTTTCCATCGCATCCAGTAAGCTAATATCCCTCATCTTGTCCCAAATGATTCCGGTCCCATCCTCGACAATATCCACCACGCATGAGGTGCCCTCCCTCGGGGATTTCCCGGCTATGATGAAGGGGCTTAACCCTTGTCTCTTGACGTGCAATTCCGTCAGCGCAGCCATCTGAGGCAAAACTGCTTCTAAAGCATGTTGCTCTTGATATTCTACGGCGAGGGGGGGTGTGAATTGGAAATCACACAGCCATAACTTCTCCAATGATTGGGATATTGTGGAGAGTGCGGCCCTCAAATCCTGATTGGAGATGCCCCTCGGGTCCAAGTACTGGAGGTATAAACTACGAAGTTGACCAGCGGACCCAGAAATCAATTTCAGAAGGAGCGGTTCGTGAATCTGGCAGTTCATAACACGCAACGACTTCAAGTGAGTTGTTAGAGGCTGGGTCTGAGACTGCGGTCAGATCTACTTCCGGATACAACAGTGCATTTTTACGCGCCTGGTGACTAGACCCATCATACCCAGTTAGTAGTTGTCTGTGAGGGGTTAACATTAAAATACCTTTTGGTACCAACAGGATATTCTAGATTCAAGATTTGGAGCTCTTCTAGTCTTGTAGCACTATTTATGGCAGCGAAGAAATCGTCGAAGCTCGTACAAGGAGGCTTAGCTTGCCAAAATGGTTTAAAATCAACCACCAGGGTATTTAGCGACGAGGCGTGTGGAATAGCCAGTTTAAGCATTGGCAGGAATGAATGAGTTGTTTGGAGGGTCTTTATACACGGGGAGCGCGCAATGATGGAGGCTATAGTTTGGCGAGCTTGGCGTGGGGCAGGATTATCAGGCTGGATGCTCGTACCGATCGTGGCAGCGAACATTTCAGTATCAAATGAGGTAATGTGCTTTGTGAGTTCGGGATGATCGTCCAAAAAATCGGACAGCGCAGATAGGTTTATGTCCGCCATACGGAATTGGCCCAAGGATTCAAAGAAAATCTCCCGAGCCACGAGCCACGCCTTGCAAACCAAGCCATAATCGAGCAACTCACGCACGGTGCTCCACTCAGGAATACCGATCTCATGATCTTCGAGAGTTGGCATTCGAAAGATCGCCTTGATCACCACAGGTGGAAGATTGGAAGCATAGGCTGCACCAGGTCGGCGACTCGGAGTAGTAGGGTGGATGTTGATGGATGTATGGCCCACGGGGAAAAAGAATACGGGTGTTGCGGCGAAGAAGGCTAGCCCGCGGACATGAAATGTGAAGGGATTCATCTGCGTAGCTGGAGATTTGCAGTCCAGTACAATCTTCCATTTAGTCCCACAATAATCCTTCGAGGACAATGGTAGAAGATCAAAGTAGTAATCATAGTCGTTGTATTCCATTTTCAGAACGACAGTGAAACTTGCCGAATTGCTTTTCTCAGCGTTACGGGACTCTTCCCGCGACGACGCAGGGCGGAGGCGGCGACTCTGAGCCTTTGAGCGAGGTATCTCATGATTCTCTTGGAAATCATGGGGGCCAAAGGGGCACAGATCAAAGTGCTGGAAGAAGATTATTACACAAAAGCCCAGATTACGATGTTGATTACTTACCACTTCAGTGAACTCTGTCCATATTTCGTCATAGACAACAAGTAGTCTTACACAGTCAATTTGCCCAGGCGGGGTTATAGTGACGGTAAAACAGCAACCGGAAGACTCTGGTTCAATACGTTTGATATTGGTGGACATCCAGAATGGTTCAGGGTGGCTATCCTTTGAATCAAGCATGGTAAGAGTGAAGGTGCGACGCGTCGTAGTAATCTGTCGAGCTGGAGGCCCGTCGAGCCTCAAATTGCTCCTGTTGGTGTCGATGGCTTCGGAACCGCGGACCGTGGAAAATCTCTCCCTTTACGGGTGTGCAGCGCCACCATGTCGCTTTGCCGACCACCAGTAGCAGCTGCCTACACCAGCAAGCTGTCATACAGTCTACGATGGACGATGAAACCGCAGAAATCGAGCTGGTATGTCTGGCACAGGCTATAGAGAAACATACTCTGACTCTACAAATCGAAGCTAGAGCAAAATCTGAATAAGACCCGCCAGCTATCCAAACGAATGATATGTAAGTGAACTTCCTAACATTTCAGTCCAAATCCTCATATCCTCAGCCCTGCTCGACAGCTTTGACGGCAGGCTAGCCAAGCTGGAGAAGTCAATACTGCCTTTGTATACTTCGACCCAAGTTATCAACAAACGAGCATCGAGTAGGCGGACTTCCTCTCGCATCAAAACTTCTGTTAATCAGCCCCCGAAGATATTGAGAAAACCCTGCTGAAAATCAGCGAAGTCTCAAGTAGTGCTGACGGAATTGCTGCGGAGCAAACGCTGATTCTACGTGGGTAGGTTTTCTCTATTAGATGTGCCGTCCCTGGTCACTAACATTGCCTCAGACCGCAGGTCGGCCAGCTCGAACGGTACAAGGAGGCATTGGAACGACTCAATGTTAGCATCCTTCTCAAATCCTCCGACCTTGATACAGAGACAACGGTAAGTCTATGGCAGTGCTCTGATGCGACTTCTAAGCTCATCAACTTGTGTAGGCGCAACTAGTTGAAACTGGCGCGAAGAAACTCTCCCAGCTGTACACCAAGCTTGTAGCAGAGATTTCTTCTGGTTCGACCCCTGTTCCAGGCTCTGACTGGCACATGCTACCACCACAGCCCTCGATTCTCTCAAATCTGCGACAAATTGTTGGTTTCTTGAGGACGCTGCCATTACCTGCAACCCACCCGTCTCATCCTGCGGCTCCTTCAATCTTGTCAACTCTGAAAGAGGCGCAGAAGGGATATGCTGACATGAGAGGCAGTTGGGGCCAGAAATGCCTCGAGGGACAAGGAAAGAGGGTCGTGGATCGTGCTGATACCATTGACGTAGTGGCTGCGGGGAAGGAATTCGGAAAATGGGTAGAATTGCTATTGGAGGTTGCTGAGGTACGTTGTAATAGTGGCAGGTCATCGATTTCGCTAAGGGTTACTTTCAGGATGAGCATCAGCTGTTGACGCAAATGGTCCCCTTGCCGTCGCAAGCCACGTCCGCTTATAACGCGCTCCTGGCGCCCTTGTTGAAGCTCTTCAACAATACCCTGACGTCCCTCGTGGGCCTCATCAAGAGGTCTCTTCACAAATATACGTTCTTGGCTCTGTCTGCCTACGAGGCACTCCTCTCGCTTCAACCCAGATGGGAAGATGTCCTGTCTCGTCGTGGTGCCGAGAGTAGAAAGGACACCAATGACTTCAAGGAAGGGCTGCACACACTTCGTGCTGTATGCCTGCGGAGCTTCCCAGAGTTCCTTGCCGACCTCAAACTCGGTTCAATGGGCAAAGGTGGCGAACTGGTCACCACCGGGCTCACAGACTTCTCGATTTCGGTATGTCACGCACGTTCGTCTCCCTTACTAGCATCTCAATACAAATGTGCCTAGACTGTCAAATATATGGAACGGCTGCCAGACGTCAAGAGCGCGGTTGAATCCGCGTTGACGACACTCGGGGACGGTAACTGGAAGATGGGTGAAGGTGTTCAAGTGGGCAGCAAAAACGCAAAACCTGAATCTGCTGAAGAATCTGTCATTCTAGAACACTTTACCTGTACGTCTATCCTCCTTCCTTGCTGGTCTTCTCCGCATGGCATACTGATGGATGAGTGATATACAGACGACGTGGTTCAGACAGCGACTACCAGTTTGAATACCTTATCACGGACATCCCGGCGGCCCGCCATCGCCGCCATTTTTCTATTGAACAACATCTCGTATTTACGGCATCATCTACTTTTGGAACCAGTGCATCCTTCGCTGCCGCTACTACTTTCGAAACAGACTAAGGAACACCTGGACCAGAGCTTCCGCAAGGCGAAGGCTGGATATTTTGATGCCAACTTCGGCACGCTCACCCAGGCGCTGACAGATGATCCCAAAGAGAAGGCAAATAGAGCAGCAACAAAGGAGAAGCTCACGAGGTTCTACGACTTGCTGGAAGAGGTCATGGAGCGCCATAAGTTTGCAAAGGTTATGGAGGACGACGGGGACGGACGAGAACAGATCGGGGAAGAGATCGTCAAGCTTGTGGTACCCATTCTACAACGCTTTTTGCAGAAACATCGTGACAAGGAATTCAGTAAAAGTAAGGATCTTACGCGTTCTAATACCTGTCTGAGTGCTCACAAGACCTCTTTTCTGTCTCTCCCGGGAACCAGATCCGCAGAAATGTATGTTCCGCTCAATGGTCTACACCCCGATATTCTCGTAAATGGCTAATACTTATCTTTTGGCAGATATCAAATTGTCGCCGGATGCAGTGGAAAACCAGCTCCGGGGTATATACCGTTGACGGCACGCCTGTCTATCTTTCCAACGTATCGCGTGCCCCCCTGATGTACGATATTCGCTCGTCATTTGATATAATGCCAAGTCGCTGCCAAGAGAAATACTTTGAACATCCGCCACAGTTCGAGCGCTATTTTTAGCGTCGCTAAACGCATCAACAGAGCCGTCCGGTTAGATTCAAGAAATGACCATGCACTCATCCTGAGGCAGCACGGTGTTAGAGCGAGTAAACCGGCGAGCAGCCATGCCGATTACGCTTCTTTCTATATGTGTTGGATGGTGAAGATGGCACTGTGACTCCACTGCCAGGTTGATTTGAACTCTGTTCCTCAGTTCAGCGTTCCTCAGCATGTGCTATGGCCGAAGAGATAAGTGCCTTTACTAAACCCTGGGCCTCTCTATCTTATGATTCCATTAAACGACGTCGTTGCCCGGCAAAATCTCGTGTTGTGGCGACGAACTACGTAGTTGCGCGCCATATCCTGGGATTTGGGATGGTAATAATCTCTCTGGATAATTAAGCTCCAACTTTCACCCTTCAGAGACTCGCTCAGTCGAGACCTTTCGCGGCCTTCGACGGAATTCTTGTAGATATGCGCTCCAGTGGATGGAGGGCAAGTGACCGAAGCTTCCCCGTTTAGGGCAGGACCAAAGATACGCAAACAAAGGCGCTTTGCTATAGTGGGTCACAGCCACCTGAGGTTTCTTCAACCCTCTCTAATGCCTAGCACATTCACCTCGCGTAGAAACAGACTCTCACAGTATGCTCAATGTATCTTATCTTGGAAGAATGCCAGAAGATCCGGGAAGCCTTTATCTGCTTCGTCCTATGCTTAACACACCCTCAACATTGAGTTACTGGTTCTATCGCGCTTCGATCATCGTCTGATCAAAATTTCATGTGGTTCACGACGTACATCTTCATGACGACTCGGTTTCTTCGGAGGATTCTGTCCAGTGCAACGTATGCCTGGGTCTATAAGCGGCTACTGCTCAGACGCCACTTACATCTGGTCGGCTAACATACTGAAGCAAGCATGCGCTTGAACAACAACATTGAGACAGTGACAACAGTCTGGGGTTAGCGCTGAGGGAAACCTCTAACCTCTTTTGACTGTAAATCATCCCCTTACATCAAAAGAAGCACCTCCCTACCGTTCCGAGTGGCCACGGGACCAGCTGATCGAATGGCAAAGATTCCGACCTCATGTGGTATCGCTGCTCTGTTGTAGTGATATGGCGCCGGCAGATATATCCGTGTGGCTTTGCTATGGTGCAAGCTGACATACGTCACTATGCTAATGTGATTGTCGCGTTAGAGAATGGACGACGATACAGCCATTTCCTACTACAAGGTGCCGGCATCTCCTGCGCACTACATCGTGAGCTGTCGTCTCAATATTATATTTGTTCTCGATTACTCATATTGTGTATAGGGAAAACGGACCGCATGGTAATTCCTGTGTCTTCTTTCGATGCTGTGGACGGCTCGAACCCGGGATGACGGGAGCAGCCTTTATCAGGTGCTGTAAACGCATGGTTATTCCTGACATGAAGCTTCAGAACATGTTATTTCGATCATTCTTTCCTCGGGTCGCAGAATCCCGCTCCATTTGGTCAGCAATCCACTGTCGTCCTCGCCTTGCCGGCAACGACTTGATACTTCTCTGTTATCATCCTTGCGCCATGCGGTGCTCGCGGTCACGTAGAGTCCGCAGAATGAAGAGCAACTCATCAAAAATGAGTATAAAACGAATGCATTTCCACCGAGAGACCCCAGCTCTTGCTTCCCCAAGACTGTCCCCTACTCTTGCTTGACAATGGTTGCCTTCAACAAGTTCTTGTCTTCGGTCGTCCTCGCCATCACCTACGCGTCTGCCGTTCAGGCATTCGCAGTTCCCGCTGCGCCCAAGCACGCCACTCACCGAACAAGAGTTGTCGGTCGTGGCCTTAAGCTTGAGGCTTTCCACCCCGTAGCCACCTACGAGGTAAGCTATTCGACTTATGCTGCGCCGAAATATCGGAACTAATGAGATTTAGACCTTCGGTGCCGGTGTCGATCATCCCTTGGCCAAGCGTGCCACCGAGAGCCTGGAAGATGCTGCCCTCTCTTTCCTCAATGAGAAGCTCAGGCTCAGCACTGGCGCTGCCAAGTTCCGCTCTGGATACACCGCAGAGACTGCCAAGCACGCATACCTCACCCAGACTCACGTATGCCTCTCACGTTTGGGCCGTTATAATGCGCTGACATGATTCCGCTTATCCAGGATGGCATCCCATTCGCCAACGCAGTTGCCAACGTCCACTTCAGCCACGACGACAAGGTTGTTGCTTTCGGTTCCTCCTTCGTTAGGCCATGTACGTGGAGCTTTTCCATCTTCAATTTCAGGTTCCTTACGACTTCATTCCAGCCAAGATTGCTGACTCCAAGCCCACCATCGGTCTCGATGTCGCCATCACCAACGCTGAGAAGGCTCTCGAGGGCAAGTACAACGAGCACCCCGCAACTCTTGAGTACCTCGCCAAGGAGGACGGCACCGCCGCTTTGACCCACGTCATGCAAATCCGCAACGAGGAAGCCGGTACCTGGTACGAGGCATTCGTTGATGCCCACTCTGGTGAGGTCGTTTCCGTCGTCGACTTCGTTACCCAGGCATCCGTGAGTTGAACTGCTGTATTCTGAGCCATACCCCAACCTGACAATGGTATATCGTAGTACCTTGCCCTCCCCATCACCAAGGAAATCTTGACCCAAGGTTTCGAGACCCTCACCGACCCTCAAGATACCACCGCTTCTCCCAGCGGCTGGCACTCGACTGGAACCACCAGCACCACGTGAGTAGGCAGATGGATTGCTGCGAGCCAACCACATTCTGACCTCCTTTGACAGTGACACCAGCGGTAACAACGTCATCACCTACAAGGGATCCACCAGCGCAACCACCAAACAATCCTCGGCAACGTTGAACTTCAACTACCCCCAAGCCGCCGGTTCAGCACCCAGCACCACTGGTAACGTTGACGCCGCCCGTGTCAACACTTTCTACGTCGCTAACACGATCCATGACTTTGCCTACCGGTATGTTCTTGTCTGGATTGATTTTATAGCGCTTCATGACTAACTGGTGTCTCAGCTACGGTTTCACTGAGGCTGCCTACAACTTCCAACAAAACAACTTCGGCAAGGGCGGTGCACAGAACGACCGTGTCACCATCTCCGTCCAGGACTCAGCTGGTACCAACAACGCTGATTTCTCGACTCCCCCTGATGGCCAGTCCGGACACATGAGGATGTTCACCTGGACTTACACCTCTCCCCAGCGTGATGGTGCTCTCGAGAACGACATCGTCACCCACGAGCACACCCACGGTATCACCAACCGCATGACTGGTGGTGGTACTGGCCGTTGCCTCCAGACCACTGAGGCCGGCGGCATGGGTGAGGGTTGGTCTGATGCCATGGCTGAGTGGACAGAGCACACCTCTTCGACCGTCGGCGACTACGTCCTTGGTCAATATGTCATCAACAGCTCTTCGGGTATCCGTACTCACCCCTACTCGACCTCCGCATCCACCAACCCTCTCCGCTACTCTTCGATCAAGTCCCTCAATGAGGTCCACAGTAAGTTAACTTGCTCTATCACGATTTCCATGGGTTCTGACTACTTCGACAGACATCGGAGAAGTCTGGGCTAACATGCTCCACAACGTCTACGCACCCCTCGTTGCCGCATACGGCTTCGATGCCAATGCCAAGACCACCCCCAGCAGCACTGCCGGAAACGCCGTCTTCCTCCACCTCTTCATCGATGCTCTTGCTCTTCAACCTTGCAACCCCACCTGTAAGTCACAATCTCCCCTTGATGGCTTCCCTCACCGCTAACATAATCCTCAGTCGCCAGTGCTCGTGATGCATGGATCCAGGCCGATGCCAACAGGTACGGCGGTGCGAACAAGTGCTTGTTGTGGAAGGCTTTCGCCAGCAGGGGTCTCGGTGTTGGTGCTTCTGGCTACACCGACAGCAGCACCCTCCCCTCCGGCTGCTAAACGTCAAAATATACCTATTCGTAAATTATGTACTTTTTATATGACAAAATCATCACCGGATTTCTTTCTCAAACACAACTCGAATGTTTGCTTGGATGAGGTTAAACAAAATGGAATAGGGCAGCGCCTGAATAAGCTAAAAGCTTTGTGTAAATCTTGATTGCTTGAAGTTCAATTTCAAGGGTTCCGTCTCTTCATTTCAAGGACAGCCGTTCATACTGGACTGGGGATCAAACGGATCAATTCTAACAATTTCGCTCATCTCTCGTCCGGTCTCCTACGATTTTTCAAGGGTTTTAAACGTGAACTTTGCGGCTAACCCCTCAATGATACTCAGGCAATAATGACAGGTGCGTATCGAAACATACTCTGACATTTTACGTCCAAGCAAAGCATGTATTGCTTTGCTATGATCAAGAGAGCCAAGAATAGCTTGAAATCGTTCTTATTCGGAAGGGCGTTCAGGTTGCCGGTAACCTGGGAATTGTCAGAAGGCCGAGAGTGGCGGACGCTGGGAACTTCGCCTTATATGTTCATGAGGTTCACACTATCACCTTCAGGGTCAGCAGACAGCAATGTTTCGAACCCTTGAAGACTGTCCCAGACCCTGCTTCGGCTCCTCAGAAGGTTCACCTTCATTCATAGGAGGGACGCCCACAACCGCATATTTTTGAGGGGGGAGCTGCAAGAGTTGTATACAATCAGATACCCCATTGACAGTGACCTGAGGCAAACCGGATGATTACAAGGTACACGAAAATCCTGGTCGTAGATCGCAACCCGTGGCCGTGATCTGCTCCCAAGTCCCATCACGTCAACACCAAAATGCCCACAGGAGTATTTCTGGGCGTGTCATATATATAGCCTTGAGGCATGGAAGGTAACGAAGGATTTCTGTTCCTTAATTCTTCTAACGACTACGTCCTCCAGAGTCTGGATACGGTGACCGAGCTTTGGCGTAAGCTCGCCAGCCAGCATGGCTTCTCCAGAAGATCGGTATTGGTTTGATGGCGTGTTGGTGTCGATTCTCGCTTTCGGTGCGTAGAATATTTGTGACCCGTTTACAGGCGGTGTTAAGTCAGCCCTTGCAGGTGCTCTGTGTATGCTTTATCTCCAGCTCATACAAGTGTTTATTTCCCGCCCAACAAGAGGGCGGCGATTCTGGGGTCTTGTCCTCTTCTCAAGCATCCTTTTCCCCCTCGCATCGATAACTATTGGCGGTTTCCTGCGATTTACTGAAATGTCGTACGTTCTCCACCGAGACTGGGATCCCCAAGAATACATTCAGCTGCATGGAGGGGATAGTGTCCATGTGATGAGCCAGATCTGGTACGTTCGTCTATGTCCTGGAGCTTCCTATACTCAATGGACTCAATAGCGTGACCCTTATCCCTTGGGTTGGGGATATCCTCATCGTATGTGCCGTTGTCATTGGTTCTCTACCTCATGGGCTCACCTAATATTTTTCAGCTGTATCGGCTTTACGTCGTATGGAATAAGTGCAGGTTTACCCTTGCGTTGCCATTGTTGCTCTACGTTGCTCAAGGCGGTGAGTTTCCAGCTTTCCCCTAGGCCGAATGGTTCGGCTTAGAATACTCCAGCGATGTCAATACCGTTCCTAATTGCACAGACGAGTCCTCAAGGCTCCCCTTGGAATGCCAAGGTTGACCTTTACGCGACCTGCTTCTCCTCTCTTTGCATCTCGCTCAACTTAGTGGCCACTTTGTCCATCACCGTCCGCCTGATTATGCAGCGCAAACGGGTTGAGCAGGTGATGGGACGTGTGCACGCGGCTTTCTACACCGGCTGGACAACAATTATTGTCGAGTCTGGTGCATTGTTCACAATATGGGGTGTCATTTATGTGATCCTCTTGGCTCGAGATAGCCCTGCTGAGGGAATATTCCTACTTCCGGCGCCTCAAATCATGGTATGTGCCCCTCCGCCCACATATACTACGTCTTCTAAACCCATTCCAGAGTCTCACCCGCATGCTTATTGTCCTGCGAATGGCTCAGGATCGTGCGTGGTCGCCAGAGCTAGCGCGAGCGCTAGAACGTGGCAGAGTCGAATCCGATTGGCAAGTCTCGTCAACACTGAGCATACCACTGCACGATGTGCCTGCAAGTACAGTTGGCTCGCTACCGAGCAAGTTTCCCGATGACGTTTCCGTATAGTTATTCACCAAATATATAATGTACATTGGTGCTGGTCGGACTACCTTAGATGTAATATAGTTCTGCATTCTGGACCTGTTTTGGGCATCTGGTCGTGTATAGTATAAGACAATACAAGCGTGATTCATTTATCAACATTGAATATTGAATGCCCAGAGGTCAGATGCCCATCGTCAGCAGCGTCTCCAAGCAGCCCATTGACACTTGATAATCACTCAGCCCGTTTAGTTGGAATCCGAACCCTCGTGGTACGGTTGGACGGGATTCCAGTAGCCCTCGCCATATTCTAGGTAGAGCTCCTGATCTGCTTCGACTCTCTGGTCTGATAGTGGCCCACGGGTAAGAAATAATCGAAGTAGAAGGCGAGTAAAGACGACTCACTGAGAGTCATTAGGACAATCCGATGGTCTCCATCGACATTAAAAACTACAATAATCCATGAGCGTCAATTTCTTGAGAGAAATGGCTCTAAACCAACCCAAAGCTTCGCAGTTCGGTTGAACCCCTAAATTTTTGGGATCGTTGATGTAGCGGGTTTCATTCCCCAACTTCAATGCATCCAGCCCTTCGGAAGAGTTCAAGCCAAACATGTAGTTCAGTCCGGTGTGCTGATTCAACAACTCGCTTAAGAAAAATAGTCAATTATCACACGATGCTGTAGAGAACTAGAGACATACACCCGCTCGTGAAACGAAGACTGCAAGTCTGGTATAATCTCTGCTACATATTCTGCACAATGGGATGAGCAAGTATTATTCTGATGACGAGAACAGAGGGCGCAGACCTCCAAACATCGTCCGTGGTTTCATAGGCTTCGCAGCAAATGCACCAAATCCAAAGGCACCCTTTTTTATCGTCGGAGGCTGCAGAGTCTTGTGAGTTATACCAACACCTACATAACATCTTGACCGACCAGAAAATTTCCCCGCAGCATGTCTACGTTGCCGCAGAGTTTGCTGTTAGTCCTTCCTATACATTGGGGTCAGATTTCTTCGAGATTAGAATCTCCAGTCAAGCCCTAGTACCTCTAATTGAACCATTCATCACTGTAGCTGGAGAAGGCAAATGTCGAAGGCTTACCGAGCGTCACATCCAGTACAAACCTCCGGATCGCACTGCCTTCCAGAGGCTCTGCATTCACATATCTCTTCCAAACAATACTGTCCCTTTACTCTCCGCTTCTTCTTCTTCCCTTTTCGGCCTTTTCCGCACGTGCAGCCTTTCCAGCGAATTTTACCTATTGAAGTTGGGGTAAGTCAGAAAACGACCGAGGGATGTTTTGAGTGAATAGAAACCCACAGTCTGCCTCACACCGGCATAATCTTTGACAGTGTTGGCTTGCTTCGTAGCATTTACATGAGGCAAATTGATTGCAGGGACCTGGATGATGACATGGAGGGACACTGGATAAATGTGAGTTGTGTATGAGAGGGTTTGGAAACACTGGAACAGTCAATAGGAAGGCTTACGGGACAAAGTCCGGATTGGAGCACGCCATTTCTCTTTTCCCGTCCACTGATCAATTAAGAGAAACGATCAACCATGTTCCGGAGGCGAACGGTATCAATGGAAAGTAACTCACCAAACGGACGTCTAATTAGATGAGGTGGAGGATCTCGATGTCTATCCCGCTCGATCTTTGTGTCGTCAAATAATTGGCATCTCAGGGCAAACACCTCTTGACACGAGATTTGACAAATGATGGAAAGATCGCAAGGGGAGGTATCAGGTAATACCTTGAGGATACTTCTTGCTGTAGCGCTCCTTTCGTTGGGATCGGACTAGGATATTGCTCGTGAATTAAGGGCTAGAATGAGTGTTTCGACGTACCATCAGAGCATCTTGATCATCTTGAAAATGAAAGATGCACGCCTCCCCACAGGGCATTCTGCACGCATTTAGAACTTCATCGCCGGTCAATTTGGGTCTTGGCTCGTCTAAGCCTGGGTATAAGCTAGCTGGGAAGGGCGGTTCATCTTTCACATTCGTCAGAGAATGTGTTTGAAACCTACCGTGTGTAGGGCAGTGCAGACGCAAACAACCTAGCTTTGGACAGAAATACGGGAGATCTTGATCCAAGTCGATGAAGAGATCGGGTATATCATGGGGTGAAGAAAGGAAAGATTTCCGAGGTAAAGTGCGAGCGCCTTGCTCCTCGGTGGAGATGCCTGTCCACCAGGGTATATCCCTGCAGAGTCGATGATTTTAGTGACATGCCATATAGGACGCGAACAGCAGCCTCACCGCTGAGCTGTATCCCATAGAAGCCCAGAGGTCCTTTGTATTCGTATCTTTCGGAGCATCTTCAGTCGGTCTATTTGAGAAAACGTGAACCCGTGGTCATGGTAGAGACGGGTTGCAGTTTCTAATTGAATGATCTCCACTTTAATGTTTCTATCACATTTCAAGTCAAATGAAAAGTATAAGAGGGCACTGACAGTCGGGATCAGGGAAATCTTCTTGCCATTGTAGGCTATCAAAAAGTCCGATATATCTCTCGAATGGAAAGTTCGGGTCGTCTGAGAAGGGTATGAACGAAACGTAGTGTGTCCCAGTCACGGCGTTTGTTGACGCTTCCTCGGGGACAAAGTAATTAGTGGAGGCGGAGGTGCAGATTGTGTACTGAGGAAGACCTTTCATCAGGTCCGCCTCAATAACCGTTGACTCTACGGAACGATATATGTCCACGAGCTCGTCGGAGTCAAACTCTTGGACCGTGAATGAATTGACGTCCATGTCAACGTCGAATTCAATTAGGTCTCCATCATTGGCCGAGAAACATAGAGCTTCTTCGTCATTTTCTGTTACAGGAAGCTCGGGAAGCAGGGACTGAAGCGCATTGAGGCAATATCCCTTCTCCCAGGTATAATATTCCTCCCAAGTTTCCTGGTAGATTTCGACCGCGAGTTTGGACAAGTCATCGAGTTGATCGAGGCCTTGACCGTCATGGTCACTTTCCTTATCGCTGAAGTCATCCATTCTCCCGCGTTTCTGAGTAGTAACCAGGCCTCGATCGTCCCAGGAACCGTTCTGGAGAATATGGGGTAGCTCGACGGAGGTATATCGTGTAGGAAATACTTGACGCCGCCTGAGCCGCTTCAAACTTGGCACTGGCCTGGGAATAACATACCTAATTGGGCGCTCGTAGATGATGACTCAGCGGCCGGAAATAGCAGTCTGTGGTCATGACTGCTTTAGTCCAAGCTTCACCTTGAACACTGCGGCTGCGATGGCTGAACGAACGAATACCAACATGCTTTTTGCCAACTTCAACCAGGACTTTTCGTAAGTATTAATGCTCCAAAGGCAGCCCTGTTGCTCAAAGTCTTACAGGTGTATCTCTGTAGGCACACGGAAAGGGTACAGCATCACGAATTGTGACCCGTTCGGGCGGGTGTATACTATGAGTGTGTTCCGTTTCATGGCAGCTCTTTTCGACGGTTCTGACATGCAAATAGACGATGGAGCTAGGGGTATAGTCGAGATGCTGTTTTGCACGTCGCTTATCGCGCTGGTTGGAGCCGCAGATCAGCCACAATCCAGTCCTCGGAAGCTGCAGATTGTCAACACGAAGGTGTGCCATGACATTTGCTCCAACTGCCAGCAAAAGGCTAATTTTAAGAAATTTAGCGCCAATCCATGATCTGCGAGCTTCTGTTTCCATCCTCGATTCTTGCAGTCAAGCTCAACCGTAAAACACTGGTCATTGTCCTGGAAACTGAAATATACATTTACGACATCTCCAACATGCGCTTGCTGCACGTTATAGAGACCACCCCTAATCCAGAAGGTATGAGCCACTCCTGTTATACAAGTTCCGTGACTCAACCTGATTCATTTAGCTGTTTGCGCACTCTCACCATCGGCGGATAGTTCATACCTTGCATACCCGTCTCCCGTACCATCGCCAACGTCACCACTGGCTGGACCATCCAACACCTCGCCTTCAAACCCTGCACCCGCTGCGGCCCCTGCAGCTCAATCCGGGGACGTACTCCTTTTCTCCACCCGGTCCTTGACAGTGGCAAACGTGATCCAAGCACACAAAGCTCCCATCTCCTTCCTTGCCATAAATTCCACCGGGACGCTCCTGGCAACCGCTTCCGACAAAGGAACCGTTATAAGAGTATGGAGTGTCCCCGGAGCAGAGAAATTGTACCAGTTCAGACGGGGGACAAGAGAAGCCAAGATTTATTCCATGAATTTCAATGTCGTGTCGTCTCTGCTCGCTGTTAGCTCGGCTCATGACACAGTACACATCTTCAAGCTTGGCTCGCAGAAAGGTGGTGGTGGCGGTGGAGGATCTGCACCGTCGCCTGGTGCGAGGGATAGCGCGGCGTCAAGCCCACCGGAATCCGTCGATGGTAGGGAAGGTATGGAAGGTGGCTATGAGGGTTACATCGAGAAGAAGAAGGGTAGTGGCGTCTCGTAAGTTCGAACCGTGTGCATCATGCAAACAAGTGGCTGACCATGCGCCCCTAGTTCAAGTCTCCGACGGAAGTCGATGCAAATGACCAAGAGTCTGACCTACTCCGTAGGTGGCTACCTGCCCAACTCGTTGACTGAGATGTGGGAACCCTCACGAGACTTCGCGTCCTTGCGGCTCCCAACAAGTGGTGCTCGATGTATCGTCGCACTCAGCCCGTACGTATTCTGTTACTTGATCCAATTTCCTTGAAGCTGATCATGTCCTCGCTCTTAGGACGATGCCCCAGGTTATGGTTATCTCTTCAGAAGGATACTTCTATTCTTATAGCATTGATCTCGAACACGGTGGGGAATGCTCTTTGATGAAGCAATATAGGTCAGGAGTACCTGGTTTACCCCCTCGATTCTTGAGCTTACACGTTCTTTCATTATAGCCTTCTTGACTCCGGCGATGAGGCTTCGACGACGGATTGACACCGGCACGTGCATCATACGTCTCTGGCTTCTTATACTTGAGGAGGATGCATCTGCTGCGCCTGTTGTCGTATCCGCCTCTTCTCGACTTGTACACATATACTCTAGCCGTTTTACGTAGTAGATAAGAATTTGAATAAGGAAATAGTCGGTGTTCGCCGGTGATTTAGGGTTACCAGGACACACTTCCGTCCCATTGTGGATAATAATTTACAGGCCAGTCTGTTGGATTGCTCAAGCCTCAAGGGATTGCTCTTCCTGGAGAATTTGGCGCGCAACCCAGCCTAAATGTGACGGAATAACGGGTGTTATGCGTGACATTCAGAACCACGACAATCAAATTTCACTCCTCGCGGTCTTCAGAACGTGAGACACAGAACTGCTTAAAGATCCTATTCAATCGAGCTTACAGGCGCCAAAATCGTACAAAATGTGATACACTACTAGCCAAAGCTATTGGAGGCTTCTATAGGCTCATAACCTTGACTCTTCGTTAGAACCTGTTTTCTCGAGAAAGCGAATCGAACTCACGGGATGGGAATCAACTTGATGTCGCCCTTCCAGTGCTTGCCAAGGACGGAGACGTCGTATTTGACCCACAACCAACCATCCTTGATGTGGAAGTTGAAAGAGCCAGAAATGACGGCCAAGTTGAACTCGAGGGTGGCGCCCTCCTCGAGACTTCCGTCGACGCATCCAAGCTTGATGGTGGGGACAAAGGGAATGTCACCGTAGGCGCAAACGGAGAGTTTTCCGGTGTCTGGGTAGAAGCAGAGGTCGATCTAAATGCCGAAATAGTTGTTTGGCGATAACAGAACTGATTGAAGGTGAGGGTCCTTACCGTGAAGACCACTGGGCCTAGATTGAACCCGGTCTTGTAGCAATTCTCGGCCAAGGGAGAGGTGCCATATACGTCGCCAACTTTGATGGCGAAGACGTGAATCTCTTCACCATGAGTACGGTTGGAGGGGGGTTCAACACGGTGGTGGTGTTCGAGCCACTTGGGAACTGCCTCAGGATGTCAGAATCAAATTGTGGCACGTGGCCAAAAACAAAAGACGTACGGTCAATTTGGTTGGTTCCGGGAGCTGCATAGAATTTTTGTTTAACGAGTGCTACGAGCTCAAAGAAAGAGGCTCACTGACCAATGCACATTTTATTCAGTTAGAGAGGAGAGTGGTTAAGAGCTTGAGGTCTCGAGTTGATTCAAGGTGACGAGAAATAAATGCCAGCAACAGGCCCTTTTATAGGGCGAGGATGCACCTTTTCGTGAAGCACTCCGAGACCACCCCTGTGAGTATAATGTCCTTCTGTTCGGTCGTAGACCATCTGACGGCATTAGAATGTTCTAGCGGATGATGGAGGTCACAATGGCAGGCCATGTGAGGTGGATATAGGCTATTCCTCGCGATAAACGTAACAGCAGGTATAAATAATAAGAAGGCAGGAGTGAACTTACGATGATGTTCATTTTAGCACACTGGCAAGCTGGCAGGTGCTAAATGGGGGTTACTTCATTATGCATTGATTTCTGTATTCTCCAGAACCGCGTTATCAGGGATACGTAAGTTAAGGAGGCCAAGAGCTCAGCTATTTTGACGAGTCCTACGTTAATAATGAGTTGCACTCACCTGAAATCAGCTTTTGGCTTCGCCGCAGACAGTGGAGAACCATTCAGACTGTCAAGTATTACGTGCACCGAAGCCTAGTATCACTCTTCTTCCGGGTGTCTTCAATGAGCATCCGTTATGCTCTACTAGCTGCCCAAAGAGTTATCAATACGGTAGCCGGTAGCTTTCCTGCCTGAGCGCTGAGCCTTCACACCATGTGTATGACTAGCTCCATGTCCCGCCACTACCGATTTGGCCAAGTACTCTCATAGCGTGGACTGAAAGCTGGGTATGGATGAGTGACAGTCATCAAATTCCGTTACAAAGAACTGTCGATTTGGGTTTTCACAACCAACGATGACCTTGGAGACGCGAGCGAGACATTAATCTAGCCTCGCCACGGTGGACGTGATTGCTACCTCAGCTTGAGTCAACAAGCGGCCTCGCTCAAGCCACTTGCGTCCGCCCTTAGATGCTTGGTCACGAAGAGAGCAAAAAATATACAGGATCCAAGGTATCCTATTGCACCGCGGGGGACTCGAACCCCACCCATGTATTGCATCAACGTCAACAACACCAACTATCCTATTGGTGCTTCGAAACATCCAAAGCAGCGCTATTTGAGGGCCTTTGTGACTATCAGAGCCGTTGCCACAGCTCAGACTCGAAAAGTAACCGGTAACCACTCGCCCACTCTGGTTTATCATCAAGAAATATCACTCTTCATATCAAGTAAACTGAGCCCGCCATCTCATAGCCGTAAAGCAGCCTCGCGGCCATTGTTCTTAAAACTTTCATATTCAAGCTTCTGGCGTCGATGATCCGGGTGCAGGCTGCCACGTTCGCGCTAGTAGCCTGCGCACTATTAGAGAAGTTCTCCCAGCTGACTAGGACAAGGACTAGGAAGGGGAATTCGAACTTGTTTAGAGAACCAGGCAGATGCGGGAAAAAGTCCAGAATCTGTGGCCCCTTCAGCTTCCGCCTAGCATATGGGTGGTTCATGTTATTCCTAAAAAAAGATCAATCGATATGCAGCCCCAGGCAGACTCGTGAAGCTTTGAAGGCTCAGAGGAGCTGGAGTCAGCCGCTTCAGCCCCGCTCAGGCAGAGTGACAGCTGCGGCAGAACGCCTATGACGCGTGACGTTGTGAACCTCGATGATCTAAAATTTAAAAGTTTCTGCGACGGGAGAGCTTGATATCCAGGCTTTTTGGCCGTATTACCACAACAGGTGGCGAGAAGTAAAGCTGGCCAAGAAGTGGTACTTCTTGTCCTATCATAATCTGGTCTGCGGGGAAGAATAGCTGGGTTGCATGAAAGTGCCTGAACTATAATTTCCAGTACGTGGTCAGATTGGCTTCGGCGCAGTCAATACCGTGGCATTTCAAGATATGGTCTCTAACGGAATTTGAATTCCTTCACCAGATCTACCCCATATTTGTTGCCTTACGGCAATATGCCTCATTGCCTGATACGATCGATGATCAGTCGTTGGTCACGAGCTCAAGCTCATGATTCAGAGGTTGTGTAGGCTTGAACTTGACCTTCAACATGGACGTAGATGAGGATTCTAGGAGGGAAAATGCTGCCAAACTGGCGGATCTCCTTACTCAAATGCGACCGCCTCCATCTGCACTCGAGAAACTTCCCTGTGCATACGTGATTCCTGCCAAACAATGGAGCTGCCCAAATCAGGGCAAGATGTTTTGTGCTGGTTGTCGACTCATTGCATATTGTTCCAAGGTATTATGCGTTTTACTGATATGACCGTCATCGTTACTTAGCACCGCGTTCTCAGGAGTGCCAGAAGTGCCACTGGACAACACACAAGATTGGTAAGTGGTAAAACTTAAAATGAACTCGCCTTTTGAGACCTCGTTCAGATTGCAAAGCCGAGCTGCGATCCAAAGATTGGACTCCGATCTGGGTGGCAGAAGATCGCAAGCCCACATTCATGTCCAATTCGAGCCAGACAACGACCGCCCCCGTCTATTTCAACGCTCTGAAAGAGGAAGTACCCATTTCCATGGGTCTTCATCTGTAAGCGCCATTTAACGATAAGGCATTTTGCACAATGTGACCTTTAAAGCTGGGGTAACATTCCGGCTATGGATTTCCTCAATCTGCCTGCAGAATCCACTCGTCAATCCGACGTAAATGTGGCATCAGTCGGTGAGTTGCCCTCGCTGGAAGGCGCCTGAAAATACGTTGACGGGGGAATACAGCGTCTGGTGACCTTCGCCACATCATTATGACAGTCAATGCTCTGCCAGATGATTTCTCTGGAACACTGAATGTCCTCCTAAACGACCGAGAGGCGATCATTGTCGCTCGTAATATTGCCCTCCTCCTTCTCTTCATGGGCAATACACAGATAGGATCCGGAACTGGCACCCCTCTCGACGTCGCTCTCGCAGCGGAGATTGCAGTTCATTATTGGGCGTCAGTATACGTTCCAGAAGAATCTGACTTCCGGCTCGTATTCACACTGTCCAATTTTTTATCGGCTGTCCTTGACGCGCAACCTTCCCCGGGGCATACGCCGGACGACGATGAAATCAAAGTCGACATTCCTCTTGGGGAGAAGTCGAGACTAAAAGGATCTCTATCGGGAATGGTCCTTGCCTGCTTGCATGAGTGGGGCAAGCGTCAACCTCATGACATCCACAAGATAACAGACGAGATGAAACGAGTGAGGTTGGTCTGTTTAATACCTTCTTATTTGGCGCTCGATTGACCTCCTTCAGGCGTGCCCCTACTCGCCAGGACCGCCACCATCGTCATTATTGCCGACTTGAACCCTCGCATCGGGTAGCCTTCGAGGAATACCGGAGGTTCGGCCTGACTCTTCCATTCGGCGCCCGAAATGATATGTTCAATACTCCCAATCGCCTTTTATTCTCCCCTAGTGGGCAGTGGCTACAAGATGATTTGGCTATTCCACTCGAATCTTGGGAGTAGGTTGCGACACTATATGTGGATGCCTTGTTCTCATGATCCATTTAGCATCGAGTCAGTCATCCAGGCCGGAAAGACGCATGGGGCCCCAAAGGAAGACCTCTATGGGTGCCTTTACTTCTTCCTCTCCGATACCTTCCGAACCTTCATCGACCGCCTTCGCCGATTCTCGATCAATTTCGAGTTATTCTGTTCAGATGCGAGCGAACTCTCTCATCGTCTTCTTAAAACACCCTCATCAAGCATGGCACCAGGTCTGCTGACCTTCACGGGTGGTTTTGATCGTATACATGTATCCAACCTCGTGGATGAGAATTATTGCGGAATATCCTGTGTTCTTGACGACTGGGGCCCACTGTTGAACGACAAGAAGGAGAGTTGCATACTAGCGTACTTCATGAACTGGCCGGTCTCCCAGAAGGGCGCAAATTGGCAATCGATTTCTTCTGACAAGACTTCAGGTCTCCTGCAGCGCTACATTGACGAAGGCAAGGTAAGCAACCATGTTATGGGCATTATTCTTCCATGCAGCCGAATTTACAATGAATCCGCAGTTACCCAAGATCGACTCCGCTACGTCTCCTCAAGAAGTTAAACGGCTCGGTATGTATCACCCTTTTCGCTCTCAATCGATGTGTCCAATGCTGCCTTTTGAAAGCGGGGATTCTTACCGGTTATTTCACCACGCTCACGGCGGCAATGGAAAACTCGGCTTCTTTCAATGATTATCTTCGCAAGCATGGTCTTGAAGAGGCCTTGAAGAAGGCTGGGCTTCAGCGGAGGGGCCAGCATATGGTTCTGCCTCATGTACGTAGAAACGATGCAACTCCGTTTTTCTCGTACTATCGCCTAAATTCACTCTTAGCGCATCGGCGTGCCAGCAGGCGCATCAAATTCAGCCGAGTCTCTTCCAGCTTTCCTCAAGGATAACGAACGTTGGTATCTCAACGTAAGCGTTTTCTTACTCGAATTCACATCCCAGTATTGACTCTTATTTTGTAGACGTGCGTTGGAGAGTGGATGTGGTCTGAGCGTTTTGTCGAGTTCTCCCATAATTAAAAGGTGTGAACACCCATTAGTCTCTGTAGGCCACACATTCTGAACGTGACCTACCGAGAGTAATGGGTTCAAAATCGCTATCTTCAGCATTCAATGTATATTATGAACAACTTCGTTCCTCGCTTGCGATCAAGCTGAGCCCGTCGTTGGTGTGGGTAATACTATTCGAACGACCCGACCGTAGAGTCTCTACCAACAAATTGAATCTTGCTGCACGATTCTGTCGGTTCTTAGCCCCTCTCCTGACCACGCCGCCCCTCGGGCGGCGCCTTTCTGAGTTGGTCGACTTCTGATTGTTATCAACTGCGAACACCTCCTCGGCGTTCGAGAGGAGCTGGACGTGAAAGTCTTGAATTGGCATTGAAGAACCTGGGGCCCCAGCCAAGAATTCTTTGAGAGATTGTTCCATATGGCGCAGCGTTCTCCGTATGCTGGTTCTGGCGTCGTCATAACGTTACGTCGTAGCTTTTGGACCAATACTGAGTAAAACGTGCTCTCTTCATGTTATAATAACGTTGGCGTCTAGATGTGCGTCGATTACAATTCTTGCTTATGGGGTGAGCCGTCTCAATGCAGGAGTAGTATGGGAATGGATCCAAATGTATTAATTGTTGTACAACAGTTCAGCCAGTGTCTTCACATAATAATAATATGTACTAGTGGTATTCTACGAAATATAAACAGTAATAGTATAATCCTCCTAAGACCTACTGATACAAAGTCCGGAACTGCTTAGTACACACCAGGTATAAGCTTATACGGGACCTGTGTAGCCCACATATCCCACTCGTCCTGGAACTCATCCCTCAACATAACGTCCTCCTTTTGCATCCTCTTCTGCAGCATTTTGAAGAGCATCACCATAAGCAGGCCCTCGAATGCCAAAGCGATGGTGGGCCAGATGCTGTTGCTACTCCTAGCAGCTTCAGTGAGAAGCGCACCAGGTGATCCGTACGAGATCAGTGCTCCAGTTCCAGCCACGAGTGCGCCCGTATAGCTAGGGTGTCGTACATAGGCGTAGACGCCAGACGTAACTAGCCGATGGTCCTTGTTGATCCCGAGCTCGAAAGTGAATTGCTCGGCGAGAACGCGGTAACAGTGGAGTCGAAGGAGGGCCCCGGTTATGCAGACTGCCCAGCCGAGGAGGAAGAGCGGGGTAAGACGAAGGTAGTCGGCGACGGAGGGGTATCCTGAAGGTAGGAGGAGGGAGAGCACTCGTTGAGAGAGCCAGTACGTCGGCGTATTTGTTGCGATGATCGCTGCTAGCTCGAGGATTGGCGGTGCCAGGAACGAAGCCTAATCATTGTGGGTCCAATGAGCACATCACTCGAAGCGAAGGGTTAGACGAATGCACATACCTTGATCAAAGAAATGAATGAAAGGAAGACGACCTCGACCAAGTCTGGTTTACGAGGCTCGTCTGGTCCGGCAGCCTTGGTTGGTGGTGTGCCGACGGTGCGAATACCCCAAACGATGGAAGCCAAGAAAGGGATTTTGAGCAAGGACATGATCATGACTATGGATGAACTGTCGATGAGCTTGGTGGTTGGTGAGTGTGAAGGGGGAGAACCTGGCACAGTGAGGAGAGTGGGTAGCAAACACAAGCGAGTTTATATAGCATGTTTCAAGCCCAGGGCCAGAAGGAAGAGTCTATCCGACGAGGCGTGTTGGAAGGAGCAAGCGGAGCAAAGGGGATAGCCACCCAAAAGCTATAACGTCCGTGATGGCTGATGCGATATGGATATAGAGTTTCGACATGGTTTCGGAATTTTTTTTGGGTGCGCGTCGCTATTGAAAGTTGCCTCTTTAGGATCCCGAGTCGGCCGGAGTGCCGTGTTTTCCCAGTCAATCTCAGGCCCTCTCCACTGAGGCGCATTGTACCATGGACAAGGAAATGAAATTACACATGGCCAATGCGCCAAGTGGAAAAAGCTTGACGATCTTCCAACCTTCAGGTTCGTGCGTTATTGTCTAGTTGTATCTCATCCGGATCGATAGGAATAGTCCTGCGATGACGCCTCCTGGATTTTCCGCTTTTGTTCTCACACCTGCCGGCATGTATGGTGACGAAATGGACGTGTTCTATTAACTGGCCTGAGAATATTAGCCTAGGACGTCGTTCATAGAAACATAGAACGCCGGGAAGGAAAGTCATTTATGATTCAATCGATTCGGTTAAGGCCATGTGTGAGAGCGGTTGACAATAAACGTGTTCAGGCCTGCCGTCATTGTATAGCAAATCCTCGACTTCACGTTCATTGCTCGTGGGTGATGCTGAAATTTGACGACCGTTGCGGAAGTGACTTTGCATCGTGCTGCGTCTCGGGGAAACCTTCTCTGCAGTCGACTACCACGACCGCCAGCCCTGTCTAGATGAACTCCGGCAAACCGAGGAGCCCTGGCAAAGAGAAAGGATTAACAACAGCATGCTCGAATCTTGGAGAAAATCTTTGTTCGGCCAGGCGGATCAATATTTGAATTTGCCGGTCCGATCGACCGAATCGGCGATCTTGCTTTGGACATGGCCATCAACGCTATTGGACGTTTTGGACGCTCTTGAACGAATTCGGGCAACCTGTTGATACGATGGCAAGCAGAACAAGAAGGCGGAGGAGATCCGTGATTATTGTCCTCCTGACGCTATATCCGATACGGTAAGCATAGGTTAATCCGTCTTGTTATACACGGTCCGGAAGTCCTCATCTAAGGGTACATTGACCCTTACTGACAGCTCCTAGAATGGAGGAGCTGGCGCGACTTGTTGATCCCCTGCATGGTCTTTTTGTTCTCTTATGATTGAAATCGCCGGCGGTGTGTCGTTTAAAAGTAGTGGGTATGTCACCCGATAGAACAACATAATAGCAAGTACCACGACTGGTGCCACGATACCTACTGAGTTTGACCAAAAAAGGTGTAAAAAGCTGCGCCATATCAGAAGGGTTCTAAAAAAGTGCACAAGGCGGCAATCTTCCCTTTTTACATTTACAACATTCGGTCCGAGGCCGTAGCCTAAACCAGCCTTGTTGAACATTGGTTGCTACAATAAACCCAAAGCAGGTGCAATACGTAGCTTCAAACACATGGCGGGCTTCTACCGTCGGCTCGATTGCCCGTAGTAGCTCTCCGAGAGCGGAGGAGGCCTACGGCTCAAAGGACCGTAGTAGAAGAATCAAGTTATAGGAGGACAGTCGCATATGATGGTCTCCACGCGATTCAATGTGGCTGCTCCGAGTCGCCTGCACCTGCTTATTAGCATCCAAGAACGTATACAGTCCGGCGGAAGAACATCAAGAATGTCAGAAGACGAGCAGATATGTGATTGAGAGATACCTCGTTCTGCGTTCTCCGAGGACGACGAATCAATCCGCAAGAATCACCCCGGTAAACTTTCGACTCCTCACGTTATAATCCATCGAAAGTTAGCCAAGGGTTCTTTGGGCGGTGTGAGTCCATTCTCCTCGGACACTCCAAGTTTTAAGTGCACGAATGTAGGAGAAAGCGCACGACATCAATGCTCCGATGTTTGCTGCACATTGTCCCACCCAGTTTCCCGATGCCGCAGGTGTCCGCCGGCGGGACGTTCAGGTGAGGACCGGGATGCACAAGCGGTACTGTGGTCCATATCCTCTTAAAGGCTAAGATCCAACTACTATATTGCACCTGGCTCCGTCTTCCCCCATAGCAGAAAGAATCAATCCACTACTAACTACTGACCCAGGTTTGAAGTGGCAGTGAGTGAGTGACCGTGATCAACTTGTCGAGGACTTTTACCTCGCTCTCAACCTTGATCACCGCTGTTTCAGTGACCAAAACGAGGCCGCTAATCCCCAGTTAAATACCAGAGTACTTCAAAGTTTTGCAACACTATTTTTGACAGTTCTCGCATGACAGACGCCAGCATCTTCACGTGGCTGGCAGTTATCAGTGTGACTTTGAACTGATATCTGATTAGATCGACAATCAAATTTTCGGCAGCGCCATTGTGGGCGCTGGCAGTGTCAACTTCGACGTCGATGACTGGGTTTCTGTCAGGCTGGACACAGCTTGACAACACAACCCTCGTATAAACAGGCTCGACGACCGTCGTCTAATTCAACATATTCGCTATCTTCAGGACGGGCAGAAGCCCATTTCTCAGAGCTAAACCCTCAGTGTGCGCGTTTGTGGCAACACCACACAGGTTCACCTTTACCACGATGGCGCCTCGGAAGAACAATGCTCGGGATGCTGAGCTCATCGAGGAGCTGCACTATATTTCAAAAAAGTCCCCGAAGCTCATTAAACCACATGAATACTCTGCTCCAGCGGATTCAAGAATCCAAATTCGGAGCTGGAAGATGAACGAGTTCAAATACTATGATATTCCATCTCCATTCCCGACACTAGCTAGAGGGCTGTTCACCGTTGAGCACAAAGACCTCGAGGATGACGATGTTTCGGATGAAGTGCTTCCTGATGGCCAGCTATCGAGGATTGTGATCCGAGGATACGACAAGTTCTTCAACATCGGCGAAGTTCCTTGGTGTACTGTACGTGCGCCACACTTATCATGACTCGATCCATTGATGGGTCATTCTCATTTTTGAACAGTGGCCAGCTCTCAAAGACCATACCTCGGCGCCATACATCCTATCTCTGAAATCCAATGGCTGCATCATCTTCATCGCCGCCCTCACGCCCACCAAGCTGCTTGTCACCTCCAAGCACTCCCTGGGACACATTGAAGGTGTCCACATGAGCCATGCGGAGAAAGGAGAAGAGTGGTTGCGGAAGTACATCGATCAGAAGGGCAAGACGGAGGAAGATCTTGCCAAAGTTCTCTGGGATAACAACTGGACAGCGATCGCAGAGGTATGCCCACGGCATGACACCTCTTAGTCCGAACCACAAGCTAACAGTCACACTTCCAGCTATGTGATGACTCCTTCGAAGAACATGTCCTCCCTTACCCACCCGAACTCACCGGTCTCCATCTGCACGGACTGAACCTCTCCACCAAAGACTTCGCCACCCTCGACCAACCCACAGTCGACGCCTTCGCCACCGAATGGGGCTTCATCCGCACACGCTCCGTCGTCCTCAACACCATCGACGAAGTCCACACCTTCGCCGAAGACGTCGGCCGCACCGGAATGTGGGACGACGAGATGGTGGAAGGCTTCGTCGTGCGCACACACGTCTCCTCACCACCCACTGGCTCTAAGCACACCGACGCCACTCGGTCACCCTACGCCGCCGGCTCGTCATTCTTCTTCAAGATCAAGTTCGACGAGCCGTATATGATGTACCGCGATTGGAGGGAGGTGACCAAGTCCCTGCTGGCGTCTGCGAATAAGGATCCGCTGGTAAAGCTGTCGGCTGCGAAATTGCCGAAGAGTAAGATGCAGAGGCCGGAGACGAGGGGGTATGTGCGGTGGGTGATTGAAGAGATTAAGAGGGATAAGGAGCAGTTCAAGGATTTCGCGAAGGGGAAGGGGATCATTGCCACGAGGCAGAGATTCTTGGATTGGTTGAAGGAGGAAGAGAAGGAGGGAAGAGGGTTGAAGGAGGCTGTTGACAGCGAAGATGAGCTGGTGACAAAGGGTCCGTTCGAAAAGACGATTATTGTTCCCGTTGCAATTCCTGGTTGTGGTATGTCTCTCACCCATCCTCACAATATCCTACGCCCTGACTTTATTATTCTCCTCTAACAGGTAAAACGGCAGTTTCTGTCGCCCTATCACACCTTTTCGGATTCGGCCATACCCAGTCTGATGACGTTCAAGGCAAGAAGTCTGCAGCCCAGTTCCTCAAGAATGTTACTTCTCTGCTCAAGGATAAAGACGTCGTTATTGCTGATAAGTACGTTCAATTTCCCCTACTCCGTGATCCTCTCTAATATATCCTCTCTCAACGCAGAAATAACCATCTCCACCAACACCGGCAGCAACTGCTCGACCTTGCGCGTAACCGTAAGCAGCGCACGCGACTCCTATACCTCAACTGGTCCACGTCCCTCTCCGCCCAGCCACCAGCCACCATCCACCGTGTATGTTCAGACCGAATCCTCGACAGGGGTGGAAACCACCAAAGCCTCACGTACGATGCGAGTGAAGAGAGAAAGCACGAGGAGGTCGTATGGATGTTCATCAATCAACTAGAGGAGCTGAGTCCGGAAGAAGGCCTGTCTCGAGATCGCAAGGCGGCGAAGAATAAGGGGAAGAAGAAGACCAGGAGGGAGAGGAGGGAGGAGAGTGAAGAGGAGGAGGAGGCTGTGTCGGCTGCTGAGGAGGAAGTTGATAACGAGGGTTGGGAGAGGGTTGGGGAGATTGTGGATATGGATCTTGAGGAGAATTTGGAGCAGACGGTTAGGAGGGCTGTGGATGCTTGCGTGAGGGTAATTGGTGTCGAGAGGCCTACGGATGAAGAGATCCAGGAGGCTGTGGCTGTGGGGCAGGGATACAGTCCAGCGATTGTGAAGAGAGAGGAGAAGAACAAGGCGAAGGCGAAGGATGGGACGAGGTACTTCGGGCTTCTGCCGGAGATTGAGCTGTATGGGCAGCTGAAGAAGGCTCTGGAGACTGCAAAAGCCAAGCCGACCGTATCAGACGAAGAGCTACTGGATGCAGGATTGGCGAAGCTGGAGGCTCTCAAGGTCGGGAAGAGGATCACAGCTCGGCCACATGTTACGATCGTCCACTTCAACAATGTCAAGGAAGGCACAGATGCGGAAATCGCGGCCGGCAAGCAGCTCTGGGCGGCGTGCCAGAATCTACGTACCCTTCCACAGCCGCCTCTGTTCGCAGCCAAGCTGGGGAATTTGGTGTGGGATGAGAGGGTCATGGCTTTGACTGTGGATGAGGTGGAAGCGGCAGAGACGGAGGTGATCGAAGAGGAACATGCTCAGGGTCTGGGGAAGCAATTCTTGGAGGGTCTGAGCGAAGAGCTGAGGAAGGTGCTGCATGTCACAGTTGGGACAGCTGAAAACGGGATTCCTGCCTACGAGGCGAAGGGGTTGGTAGACAGGTGGAGGAAAGGTGAGGGTAAGGACGAGATTAAGGCTATGCCAATGGAAGGCCTTATGGTGAAGGGACGTGTGAAGGCCCAGTCATAATTTCTGGCGTGGATTTTTGGACACTCAGATTCATTAGAAAGACTTTCTTCTATAACTCCTGCTCTTCTATCCTTTGTTCGAGCTTGTACACTGCAGCTGTGGATCTCAAACTGTGTGTAATTCGGTCAAGAGCGCCGCTCGATATCGTGGGACCATCCATTCATGGAAGCCAGTTGGGCCACCAACTCGACCTCAACGATGAACTCTCAAGCACCCTTCCCAGTGCAACGGTCAGCTTATCCTGCCATGGGACATGCGCCTTAGGTGGGGATGCTTATGTCAGCGCGTCAGGGGACATGGCGGGGTTGACGGGGCTGCAAAGAGGCAGTCGGTCGTCGTTGGACGCGTTCTGCAGGGGGGAGTTCAGTGATGGGCGGGGTCTCAAACACGATAGCCGAGTAGATAGCGTACAGAGCCGCCCGAATGCAAGTAAGATGGCCAGATTCCGATCGAAATTGACCAGTCAGGGTCCATTTACACAAGCGCGCGTGTCCCAGCAGCCCGAAAAATCGAGCTATTCCATGGGACACGCACCTCAGCCAGACCTCCAGTCAGAATCTTCGCGTCCCATAGCTTGCGAAGTGTGTTCTGTACAAGTTCTGGAGCCATGGGACACGCCAGTTAACGACCTTAAAGGCTTTAAAGGTCTGATTTTCAAGATGCAAAAGGGTCCAACTGCTTTCTGCTCGAAAACTCGCTTTTTGGAGCCATTTCTTCGCACACTTTTTCAAGTTCTCCTCAATACATACAATAGCGCATTATATATACGTGTGCTCATTTTAATATGCACCGTTTTCCTGTCAAAATACCTCAATCGCGTCCATCACCAAATTGACCAAAAGTCAGTATGTCTATGTATGGTAAGTATGATCCCGTCTTCTTTAGATAAAAATGCATTTGCTCCCAAAGTGCACCCAAAGTTGATAGGCCCCTTCCATAATTGTACAGATCTTAGGATAAGCATGGATTGATCCGATCATCTTTCTCTGAGAATGTGTCGATTTGGGAACTTTCGTGCATCTAAGTATTCAAATGTAAACTCCCGACGAAGTTCGGGACGACTATGGAAGACTATGCATAGTTGTGAGAATATGAAAGAGCTCCCACGTAGGATAGTAAGGTTATCACGGACCTTTTCGAGTATTCAACAAACCCAGAATCCGGCAGACCAGCCAGTGCCGACCCTACACTTTCAGCCTCTCAGTGAGAAGCAAGGTACGAAGTCATTTCAAAGGTCAAATGGATGCGTTCGTCCGTCTCTTAGCAGAATACTCAATCCTACACGATTCGCCACCCAAGTTACAGCGCCAATATTATCAGAAAGAACCTCATCAATTGGTTGAACCAAGGACCGAACTTGCACTGGCGGAACGGACTTGGAGTTTCGAAGGCTGAGGTCCCGAGGATGGTCTGTGCGTTCGGCGGTATCCGATCACATGATCAAACGCGTCAATCTCGACTTGACGCGTTTCCGTCGACCCCATCTTTCTTCTTCTCCTACCACCACCATCTCTCCGGCAGCGACCTTTCGGGTTCACTTCCTTGAACCCAATACCAGATATTCGAGCCAACGACAAGAGATAATGGCCTCGGCATCTTAGGTGAGCGCCTTCAGCGCACTTTTGTAGTACCTGGCAGTTGCTGATCATGCCTTCGGCGTCGTTTGGCTAAGACTATATGCGCGGTATTCCGTCCCATCATTTGGTATGGATACAATATTGGGATCATGGGCCTTCTTGAACTGCGTATGAAGGCTGCTCACGACCGCCCCGCAACATCTGGTAATAAGCCCCACCTTTTAGAGCGCATATAGCCACTTATCTGGCTTCCGCAGAGCTCCAACATCACTCTATCACACTACGAGGAGAGACACCAGGACCCCGCCAACCCCCTAGCCATTGGGCATGACCCCGTCTCACGGCCCTTTGCATCTGGCCCCTCACGGGTAGGCACTCGCCCCTTCCAATCTTTCTCTTGTTTACTGGCTTGGCTTTTATTTGAGAATCGCATGCGTCTGTTTTGGGGAAGGGATTGGGAAGCTAAGTGTCAGGATGGCGGTATTGCGTTATACGAGTATTGTAAAGCTGTTCTAATATAGTTAATCGAATATAAATATTTTCTTAATTCCGTTGGATGTGAGAAAGCCGGCTCAAGCCCGGCTCATTCAAGGCCTCGTTCCAGGCAAGTTTCCATGCGAATACATAGTCGTAGAAATTCACATACTTGAGCGAAGTTTACTTAGTTGATCCAAACACACATATTTGGCACGAAGTATCCAGAGCGACTCGATAATGGTTTTCAATGTATACTCTGCTAGTAAATATGGATGCTATGGAACCCATGTGGGCTATGTATGGACATGTATTCGTATGGAAACTTGTGGACGTTTTGGTGATGTCAGGATTCCTCCCTCCCCTTCTTCCCTCCCGAGCTTCGCCGCATTTGGAAGCTGACTCATCCTGCCGAACACTGCCGCTCTCTGCCGCTTCTTGTCCCAACACGTTCTAAAGGTTGCATATTTTTAAAGCTTGTAGCTTTCAAAGCCTCTCCGAGAAAACACACAGAACTTCTCTCTGAGCAAAGTTCTACTCCTTTTTACAGCCAATTACGAAACGATAGACCGCTTTTTGGCCGAACGACGCTGAGGGGCCGTGTTTAGACTTGAGACTGAACAAACAATAACGGGAGCAAATGGAGCAGGTTCGGGATAAATAATTTCTTAAGAAGGGCAGCGAGAAGACCGACGGCCCCACAGAGGGCTGCTGATTGGCTGGTTTTGTTTGTGTCGGTCCCAACAGTAAACACGGTGGCTGAAGGCTGCAAAGTCGAAAACCGGTCTATCGATTCGTAATTGGCTGTAAGAAAGAAATTCCAATCCGGCAAGGTTCTCTCAGGACTCGAGCGAGCCGCCTCAGGACTATCAAATCGTTTCCGCAACTCGCTAAGGAAGTCTGCATCATTTCAGTTCCATCACTCACTATCTCCTCACGGTGCATATCCATAATAGTCGCCATGCATTGGAACACTTACCCCTTCGCAAACTTACTCTGATGCACCTTTACGCGACCATGTGACCGGATCCATTACCCCAGCTACACGAGTTCATACAGAAATCTGCACTCCCATTGGTTAATCACCAACCTCGCAAAGCAAGAAATAAGCACGACTAGTTTTTCCCCTGGACTTGAACCATCGACATAAAATGGAGTCCTGTGATCCCTCAAAATCATCGACATCTCCCCCTAAAACGGAGCCTTGCCCTCTGTGACAACCGCACTTCGGCTGCTGCTGAGCTACTCCTCAATCCACTCTCATCACGGTGTACAAAGGACGCAAGCTTGAACCCCCAATGGACTTCGACTGGAAGGACAGCTCCAGGGAAATACCTCTCGGGTCGACTTCGCTCAAACAATCTGGCAGTGACTCTCCTGCCAGTGCATCCACGCCAGGTATGTGGGAAACAAACGACTGGAACGCTGCCTCATTTGACATGGCAGCTCCAGTGGTTCCTACGCTCGGAGCGGATCGACCCGTGCCGTTCAGTAGTGCCCTCAGCCACCCCTCTCGGCTACAAAGGACGAACGCTTCCCCCTTTGCACCTACCGAACCAACAAAACCTTCGACTTCGTGGCGGGCCTTTACACCGTTATCGATTCCCACCATAGAAGTATACCACATTCCGGATGTTGGTATGGATGAAGTGGGCATGCCTGAACCCGATGGAAAGGCGAGGCCTGACGGACGACGGAGGGTTTTATCGAGGCGGAGGGTACGTTCGATAACCCCAGAAAGTTTGAGCGATGAGTCGGAGGATGAATCAAGCGACAACGATCATCGATACAAGAGACGCTTAAGGTCACGCGCCGTCCATCGAGTTGGCGATCGCCGCCGTAGTAGGAGTCCATTACCTCTCAGTGAAGGTAAGGCGTCCATTTATTCAGAGACCAGGCGGGTTATTGACGCGAATTTCTACACTTTTTGAAGTTCAGGCACAGCTCATGAGATCGAGACTCAGCGCTGGTGGAAATATCAATTTATATGTTGGAAACATTCCGGCCACACCTCCCACCGAGCCAGCTGATGGCCCACGTCGGCCCCCTTTGACAACGCCAGCCTTCTGGTGCTTAGCACTTCTTGTCGTAGCATGGCATCTCAACCCTTTGCACTACTTCAAGTCGGAAACAGCCGTTTCGTCACCTCGAGAGACGTTCTGTCCAGTTCCTTGATCATCTCGATGATCGTTATTGGATTCTGCAGGCCTTCAAAAGATGAAAGTCAGAAAGTCAGTCGTTGAATTCCCTCTCTCCCGCTAGATACTTATACATGCGCAGTCTAAACTGTTCAGCTCCCCCACTCCCTTACTCAAAGAGAGTACCCTCGGTCCTATGGACGTCTTTTCTTTTGGCTCTTATGATTCGACATGCAGAACTCACAAGGAATGGCTTGGCGTTTCGTGTCAACGCCTGATTCGATCTCGATAGCCTGCACGTCCCTCTGGACGATGGTTGGTGGCAAGATGGAAAGGCAAGCAATCTGGAAGTGTACTGGTCTTAATTAGAAGACATTGCTAAACTTTCGGCATATAAGATCTGTCTGATCCAAGATTTATGCATTCACTTTTGGAGGTTACTCACCTCCCTATACAGTACCCACTCTTAATTATCGTTATTTGTTAGACATTTATATTTTACAACATGAATGGGATCAATACTGTAACCTTCAATAGCGAAGTGAGAGCAGTTCTAGGGATGAAATAGCCGACACGCGGAAGCTAATCCCAATTCCCTGACCAGAACTTGCATCATCAAACCGAATCTACTGTATCGTAGAGCTCATGGTACCATTCATCTTCTCTCTTTTCCCTCGCAAGAAGCTGGACTCCTTAACATTCCTGAATCATGGGAACCTTCGTTATGTAACCATGATGTCACACGCCGGCAGGGATGAAGTCGGTTGACCCCAAACGAACGAATACCTAGATGGCCTACCCAGCACTTCTTCGAGGAGGCACAGGGCGCGTCCTACAGTTGAGACATCTGACCGAAGAGTTGGAGGGGGAATCAAGCGACGACGACCACAACCAGAGGCGCAGGAGGTCACGTTCTGCCAGTCAAGACGGCGACCGCCCCCGTAGTAAGAGCCTCTTGCATCTTGATGCAGCCTCAGGTGCGATATCATTCGACTGAAACTTAAAGATAGAGCAGGTTGATGATAATATTTCTACATGTTGGGCAGCTCACGCACAGCTCAACAGGGTAACGTTTCGCGCAAGAGGGAACATCATCCTTGTTGTCGGAAACCATCCGATGCCTCCTCTTGCTGAGCAAGATAACACCAGCTCTCGTCGACCTCCTTTAACGGCGGCAGCCCACTAGTGCTTTGTACTCCTCGTCGGTATATGGCAATTCTGCCCTTTGGACTACTTCCAATCAAGAGCCCCGATCTCGTCACTTGTGGAGGCGTTCTGTAAAGATCCTTGACCCATCTCGACAGGATTTTGCTGGATTGTTCCCGCTACAGAGGACGAACATCAGAACGTTAGCTCTTCTATTCTCTTTACTGTGTAGTTTACTTAATCGTGTTCAGCGTAGATCGGCTACCGGAGAATGCACGAATAAGCTATCAGGACCACAGAATATGCCTTGCCTCGTCGTGCTGCTTCTCAACCTACCATATCGTTCAGCCGATGCTCGGAATCTCGATAAAATCTCGAAAATCCGCAGGGAAGTGAGCGAGGCTTTGGATGGCAGGAACAAGACCCACCTATGGGGCATCACCAGGATGTTGGCCTAAGAACGAGGATATATACCCTATTTGCTAACGACAGATGTTGAAGGATCTCAACTTGTTCAAGTTGGCGCGAAGAGACAACCTTTTGGCGAGCATTCAAAGTGTACTTATTTATATCCCAGTATTCCTGGGCTCGATCATATTATTGCTTTCTACGCTGTCCATACGTTTCGAGTACTCTTCGGTTCATGGCGGAATTGGATTAGCGGTAATGGAATTGCTGGCACACCGTAGCTCAATGTTCAACCCAGTGACCAGTCCCTTGACCAGAACATCCATCATCCAACCGACTCTACCAAAAAGCTCATGGCGCCTTTCTACTAGAAAGTTGGACTGTGACAGCCATGAATGCGAATGCTGTTCCATACCGGTCGGGGAAGAGAAGAGACGGCCAAATGATGCTGCAGAAAAGTACGCCATAATTGATACCCCTTGAGCAGACGTTTGCTAACTGGCTCGGGTTACAGCAACCTGCGCTCAATGATCCCAGACCACTTAGGGCGTGTGAACGAGGAGACACGTTGGGGGACTCCCTAGGCAGCGGTCATAGAAGTGTCGTGAGAGAACCAGGTCTCCAAGGAATTGCTCGTGCTAACATGTGGATTGTACAGATGTCGAACTCTCCGAATCTCAGATCAGATCTTCTTCCTAGAAGCCACCCCTACGGTGCGGTGAATTTCCGAACTCGTTAAAAACCCTTTGTTCTGCCATTCGGGCTTCACTTTCTCCTTCGTTACCCAATCTACTATTCGACATGCACAGCCGGCGGAGCCGTGAATCTCTGATGGACTCGGAATCCAACAAGGGCCTCGGCGACAGATTGCTTTGGGAGACGTCATTTGAAGAATCAGACTCTTCCGCGCCTCCGACAGGTATGAGGGAAGTAAAAAACTGGGAAGTTGCCTCGGCTGACATACTATGTTTCCATGAGGTCTTAATACGACCTTTGGCGCAGGTCGACAGGTTCCATTTATCTTCAACTCATCTCTTGAGCAGAAGATGCCGACCTCTTCTCTTTGGGCACCTCCCAGTCCGCCATGGGAACCTTCGTTAACTCCTGTCAATTACGTCCTGTTCTCAGATGCTAGTACAGGTGATATCGGCCGGCCTGAGGCGAATCTCAAGGGAGGATCTAGCGGACTACCGAGGATCCTGTCGAGGCGCAAAACGCGTGCTCGGAGGGTTGCAAGAGATCTAAGCGATGGATCGGGGGAAGAGCCAAGCGACGACGATACCCAGCACCGGCGGCGCTTTAGGCCTCGTTCTTCCCATAAAGAAAGGGGCCGCGGCCGTAGCAAGAGTCCGCGACACCTTGATGAGGCCTTAGGTAGGATAACGTGCTTCTCCAAGCCTCTGACACTTGCTCACGAGAAATTTCGATACGCTCTAAAGTTCAAGCCCAGCTCGTGAGATCGACTCTCAGCGCTGGCGGAAATATCAACGTCTACGTTGGAAACCTTCCAGCGACCTCTCCTGCTAAGCCAGAAAATGGCTTACGCCGGCCCCCTTTGACGACGCCTGCGTTCTGGTGCTTGGCCATTTTTGTCGTCGCGTGGCGATTAAGCTCTTCGAGCTACTTCAAGTCAAGAACACCCGACTCGTCGCCCGGAGAGATGTTCTGTCCAGCTCTTTGATTTATTCCGTACGTTAGAAGTCAGTTCTTCAATTCCCTCCTTGACGATGGATATTAATACACGCCCAGTGTAGATTGTCCGATTGGCTCGCTAATACTCAAATCAAATACGACCAATGCTATAGAATGCATCACCAATGCTTTGGAGACCGCAAATCCAAGACGGATCTGTTGGGTGAGGAACTGGCGGATGAAGGATTGACGAAGCTCGAAACTCTATGGATCGGGAACCTGTTACGACTGCCCTCGCCGATACCCTCAAGGAAGGCACAGACACGGCGGTCTCGACCGGCAGGCAGATTTGGACGGCATGTCAGAATATGTGGACCCTTCCACGCCGCCTTTATTCGAAGCCGGGCAGAGAGTTTGGTTTGGAACGAGAGGAGCATGGCTTTAATTGTGAAGGAGGTCGAGGTGGTAGAGACGGAGGCAATCGAAGATGAGCCTGCTTAGGGTACTCCATGTTACGGTTGGGACAGTGCAAACCGGAAACCTGCCTACGAGGTGAAGGGTTTGGTAGATACCATGCATGAAATGCACCGAAAGTGGTTGGACCGCCTTACTTAAGTAGATTGATCGGCCCTGAGGCCCGAGGTCTCCTTCCCTCAGTCCCTGCCTGTCAAAATCCGATTTTAATGGGACCGACGGTTTGCTGTCGGGGATATGTCACGTGTGCGTTTATGTGCCTCTCGAGGGAACTGCCAAAGAACCGCCTCAGGCTTCATATACGGTAACAACTTCGCCATTCGAGATGCCATCCAGTGTTTTCTATGAAATAAGCTCATGCACTGCTCGAGAACCACCATAACCGCTGATTCTATTCACCACCTACTACTCAACTACTCAAATAACCTGTAATCAAGGAGTATTCTGATCGACATGTACAAGCGCCAGAGCCATGAATCTCCCATGGACTTTGAATACGACCACCACCCCAGGAAGAAACCGCTATGGGAGATACAGTCTAAGGTCTCAGACTCTTCTGGATCTGAAATAGGTATGAGGGAAGTAAACAACCAAGGATTCCTCGATTAACATGGCATCCTCAGCAGGTCTTAACACAGCCTTGGATGCGGATCGACAGATTCTATTCAGCGTTAACCAGCCTCTTGGGCAGGAGATGCCGAGTTCTTCTCTTTGTCTCCCTTCGGGATGGCCATGTGAACTTTCGTCAACTCCAGTTCGTGACGTTCCAACGTCAGATGCTGGCACGGAGGAAGTTGACGTGCCTAAAACCAATGGAAAGACAAGACCTGATGGGCAACGAAGGATTTCGTCAAGGCGGAGGGTGCATTCGAGAATGCCAGAAGGTCTGAGCGACGAGTCGGAGGAGGAATCAAGCAACGACCACAGTCGGTACAAGAGACGCTTGAGGCCACGCTCTGCCCGCCACCACGGCCGTAGTAGGAGTCCCTTACATCTTGACGAAGCTACATGTAGGATAATGTGCTACTCAAAGGCTACGAAGGCTGCTAACGAGATTACTACGCGTTCTGAAGTCCAAGCACAGCTCGCGAGGTCGTCCTTTCGTGCCGGAGGAAATATCATCTTTCTTGTCGGAAACCACCCGGCTCCTCCTGCTGCTGAACGAGATAACGCCAGCTCACGCCGACTTCCGTTGACGGCGCCGGCCTTCTGGTGCTTGGCTCTTCTCGTGGTGGCATGGCAATTCAGCCCTTTGGATTACTTGAACTCGAGAACTCCCGTTTCGTCGCCTGGAGAGGTCTCCTGTCCATGGCCTTAAGTTATATCGACGATCTTTGTTGGGTTGTGAAGTTGTACATGGGAATGAACTTTAAGTCAGTATTTCGTTTCCCGCTTTTACAACGGACACTCACACATAGCCTGTGTAGATTGCCAGACTGGCCCACTCATACTCAAAGCAAATGCTATCTACGCTATAGAAAGCACCTCCAATGCTTTGGAGACCGCTGAAGCCTGTGCCGGATGAGGAGCTGCGGGGTGGAGGGTTGACGAAGCTCGAGATGCAGAGGATCGGAAAGAGGATAACGGCTTGCCCCCATTCTACGAACGCCCACACCAATACTCTCCAGGAAGGGGCAGATGCGGAAGTCGCGCCCAGAAAGCAGCGCCATTGGCACCATGTCGGAATCTGCGGATGCTTCCACAGCCACTTTATTCATGGTCGAGCTGGATTATCGGGAGGCAGGAGGGTCATAGCTTTGACCGTGGACCCCTGCTCTGCTATCGTCTGCTCATGCTTGTATCATGAAAATACGGATACCATCCACTTCAATATAAAGTACGTGTGTTTAAGTTGACCATACTGGCGGCATATGTCAGAATCTGCGATCCTGCCTATGAGGTGAACCGGTTGGTGGATTTGTGGGCCTGGATATAGAGAAGGTGATTGACCTCCCCATGGAAAGCCTGGTGAGGATTGGACGCGTTAAGGGATTGTCATGATTTCTGGGCTCGTCGCTGCACATTCAGATTCGTGGAACCCCTGCTCTACCTCGAGCTTGTAAAGTAAAAATATGAGTATCATTGAAATCACCAGTTTTTTAACGTTTATTTAGTATGCGTGAAAATAGCAGAAGTGGTTAGACGGCTTTGTGTAACCCTATCCTCTCAGGTACTTTCAAATCGTCTCAGCAATAATGGTTATCGTGACGCATTCGTTGTTATAGCCTTTTTCGGTGACTTATCGCAGATCATGCATTGCCTGGAATTTCCCGCTACCTTTTAAGGCATCAGGGTCTATGCTACGGCAAGCTCGAGTTGTCTATGGATGGAAAGCGTGTCCGACCCTTGAGGAAACGAACTATTGACATTGACAATTATTTGTGTAAAACGAGCGACCAAACAACCTCGTAAGCGACCCTGAAAGTGGACCTGAAATTGAACCCATTGCCTATGCAAGAAATTCCGCAATAACCTTTATAACCAGCAACGCCCCGCCAGCCTAGATGTTGTACAACGTTTTCTATGTTACCAGCTCCTCGTCTGTCCGACACTATAGCCTGCGACTATATTCACCATCTGCCACCCAACTAGGGTTACTAGGACTCGGATTACTCTGATCGACATGCCAGTACACAAGCGCCAGAGCTATGAACCCCTCGGGGACTCTGACTGCGATGAACGCCAGGGAGAGAAACCGCTATGGGCGGCACCTTCTAAGGACTTAGACTCTCCTGAGCCCTCAACAGGTATGAAGGAAGTAAACGACTAGAACGATCCCTCGACTGACATGACGCCTGTAGATCTTGACACAACCATCGGCGCAAATCGAAAGTTTCCCTTAATCTTCGACCCGCCGCTCGAACAGAAGATACCGAGCTCGATTCTTCGATCCCCTCCGAATTGTTCCTGGAAATATTCGTCAGCTCTACTCAATGACGGCCAAATTTCAAGTGCTGGAATGGATGAAACCGGCTGGTCTGAAACCAACGAACAGAGAGCCGGGCCGGATGATCACCCAAACACTTATTCGAGGTGCAGGGCGTGTCCCAGGAATGCAAAACGCCCGAACGAAGAGTCGGAGGAGGAAACGAACCTCGACGATAACGGGAGACCGTCCAGACCACGTTCTGCGTGTCGGGACTGCGATTGTCACCGTACCAGGAGCTCCCCACATCTCAAGGAAGCCCCAGGTGCGATATTACTTGGAACAAAACGGAGTAGGCTACTTACGAGGACGTCATGCAGGTCAAGCACAGCTCTTGAGATCGACCTTTAGCGCGGGAGGAGATATTATCTTTCTTGTTGGAAACCATCCGACAACTCTTTCTGTACCGGATAACGGCTCCCGCCAACCCCCTTTGACGACGCCGGCCTTCTGGTGTTTAGCGTTCATCGTCGTGGCATGGCAAATCACGTCGTCAACTTATTTCAGCTCATGAAGAACGCCATTCTCTTCAATGGTGAGACGTTCAGTCCTACTCCTTGACACATTCTAATTCTGACAGCACAGGCGCCACCAAAGAAGAACGTTCGAGATAGTATTTACTCGTTTATCTGGCATCGTCAGGGCAGAGGGCTATGAAAGAGTATGTATACTGCTCTGGCGACAAGACTTTAAGGACCGTGACCTTTCCGAGCTGGCAGGAAGGAATTCCCTTTGGAATTTGAGCTTTCAAACGTAACTACTTACTTTTTAACGGTACCCTTGCGCATGATCAAATTATTGCTACCCATGTAGTTCAGTTTTCAGAATGCTACTGAGCTCATGGCGAAATCGGAGGAGGAGCGATTGGGTTGCCGACACACTGAAGCCAATCCCGGTCCCCGGAGGAGAACTGGTAGCCAGTGTGTACGCTGAGCTGAATGAGAACATTGCGGAAGGATACCAATCAGACATACTAAATGACCCAGGTTACAGCGAATTCGGCGAGGAGTGTACTCGTTTCTCGCATGTGGTGGTGCAACTTCACTGAAGGGAGATATGGGCAAATCCAAGGCCATCTCCGTTGACGAATTGGGAACTGGCGTTGATTTCATGACTACTTATTTGTACCCCATACTTTCTATTGACGCGTCAGGTTCAATCGGCGCTGAATAGACGGGTTTCTGGTCGACATGTACAACCGTGACAGACGGAGCCGCGAGGCTCCTATGGACTTCGAATTCGTCGATCGCTCTGAGAGGAAACCACTGTGGGCGACGCCGTTCAAGGCATCAGACTCGCCTACCTCTACAACAGGTATGAAGGAAGTGAACAACTGGAAGACGCCTCGGCTGATATAGTGGCCCTAGGAGGTATTAACACAACCTTTGGTGCAAATCGACAGGTCCCATTTATCTTCAGCCTCCCACCTCCCGAGCAGAGGACGCTGGGTTCTTCCGGTTGGGCACCTCCAAAACCGCCATGGGAGCCTTCGTCAACTCCACCTGAACGTGATGACATCCCTATGTCAGATACGGGCGGGCCTGAAACGAATGTCGAGAACGGGTCTAGCGGGCTAAGGAAGACCTTATCAAGGCGTAGGCCGCATTCTAGAACTGCAAGAGATCAAAGCGATGAATCAGAGGAGGAATCTAGCGATGACGATAACGGGCACCGCAGGCGCTTGAAACCTCGTTCTTCCCGCCAAGGAGGTGACCGCGGCCGTAGCAAGAGTCCACTACATCTCAATGAAGGTAGGTCATCACCTTGCTCAAGGACCAGGCAGATTATTGACGAGGATCTCCACCCGTTCTTCAGTTCAAGCACAGCTCATGAGATCGACTCTCAGTGCTGGAGGCAATATCAACTTATATGTTGGAAACCTTCCGACGATACCTCTTGTTGAGCCGGATAATGGCTCCCGTCGACCCACTTTGACGACGCTAGCAATCTGCTCCTTCGCGTTTCTCGCTGTGGCATGGCAATTCAGTTCTTTAAACTATTTCAAGTCAGGAATGACCTTCTCGTCACCTGGACAAGGGTCATGTCCGGATCCTTGACTTCTCTGGACAATCTTCGTTGGGTTGCGATGGGTGTATAGAGCGGTTGAACGTTAGAAAGTTAGTTTCCCGATTCTTTCTTTTCCGCGGGTTACTCACACATGCTAGAGGACATAGATCTTCAACTGGACCTATTCAAAGGAAATACCACTGATCTGCCGGTCCGGTAGTTCTCTGGTTCGATCTTGAAGCTTTAAAGCTTAAAGGGCCGCAGATCGTGGCGGATATTCTAGTGTGTTGATTGGATGACGATTGGTAGTAGGATCCATGACATGTCTGCTCTAGTGGCTTCTCGCATGTTTTAGAAGCCATATATAGCTGGACTCTGTGCGTCCATATTGGACATATTCAAACTTTAATCACCCAAGTTCGGAGGTTATTCACCCCGGTTCCACATACACCTATGCTTGATTATGATGGTTGATGTGCGGATATTTTTAACTACAAGATTGGGAATAAGAATGAATAGTCCCCAGATTCACGGGATGGTGATCATGAGAGGAACGGCGATGGAGTTGCCGACACGCGGGACCTTATCCCCGCCACTTCGTTGACCAGAACTTCCATCATCAAGCCGAATCTATAACTACTTATCATAGCGCTATGGTGCCATTCATCGTTCTTCCAGACACCTACCAAGAAGCTGTCAACTGAAGAGATTTGATTCTGCTGGTACGCTTGCGAAACCATGGCATCCCGGCGCGCCACGGAGGAAACACCACTCTTGTCAGAGAACACTGGTGCTGAAGGTCATCGTCGTAACCGGATATCGCGTCTTCAAATTGGACTCATCCTGTTGGTTTCACTGGCAGAGAATCTCAGTCCACAGGTTCTCTACCCATTTATGCCAGATGTGAGTTCCCTGTCCAGTCGGTGGTACACGGCTGATTGACTGAGGTTCTGTGCTAATAGTTGGTCGCAAACTTGGACATCACGCACGGGGATGCGAGCAAAGTCAGCTTCTACATGGGAGTAGAGGTGAAGATTCCTGATACCAAAACGGATACCTTTGTTGGCTAACGCCTTTGTCACTAGCGTGCTCTTTTCTTCACGACATTGTCGTTGACCACGCTTTCCTGGAACCGGGCCTCCGATCGATTGGGTCGAAAACCTATCCTTTTGGCTGGATCCGGTGGGGCGGCGCTCTCGCTCTACGCAACTGGCCTCACCCGGCGGTCGTACCGTTGGCTCATCGTCAGGTACGCAAAGCACGACTCTCAGTTTCCCCTGTTGCTAATGCAGCAATGTCATTAGTCGGTGCTTTGGTGGTTTTTTCAGTACGTTTACGGACTCGCTATTGTCTCATTGTGGAAACCTGATATAATGAACTGCTTAGATGGGAATGTCGGCATACTAAAGAGGTTCGCGCATGCTTTACGGAAGCAAACTCATGAGCTGACATTTGTCACAGTATAATGGCAGAGATGGCTGCTGATTCTAACCAACTCGCTGAGGTAACTACTCTTTTCTCGTGTCCATATCATACCTTACCGTGACATTCTCGTAGCTCTTTTCCTACTTGCCGCTAGCGTGGGCAGGGACTGGCCTGGTAAGCTTTTCCGGAGTTTGACCTTTCATGAACTGAATGACCTTTCCGGCATAGTTCGGGCCCTTGATAGGTGGTTCCCTTGCACGGCCTGCTGAACAGTTCCCCGGGCTGTTTGGATCCAATAATTTCCTCAAAGTGTACCCCTACTTCCTCCCCTGTGCTGTCAACGCATCCTTCCTCGTCTTCGCCTGCGTTATGTGCTATGTCTTCCTGAAGGAGACACTCAAGAATCCAGAATCGTTTAGGCAGTGGCTAGGCCTTTCATCAAGCAAGAATTCAGCCCAAACTTCTCAGACCTCTCCCGAGAATGTAGCTGAGAGCGCTGGCACGCCAATAGATTCCATTCCGGAGTCTGAGCGACCATATCCAATTCTTGACCTGCTCCGAACGCGACGTGTACTGCTTGTAGCAGTAAACTACATGTGTTTAAGCATCTCCCAAGCCTCCCTAAACACCTTCCAGCCGCTCCAACTATCTCTTCCCGTCGACCAAGGTGGCATGGACTTTCCTCCCCCGCTAGTCGGCAAGATCCTTTCCATCTTCGGTCTCCTCAATGGCGCCCTACAGTTTTTCTTCTTTGCAAAGATCCACGCTTATTTGGGCCCGAAATGGTTTTTTACTATTGGGACTGCGTGCGGGATCCCCATGATCATGTCATTCCCGTTGACGAACTACCTTGCGAGGAGTAGCGGGAATATAGGGCTGGGGGTATGGGGTCTGATTGCAGTTCAAACACTTGCCAAGGTCGGGATCAATATGTCTTCTGGTAAGATTTCTTAACGTTGAATGTGAACCCGTCGCTCATCTGGAGGAACAAGGTGCTTTGTTCATTGTCGTCGCAGCCGCCGCGCCAAACAAGGCATCCCTCGGTGCGACGATGGGAATCTGTCAGGTCAGTTCAGAGTTTGCCGACCGGGGATTTTCGCTGATTGACGCGAAATTGCAGACGATTGGAAGTCTCATGAGAGCTTATGGGCCTGCAATGACGAACACCATCTTTGCCATTTCTCTTGAGAAGAATATATTGGCTGGGAATTTGGTTTATATTTTCCTTTTCATCACCACTTCGATCACACTGGTCACGGCATCTTTCCTTCCTCGACAGTTATGGACTAAAGACAAGTGATAGCCCACTAAACTCGCGCATACTATCAACTTGGGCTCGATGGTTTCGTTCCAACGCTTGTTTCGATCTCCAAGGCCTGCAAGTTGTGATAAGGGTTGTTGTGGGCGAAGATTAGGAACAGGATGGAATGGCAAGCAATCAAGATGTATATTGGCTTCGATCGAAAGACCTAGCTGGACTTTGTTTTGGGTTTTTATATATTAGCCTGAGGATGCAGCATCTGTCTGGCCAAAGGTTTAGGCAAATTCGGACTTTACACCCCTCCCAACTATACCACACTTGATTATTGTTATTGTTGCACATTCATATTTTACTACATGAATCAAGTGTCCACAGCGAAGCGAGAGGAACGGTGATGGAGTTACCGCTCGAGACGCGGAAGCTTATCCCCGTCACTTTGTTGACCAGAACTTCCATCATCAAGCCGAATCTATTAGTACTTATCAGAACGCTCATGGCGCCATTCAGCTCTTCTCTTATACCTTCCAGGACGCTAGCACTTGAAAGCAAACTGACTCTGCCAGTTCCCTTTCGAACCCATGACATCCCAGCGCGCCAATGAAGAAACACCACTTTTACCTGGGAGGGCTGCTCCCGAAGCACATATTCCGAGCAAACTGTCCCGATTCCAAATCGGAACCATTCTGCTCGTTCAACTGGCAGAGCACATCACCCCCCTCCCTCCGTTTATGCCAGATGTGGGGTCTCCTACCAAGTCGGAATACACAATGTACTGAGATTACATCCGTCACCATTGTAGTTATTTGCGAACTTGGATATCACCCATGGAGACGCAAGTAAAGTCAGCTTTTATATGGGCGTAGAGGTGAAGATCTCTCATGGACGTGAATGTTTGTCGGCTAATGTCATGTTGCGTTCAGCGCGCTCTTTACTTTACGACGCTGGGATTGACTACGCTTTTCTGGAACCAGGCCTCAGATCGATTAGGGCGAAAGCCTATCCTTCTACTTGGCCTCTGTGGAGGGGCTCTTTTTATGTATGCAACTGGCCTCACTCGGACGTTTTCGTGGCTTATCGTCAGGTATGCATATGCACAGCTCTTGGTCGTCCTAGTCGGCTGCTGATACTTTGATCTCGATAGTCGGTGTCTTGGTGGAGCTTTCAGTACGTCCGCGGGAATTCTTTGCCTTTTTCTGCTCAACTCAGTTGGGTTGACCCGATAGATGGAAATGCTGGCATACTCAAGAGGTTCGTACACTAACCATGGACGGAAACTCATGGGTTGACGCTTGGTGCAGCATTATGGGAGAAATGGCTGCTGACTCTGACCAATTGGCTGAGGTGGCTTGTCTTCTCTTATCAAATCAAACCTTGGCTCAACTGTCTTGCAGCTCTTCTCTTACATGCCACTAGCATGGGCAGCAACGGGCATGGTAGGCACCCCCATAGTCGTTCATCTACCTTTCGGAAACTAACTGATGTCTCTGGCTATAGTTCGGCCCATTGATCGGTGGATCACTCGCACGGCCTGCTGAACAATTTCCTGGCCTTTTCGGGTCAAATAATTTCCTCAAAGCATACCCCTACTTCCTCCCTTGCGCCGTCACGGCATCCTTCATCGTCTGCGTTAGCTTCTTCAGCGCTATTTACCTGAGAGAAACCCTCAAGAACCCGGAACCATTTAGACAGTGGCTCGGCCTTTCGGTCAGCAAGGAAAATACCCGAGCTTCACCTACTACGGATGAGGAGACAGTCCAGAGGGCTGAAACACCACACAAGCCCGTTCCTGTGGCCGAACGACCATATCCGATTTTAAAACTTCTGCGAACGCGACTTGTGCTGCTAGTAGCAGTAAACTACACCTGTTTATCCATTTCCCAAGCTTCCCTGAACCTCTTCCAGCCGCTTCAGCTCTCTGTGCCCGTCGACCAAGGTGGGATGGGCTTCGCACCTCCATTGGTTGGCAAGATCTTATCGGTCTTCGGCCTTCTCAATGGCGTCCTCCGAGTCAACTACTCTTCTTTGCGAAGATTCACGCCTACACGGGTCCAAAGTGGTTTTTCATAATTGGAACTGCGTGCGGGATACCAATGATCATATCGTTCCCTTTGACGAACTATCGTGCGAGGAGCGGGAACATTGGGCCAGAGGTATGGGGTCTGATTGCGGTTCAGACACTAGCCAAGGTCGGGATCAATATGTCTTATGGTGAGGCTCCTTACCTTTCGACGAGAAACTTCCACTGATCTGGAGGAACTAGGTGCTTTGTTCATCGTCATCGCTGCCGCTGCGCCAAACAAAGCGTCGCTCGGTGCGACGAATGGAATTTGTCAGGTCAGTCCAGAATTCGTTGGCTCAAAATTCCGACTCACATATCTGGTATTGCAGACGATCGGTTCCTTCATGAGAGCATTTGGGCCTGCGATGACGAACACCATATTTGCCATTTCTCTTGAGAGGAATATTTTGGCTGGGAATTTGGTTTATATTTTCCTTTTCCCCACCACTTCGATCACGTTGGTCACGGCGTCTTTCCTTCCTCAAAAGTTATGGAGTAAAGACCTGTAAAGACAAGTAACAGCCCAGTCGACTGTCGTGTACTTCAATAGACTGCGTCGTTGTAGTATTTGCCGTCATAGGCAAGAATAGCTCCAGTTGGCGATTGATGTAGCTAATTGTGTCATCCGGAGTTGGTCATGCAATGATACAGAACAACACATGGGGATTGATTCCATCAGCACCTTTCCTATCACAACAGTCATGATGCTTTCAGTGCATGAACGTGCTGCTGCCTATTTCAGGATATCCTATTAGAAGCCATGGTTTGCAGGGTCTTATCGCGACATCTCTTCTTTCTGCATGTCGACCCATCGCGACGATGAAGAGGCCCCTCTACTTTCCGATGGTCCATCTCACTCTGGTGCCGAATTGGCGCTTTCTTGGTTCCAAATAGCAGTCGTCCTTCTCTTGCAGCTAGCCGATCATATCGTTGGCCAGGTTCTGAACCCTTTCATTCCGGCAGTACGTATGAAATAGGCTTATCCTACAATCCGTACCCTAACATTTGATTCTAGCTTGTTGGAAGCCTCGAAATTACGCACGGAGAAGAGAGTAAAGTCAGCGTTTATGTCGGAATTCTGGTAGGTCCATCGTTCCTTGGTTGCCTCCGCAGTTCCTAAATATTTGGCCCAGCAATCCTTATATTTCGTCTCCACGACATTGACGACGTTATTCTGGAGCCGAGCCTCGGATAGGCTGGGTAGAAAACCTATCCTGCTATGCGGAATGTTCGCATCTGTGATATCAATGCTTGGAATTGGCCTCACTAGAGGTTATTGGTGGCTCGTTGTCAGGTGCGAAATATGGCGTTTACTGCTAGATTGTCTCGGTACTGATGATATATCTGACAGTCGGTGTATTAACGGTGCATTTAGTACGTGCCGCCCCTTTCTATGTCCCTCATAGGACTGTACTCAGTCTCACCTAGACGGGAACGTTGGTGTAATCAAAAGGTGAGGTCACTGCGGGTCGGACTAGGGAACTCGATTTCATTTCTGAGGATACACAGCCTGATGGGAGAAGTAACGACGAATTCAGACAAACTAGCGCAGGTACGTCGTCCGCCTTGCATCACCGAAGGAGGATCCGTGAACATTCTCTCTAGCTTTACTCTCTCCTGCCCATTGCGTGGGCGACTACCGGCACAGTTCGTCTTTCTTCGCAGTTACTACAACTACTCGTCCTAAAGCCATCTTCCAGGTTGGCCCTCTGATTGGAGGTTATCTCTCCTCTCCAGTTGAGCGGTTTCCCGAAACATTTGGCTCCTCGATATTTCTCGCGGAATATCCTTACTTCTTGCCATGTGCAGTAACAGCCGCGTACATAATGTTCGCCTGGCTGGTTACTCTGGTGTTTCTGCGCGAGACACTCAAGTATAGGGTGTCTTTCTCCACCTGGCTTGGGCTTGGTCGTGTTTTTGGAAGGCCACAAATCCACTCTGGCTCCCACACCGAACCACCTCTGGGTGCACAAGCGTCGCATTCTACTGTCTCTGAATCGGAAAGGCCACTTCCAATGATTGAGCTACTCCGTAACTCACGGGTTCTTCTGGCAGCCCTAAACTATGCCTGCCTCTGCCTCACCCAGTCATCACTGAACAACTTCCAACCCGTCCAATTCGCTACCTCGATCGAAAACGGAGGCATGGGATTCGATCCACCATTAATCGGCAAAATCCTTTCCACGTACGGTTTCATGAACGGCGTCCTTCAGCTTCTTCTGTTTGCCCGAATACATAAGTATCTTGGGTCGAAGAGGTTCTTCGTATGCGGTGTATCATGCGCGATCCCGATGATCGTGTCCTTCCCCCTGGCGAACTATCTCATCAGGACATATGGTCATGGACTTGGCGTTTGGATCGTTATATACGTGCAGGTTCTCGCTAAGATAGGGGTGAGCATGTCATACGGTGAGTTATTCGTCCAAATTTCCGTCGTCTTGGGACAAACTGACTATTTCTTTCTAATAGGCGCGCTGTTCATTCTGATTGTCGCTGCTGCACCCAATCATGCTTCGCTTGGCGCTACAAACGGTCTTTGTTTAGTGAGCCCTTGTTGTATTGACAATCATGCAGTCATCGTACTTACACCATCTTCAGACCACAGGGAGTTTGATGCGAGCTGTTGGGCCCACAATGACGAACACCCTTTTCTCCCTATCAATGAAAACTGGAATATTGGGAGGAAACCTGGTATATGTGTTTCTTCTGGTCCTAGTCGCTGTCTGTCTTACGACAGCGTCTGCATTGCCGGAAGAACTCTGGAAGAAAAAGGAATGAAATGCGTAGCTCGTCGGCGGCCTTGACAAGGTTTCACGCTTCCATACCATAACGTAGATCTATTTAAGCTTTTCAGTGGGACCACCTAATGTTCGAGTCACGTAGCTGAAGCACATAGCTTTCTCAGCAAAAGCCTCAAAAGGCTTCTTGGGCGCCGGGGACAGCCCCCGGCCCAGTGTATGTGTCTTGACCGCAGTCGGGGTCATGTATTGCGGCCAAAGTGATCGTCTATGTAGTCATATATATATAAGCGGACTGACTGGCACTCTTCCGGAATAAGACGTCTACTATGTTAGCTAGTGACACCATACTTCTGGTTCTTGTAACGCCTGAGATAGAGAAATCAAACCACTACGCAATCGCCGCCCAACCCTCTTCATACGAGGTATATATTATGTCCACGTTCGGTCTTTCGTAGCTTTTACCAAGCACACCTCCGACAGGATGCCCTCCGCTCGGCCCGGGAACTTCTGGGGCAATATCTTCGAGATCCTGAAGCAGAGTTGGTTCTCCGTTCTAGTGCCAGGAATAAGAACAACGAATGGATCCGGGCTGATATCAGCCCGAAAACGTGGTATCATGCTATTCTTCGAGATCCAAGAGAAATTGGAGTCTTTGGGAAGGTCTAGTCACTGACGCCGGAGGGGAAACGTTGGCCTGTCGGTCCGATTGCACTCACCTAGGCCAGATGCTCTGGGTTTACTCCCCGGTTGAACTGGTCGGAAAAGGTTGATTTGACTGATCCACATAGAACAATCATAATAGATCGGCCAAAAAGCTTCCAAGTTGGTTATTTCTATTCGTGCGTGAAGCTACTCTAACGACTGTTCTTGGGCTGTTCTCCAGGCTGCCGCGGAGACGGTAAGGAAGCTTGTGAGTGCAATGTTTAATAGCAACATTAGCGCAAATCATTCGCTCCAGAAAGGTGAGCAACTAGTTCGACCAGCTCTCAGATGCTGAGCGAAATCTAGTCAAGTTTGTTGCATTCCACAACCCAAATCTATCCAGCTGGGACGAGTTCCCCCCGGAAGCCTACGGGAAAGATGATGCATGGAAGCAGACCGTTCCGCCTCCGGGTGGTATCCTGGGTGCCATATTTGACTGCGGAGATCTACGAAAAACCGAGGCGCCAAAATTTGGATAGATTACCTACAAGTAGATCGGAATGTTATTTCAGCATTCTGAGAAGTGACGATTTGGTCACTCTACCTTAACTGCAATTCGGTAAATCAAACCGTGATTATTCGCACAAGCCGATGGAATGTAAGGAAATGGTTGAGGGCTTTAATATTGATGGAGGAGTAGGCACGGACATTCGTGACTGGCCTGGTACTCACAAACGGGTACTCACAACCTTTGTGTGTACCAGGCCAGTTAAGCCTAGCCTACATAAAAACAGTCAGACTCGCCTTCTCCTGAACCCAGCCGCCTACTGTGTCAGGAAAAGTCACCATGCTTCTCGTTCTCATCCAGTAAGCAGGCCCAATTATTCAGATCTCATAAGCCGTACTGAACAGTTCGCTCAAGTTCGTCGTCTTCCCAGCCTAAAGCTGTCAAGCTCAGTCACCCCCGGGGCACATCTCGAGTCCAAAGATTTCGATCACTGGCAAGTTTGGAACTGGAGGAGATTCCAGATGGAGGCGGACAGCGGGGAAAAGGCCTTGGTATTGTTCATATTATCCTCTGGTGGCGGCCTTACAGGCAACTCGGCTCACGTTCATTGGTGCTCCAGAAAATCGCTCGTTTTCTCGTACATTCCACGCCTGACTCACGGTGACAGCAAAAAGCACAGCAATGCTTAGCGTTGTGTCTCCATCAAATCCCTCAACAGCAACGTGTGCTCGATGCTCCGCGCCGACTCCCCATATCTTACAGCATCTGTTCTCCAACAATTCCCTCATTTCAGGGTCCCTTGCGCTGCCGAGCCGTTGACTGTCAGTCAGTCAGACGTCTCCCCGTTCGAGAGATTATTTGGGGCAGCCACAAGGCCCCATTATCCAGTAAAATCCCTGAGAAATGACACCTGCCGCGCCGCAACCCCAGCCTGAGGTAGCATTGAATAGAAACCGAAGCCCGAAGACAAGGAAAGGCCTGGAAAGGCCCGTCGGCTAGATAAAGTTCGTAATCTTTTCCATCATTCCACCCAAATGGGGACGGATCAGGTGATCTGATGTATAATTCCCTTGATTGATTTTGGAGATGGAAACAGATGTAAATAGACCTCGAAGAATGCATAAAAGGACGATGGAGTTGGGGTAGAAGTCCTCAGGCAATCGTCTCTTCCCAATCAACTACTACCTCTTAACTCGATTCGAACAAACATGCAGGCGGTACGCTTCTGCTCTTCTCGTCGTGCCTGCACCTGGACTGACTGAACCTTTGCTTTCACTCAACAGATCTTCGAGCCCCTCGTTAACAACGGCTGTGGAAACGCCAGCTGCAGCTGCGGCGATAGGTGTGTATATACGTCGTACAGAGGTTCACTTCATCTGACTTTCTCATCAGCTGTGGATGCGCTGAAGGTGCATGCAAGTGCGGCCAGAAGTAAATACGCGCTGCCTTCCTCCCAGAATCACCATACAGCCGACCCCGTTCCCTGTTCGCAATGGTCTATGCCTATGTATAACATCATTGTATAATAACCTGTACAAAACAACATGAAATATTTTTGTCTGCGTCTCTACCTGTGTGATATTCATCCCTATCTGAGCCCATAATATTCTCAGAATCATCACGGTATGTCGGCGGATTCCTCTGCCACAACAATATATGTTACGAGAACAAGCGCCTTCTGTACCTTGAAATCAGCCACCTCGAGAACGTTTGTAGAATAGACAACAGCAGCTGACCCTATTCCTGTCAATCCGATATGGCACATGGCCTAGATTCCACCAATTCGAGCCATCGGACCGATGGATCAAGTGAGATCAAGTGGCAGCATGACGGCAGAGTATCAAAGAAGTCGTCCACGTTTGGCTCCAGTAGCTATTGTGCCATTCAATCGTCCCGCGAACCGGCGGAAGACGTGCGCTGAATCCGAGTGGCTTTTGGTGGCAGATGGGCTGCGGAAATGCGATAATCATAATTGTCCGACCCGGTAGTGGCGGATCTTGCGAAAGTAGAGTTCAGAGGCACATGGATGGGAAAAGGTATGACGTTTGGATTGAGGAAGTAGGATTGATTCTACTTCTGATATGGTGGAATATAAATGAATGTGAGGTATACATAGACATCTAATGTGATTGTAAGTTATGAAGAGTGAGCAAGGGAATAGGAAATGAATAAAAGGTCCGGGGGCTAGGGTCCAACCAGAAATAGTAAGGTAAAATGAAATGAAATCGGAATCGCATCGGCGGCAAGGAATTTGAAGGAACGTCAAATAAGCTTTGCCAAAAATCAAAGTCGAAATGGACGTGACGTTCAACAGTGCTCCTACAACTTCGAGCATCGCAGAAGCTTTCGTCCCCGCGCATATAGTCACACTTCCTTCGACCGTTATAAAGAGACAGTTTCCAGGTCGTAGCTTTCCATCCTCCCTTTCTATTCCTTCACCTCTCATCGTCCCTCTCCCTCCTCACCACCTCCCCTCGTAGCAAGGAAAGCCCCACCCTTAGCCAGAATCGAATCTCCTCGATTCGGCCTAGGCCTCCCAAACCCCAAACCCGCAGATGGGAACTCCGACCCCTGGCTCTGTTCCCTCCTCACACCAGGGAACCCAGCAGAGGGGAACTGAGTGTCCGAGTCAGCGAAGCGTGAACCAGGACTAGGTGAAGGCGCTGGGATATCTGCCTCCGTGAGACCTTGACTCCCGTCAAAGTCATCATCGTGGATGCCAACTTCCCCAAAGCTGAGCTTGCTGAAAGGCCCAGCTTGGCCCAAGTGAGGCGGTGGAGAGACGAGCCCGAATGTGACGGAGGTAGGTGAAGGGAGGGAGGGTGATTGGGACGTTGACGCGCTTGTGTTGGAGCGTGAGCGGGAGTCGCGGGATCCCGAGCCCGAGCCTGAGGTGGTGGATATGGATTTGAGTTTACTCCTGCCAGTGCTGCTGCTGTGGCTGCTTTTGCTCTTGGATGATTTGTGTTTCTTCAGTGGTGTTTGGCCGGGACCGGCGCCCGGGAGTAGCATACCAGGTGATGGGGGTGGTTGGAACCCTTGCCTTAGGTTGGGGTTAGGGAAACCGGGTGATATGGGAGTTGGAGCATCTGAGCGAGATGCAGATGTTCGAGATGCGGATGTTCGACTGCGTGAGTCGGATCCAGAGCGGGAACCACTGGCTGGATCTCTGCTTCGGCGTGCGTAGACTTGGCCGTCTAGGTCTGCTTCGTCTTCGTCGCCGTCGGGGCCGTCGTCTCTGTAGACGGCATGACGTGTTGGTTTGGTGGGGGAAGTACGGCCAGCTGACACGAAAGGCCCGAAACCTTCAAAGGTCGGCATGCCTGGGTAGGGGTCCGCACCACTTCCCTGGAAGCCTTCGAATGCCTCTCCAGAGGCTTGTGAGCCCTCTTGCAAGGCTAACGCGAGTTTCTTCATTTCTCGTTTTTCTCGCCGCCTTGCTCTCCTTTCCGCCTTCTCTTCCTTCCGACGCCTCTCTTCCTCCTCCTGCGCTGCTTCACGGGCGGCTAAAGCACGCGTCATGGTGGAAGACGAACTGGTGAGATTGGCAATTGAAGCTGAATCAAGAGGTGCAGCGTCCGAGTCAAACGTGGACCCAGAGGATGTCCTCGTCGCAGTAGGTACAGCCAATGCAGACGTAGATTCATCATCTGATTCAGGCAGATGTATAGGCGGAGGAGCAGGTTTTCCAAAGAGGTCGTACCCAAACACAGTGATCCTCTTCGAGCTCCCCTTTTGCGTAGATTTCTTTGACTTTTTCTTGGAACGACGGGTGGAACGGCCGGGGTTGGAGTGTAAGGACATGCGTTCTGCGTCAACGTCGGTGTCGGGATCTTGGAGGAGACCTGCGAGTTCGTCTGGTCGTGCGCGGGGGATACGGTGCGCAGTTGGGTTGTGTGCATCTGGGTCTAGGAGGGAGTCTGTTGAGGCAGACGCGTTGGCGTTTGGTGAAGGGGATGTTATACATGGTAGACAGCTTGAGAAGGCGACGTGTAGAGTGTCAGACCAGGAGAATGCGGTAGTCATGATGATGTGGTTTTTGGATGGGTATGCAAGATATTCCAAATATTTTTAATTTAGGTCGTGAATGGTTATCGTGAGCAGAGGGTATAGATGTTCTGGTACTTTCGAGGTATATTGTGCGAGTCGTCAGCCCGCGTAGATAGGAAAGATACAAGAAAGAAGAGGGACGAAGCTGGGGAAAGTGGACCAACTTTGCAGCCACGCGGCACGCAGTTCAGCACTTGATTCAAGTTGATTGGGGCGCGGGAAGGGAAATGGCGTTTGGCTACCGGATATGGCGACCTCCGGAAAATTACTCCGAGCACCCCCTTTTCACATGGAGATGGTCCATTTGCACAAAGATACAGTTGAATTCTCCAAACGAATACTACTAGGGCAACATCTCCCTACTCGCTATACGTCTCATCACTAGAATGCTGATCCAACTCGTAAACCGCCTTCTCCACAGTAAAGCTCTGAGTGCTCATCTCGCTTGACTGGCTTATCACCGCCTCGGCCTGAACCGTCTGCTTTTGCTTCCCCTTCATGTTGTGCATGTTGCCCTTGGTCAGGGGCGCAGTCGGGGGAAGCGGTGGAGCGGGGACGGGTGCCGGAGCAGGTTTGTCTTGGGAGGGTTTCTTGACTGAAGGTGAGATGGGTAGGGGTGGTTTTGATGGAGAGGCGGTGGTCGTGGCGGGATCGGCACCCTGCTGGGACTGGAAGAACTTGTCGCCGTAATTGAGGAAGAGTTCGGTGTCAGCTTTGAGATTGGCTACTATTGCTCTTAGTCAGTCTGTGTTTTTATTTCCAAGAATGCCAGTGTTGTATGAGGATATCAGAAACGTACAAGCAAATATCCCGATGCGGTGTTCGCCGTTAACTAGCCTGACTATATTTCCGAAAATGAGCTCGATAACTTGTTACTGAGGAAAAGAGGAACAAACCTCCTGCGTAGCAGTTCGGAACACTGTCATGATTGATAAACCTCGCTTCGTTCCCTGCTTTGGCACTGTCTATCGACAGAGTGGGGTCAACCTGGAAGAGGTAGGTTCGGTGACGATGTTCAGCGACGAAACTGAGCAGGTTTGGGAGAATATGGATCAGAAAACGTAATCATGCAACAAGGAGAAAACAGAACACACTCTCGACATAGGGTGGTTATTTGATATATCAGTTCGCCAGTGTATTCTAGCCAAGGAGGATTAGTGCTTTTGATGCAGTGGTGTGAAGGGAGGTGGTGGGTACCAATGATAAAGTCGTCCTCTTGCACAGGTTCCATGATGAACAGGCCTAGACCCCATGTGCTTGTTCTAACTTCGGTTTGCTGTTTCAAAAATAGATCTCAGAAGTCGGAATTGGATGGAGGAGAGGGAGAGGGGGAACTAGAACCTTTCTGGCACCCCTTTGTATCGCGGAGTTCCTGCATACGTTCGCTTCTGCGTCTCTAGATTGTCCATCCATAGGTCAGTTTATGCAATGAAGGGATTGAATGATCGTGGGGGTACCTGGATTTACAACTCAAACAAAGCTCCGGGTCACATTCTCTATGTGCTTTGAAGCAAGGACAGTGGTTCGTCCTACATGTCCTCCTCAAGCTGTTCTTGGTTGTTGAGTGGTACTTGAGGTGTGCGCAGCGGCAGCCTTGCCAACGTCTGGCACCTGGTTGGTGAACGGGGTCGTTAGTCACAGTTCGAATGGGTATATGCGCACATTGCTAGGCAAGCAGGCGGAGGAGAAGACGTACATTTCCTATCACAACGGCACCCTGATTCGCAATGTCCGTCATTCTGGAAGCAGGAGCAGTTGTTGGCTGCTGTACATGGACCTGGGTGTGAGCAGGGTGGTTGTCTTCCAAGAATTTCGTTAGTGGGAGAGGTTAACTGGCAGGAGGGAATATTTACGGGCTATATGCATTGGCATCATGATCTAGGAAAGGAAAGAGCGAGTTGTCAGTCAGCCAGGAAAAGGTATGTAAAGTGTAAAGTAATGTACCTATAAAATTCAACGTGGGGCCCCTCCTGTTTGGAGCTGGCTTCTCAGGTGCCTTGGAGTGGGGCTTCGAGCTGGACGCAATAGTCGAATCTGGAATGAGTTGTTGTCGGTGTTTGAAGACCTGCGGTAGCACTAGGATAAGCTCGTGGAGTGCGCATGCGAGGACAGGAGGAACTGTACCTCACGACAAGGTTTCCTGACGATAACAGCTAGATCGCAAGGCGTCGTGTCGGGAGAGTACCTCAATGCGAGGGTAAGCATGTCGAGGTCGTCGGTAGTCCATTGGGAGTATCTCTGTAGCGAGAGGTAGGAGATTGATCCTGGCCCGAGGAGGAAGCAGGTGCTGCTGCATGGGGAAGTCACGGAGTGGGAGAGGGAGGAGCTTGGGAGGGTTGCGGGTACAGTGGGTGGTTGGGTGTGTTCGTATACTGTTTGTTGGACAAAGGTTAGAGCGTGTTCTGGGAGTCGCGGTGGGGAAACATACGATGTACAGGACAATATCCTGTCAGACAGTTCAGGTTGGTACAGAAGTCCTCGATGAGGGAGGATAGCTTGGTTGAAGGTGTTGAGAGGCTTGAAGCGTAACGGGGTTTAAATGGGAGGAGGTTTCGTCCCATTCGGGAAATTGGCTGGTTTTCTGTGGCTGGTAGCGGGTTCAAGCTCGAATCCGAAGAGAGCACAGGAGGCAAAGGCGGAATCCACGAAGGAAAGTCGTGTCGTTGAGAGTACTGAATGATATTGTCTGGCTCTGAAACCAAAAGCGAGTACTCAAACAACCCCGTATCTTCAACCTCTTGCAGCGTAACCAATCTCGACGCGAGAAGGGCATGCACAGCTGATATTGTTATAACTCCTACTCAAGAAAGGTCAACATCTTCAACCTACGCGCACACACAAAGGTAAGAGAATACATACAGTCTGGATCCATGGGAGTTTCGCCCGACTGCCACTCTAACCACTTGTAGTCGCTGCAATGAAGGAGAAAGTCGAATCCTGGGTCATCTGCTAGTGGGATGAAAGGCATGTATTCCGAGTCGTCCCCGACGAAAAGATTGCGATTCGTCGTGGTACACATCTCGTATGGTGGGCAGCCTTTCCATGGGTCAGTATTTATGGTACTGCTGGACAAAACCGTGGTGCTTGTCGGGGTGCTTTCATCCGAACCATCTGGATCCGAAATACATTCGAAGGAAGTAACGGTGAATGACGCGTCGCTTTCCGCGTCTTCGTCGTCGAGCTCATCGATTTGAGATTCGACGGGTCTCCAGAGGTTGATTGGGGGCAATTCATCGCGGTCTGGGGAGGGCGTCGTGTGCAGAGATGATATTGTCGTTTTTGCATGGTTTTGTTCCCATTCGTAGAATGAGGCCCAATGTTTGTGGTATGTTAGCCTTGCAAGCGACGCTACTGCATCTTTGCGTGGTAGTGCTTGGCCCGGCGTTGACGTGGACATCGAGGTCGCTGTTTGAGACCAAGCTACACGCTGAAAGCGTGCCTGCTTGTCAATTCCATTTGATGATGGATTGAAACTGTCTCAATTTCTGGAAAAACACCAGTTTTTTACTGTTCAAAATTCATATAGTTTGTTTAAATGGCCGAAAAATCGATCCAATAACCAAAATTATAATCAAGTTACGCTGCTGGATCTTCTGTAATTTTGCGGCAATTTATTGGCTCATTGTGAATCATCAAGATACAATTGACGTTCAAAATCAGATAAAAGTTTCATTTCTGCGTCCTGCAGGCGTTTTCTCTTTTGAATGTTAAAACTAACTTTTGTTAGCTGTAGCGCCGTTTCTTGAGCGTACAAGCCTGTCCTCAGGCTGCCTGGAAGTCTGGGTCAATTGCTGAATAAGCAGTTGTCCAGCCAATCAGAACGCGTCATTCAGTCCACGGACCCACCTGAGTCCAAGTCCGTGGCTTACCTAACTCCAGCCTCGCGTCAGCAAACTTTTCGAGCAGAACGCCTTCAACGTTCACCACCACTTCTTCAACGACTATCACTATGTCAGGAGGCGGAGGAAAGCCTGATCTCTCAGGATACAACTATGGCGCCATCTCATCTTTGGTGCTAACCGCTGACAGGTCTGCACTTCCTCGACGCGACAAAGAGCCAGATGGCGCGCCCACCAGTTTGGTGGGGAGGATTGACGTGAAGGAGATGGGGTCGAGGGTGCAGAGGCAGGCGCCGAAGGACTTGGATAAGAAGAAGAAGAAGGCGGCGGCGGATAAGGCTGACCAGCTGGAGAAGCAGGCAGCGACGAAGAAGAAGAGTGTTGGGTTCCAGAGTTATGCGGATATTCTGGAGGCGACGCAGGATGTTGAGGGGTTGACGTATCGGCCGAGGACAGCGGAGACGAAGGAAGTGTACGAGATGATCCTCAATACTGTGCATAGTGCACTTGGGGACCAGGCTCAGGATATCGTTCGGTCTGCTGCTGATGCGGTGCTGGAGACGTTGAAGAACGAGAATATGAAGGATTTCGACAAGAAGAAGGATATGGAGGAGATTCTGGGCAATATCAACGCGGAGACATTTGATGCTCTCGTCAGCTTGTCGAAGAAAATCACCGACTATGGCCAGGAGGACGAGGAGATGCAGGATCCAGACCAGGAGCGGAAGGAGGGCGAAATTGACGACGAAGTTGGTGTCGCTGTTGTCTTTGACGAAGAAGAGCAGGAGGAAGAGGACGAAGAAGGCTTCGAGGTTCGAGAAGAGTCAGACGACTCTGACGACGAGGCCGAGAACAGGCAAGACCAGGCTGAGCCCACTCCCGAGGGTGAAGCTGGCGACGAAGAACTTGTCATTGGAGGAGAATCCTCAAGAACCAAAAAGGCCAAGGCCGACCAAGACATCGTTTCCCCCCATTCCATTGACGCTTTCTGGGTGCAGAGACAAATCTCTGAAATTTATCCTGATCCTGTCACTGCTGCCGACAAAGCCTCGCAGGTGTTGTCGATTCTTGGCTCCGAATCCAACCTTCGTGACTGCGAGAATCAGCTCATGGACCTGTTCGAGTACCAGAGCTTCGGCGTCATTACGAAGTTCTTGAAGAACAGGGACGTCGTTGTCTGGTGCACCAAGCTCATGCGAAGTGATGCAGACGAGAGGGTCAATGTTGAGGTCGCGATGAGGGAGAAGGGCGTTGGGTGGATCCTCCGCGAGCTCGCTGGCGATCGTCAGGCCAAGTCGAAGGACTCGGATGACAAAATGGACGTTGACGAGGAACAGAAGCCTACCGTCCCCAAAACCGCTACCCTTGCTCCTGGCTCGACTGTCCAGCCCAAGCGGACGGTTGACCTCGAATCTCTGGCTTTCTCGCAGGGTGGACACCTCATGACCAACAAGAAGTGCAAGCTGCCCGACGGGTCGTTCAAAAGGTCGAGAAAGGGCTTCGAGGAAATTCATGTCCCTGCACCCAAGCAGGTGCCTATCAAGGATGGCGAGCTCGTCATCATCAAGGAGTCTATGCCAGCCTGGGCCCAAGAGGCATTCACTGTACCCAAGCTGAACAGGGTGCAGAGTCGCTTGTTCCCAATTGCCTTTGGCTCTGATGAGCCTGTCCTGCTTTGTGCCCCCACGGGTGCTGGAAAGGTTAGTACTGCTCTTCACATGGCTATATGCGCGTTTTCTAATCGAACCTCTAGACAAACGTCGCTATGCTGACAATCCTACATGAACTTGGAAAGCACCGAGATGAGGAAACCGGCGAATTCGACCTGGACTCCTTCAAAATCGTCTACATTGCCCCCATGAAAGCCCTTGTCCAAGAAATGGTTGGCAACTTCTCCGCCCGCCTAAAACCCTACGGCATCAAAGTCGGAGAGCTCACGGGCGACTCGCAAATGACGAAGCAACAGATCACCGAAACCCAGATCATCGTTACCACCCCCGAGAAGTGGGATGTCATTACTCGCAAGAGTACTGATACCAGCTACACGAACCTCGTCCGGCTCATCATCATTGATGAGATTCACTTACTGCACGACGAGCGTGGACCTGTGCTGGAGAGCGTCATTGCCAGGACGATCAGGAGGATGGAGCAGACGAATGAATATGTTCGTCTTGTTGGCCTTTCCGCCACGTTGCCCAACTACCAAGACGTCGCCACCTTCCTCCGCGTTGATGAGAAGAAGGGCCTGTTCTACTTCGACTCCTCATACCGACCTTGCGGGCTTCAGCAACAGTTCATCGGTATCACCGAGAAGAAGGCCATCAAGAGGTACCAGGTGATGAACGAGGTCTGCTACGAAAAGGTGCTTGATCAGGCTGGGAAGAACCAAACTCTTGTCTTCGTTCACTCGAGGAAGGAGACAGCCAAGACCGCAAAGTTCCTCAGGGATATGGCGATGGAGAAGGAGACCATCGGGCAGTTCGTCAAACCTGACGGAGCTGTTAGGGAGATCCTCACCGAGGAGGCCAACAACGTCAAGGACAACAACCTCCGAGACCTTCTTCCCTTCGGTTTCGGTATTCATCATGCTGGAATGACGAGGGAGGATAGGATGTTGGTGGAAGAACTCTTCGCTGATGGCTCGGTGCAAGTCCTCGTCTGCACGGCTACGCTTGCATGGGGTGTCAACCTTCCCGCCCATACCGTCATCATCAAGGGAACCCAGATCTACAACCCCGAAAAGGGCCGCTGGTGCGAACTGTCGAGTCAAGACGTTCTCCAGATGCTAGGACGTGCCGGACGACCGCAATATGATACCTTTGGAGAGGGCGTCATTATCACGAATCATTCGGAGCTACAGTACTACCTGAGCCTGATGAACCAGCAGCTGCCGATTGAGAGTCAGTTCGTGGCGAAGTTGGCGGATAATTTGAATGCGGAGATCGTGCTTGGGACCATTAGGAACAGGGACGAAGCGGTGCAGTGGTTGGGGTATACTTACCTGTACGTTTTATCAAAACCTTTCTTCCAGTTTCATACTAATCATTCGCCTCTCTTTAGATACGTTCGTATGCTCAGGTCACCGGGCGTCTACAGCGTCGGCGCAGACTACCAAGACGGCGACGATGCACTGGTTCAGAAGCGTGCAGATATCATCCACTCCGCCGCCGTTCTCTTGGAGAAGTGTCAGCTCATCAAGTATGAAAGAGCCAGCGGCCGATTCCAGAGTCTGGAACTTGGTCGCATTGCATCGCATTACTATATCACACATAGTTCGATGATGACCTATAACCAGCACTTGAGGCCTACGATGACGATGCTGGAGCTGTTCAGGGTGTTCGCACTCAGTAACGAGTTCAAGCTGCTTCCTGTACGTCGCCTCCCTTTGATGTCCAGACTTGCGCTCATGGAAGTTTTATTAGGTTCGTCAAGAGGAGAAGCTTGAACTTGCAAAGCTTCTGGAACGTGTCCCAATTCCTGTCAAGGAGAGCGTTGAGGAGCCCGCTGCCAAGATTAACGTTCTTCTTCAGGCTTTCATTTCTCAACTCAAGTTGGATGGTATTTTTTTTTAACTCTCCTGTCCTTCGGCATGTGGCTGATTATCTATTTCAGGCTTTGTTCTTGTTGCTGATATGGTCTTCGTTCAGCAGTCTGCTGGTCGGTAAGTGCAAATTAAACAGTAATGCTTTCCACAGCTCACATCCCCATTCTAGTATTCTCCGCGCTATCTTCGAGATATGCCTCAGGCGTGGTTGGGCAGTACCTGCCAAGGCTGCCTTGGATATGTGCAAGATGGTCGAAAAACGTATGTGGGGTTCTATGACACCGCTCCGCCAATTCAAGGGTGTCCCGGGCGACGTCATACGTAAGGCTGAAGGAAAGCAATTCGTAAGTGCCGTTGGCCAAATTTCTGAACAGCCGCTAACTCTATGGTTTTTAGCCTTGGTACAGATACTTCGATCTGGTGAGCAAGCCCCAACTTTCAAGTGATCTCGTATTAACTTCGCCTTTCAGTCCCCTCCCGAGATTGGTGAACTCATCGGTATCCAAAATGCTGGTCGCCTTGTCCATCGCCTGGTGCACAATTTCCCCAAACTACAGTACGTGCTCAGTCATATTTTCTTATACTGATGTTGAATCTGATTCTTTCATAGACTTCAGGCGCAAGTTCAGCCCATCACGAGGTCATTATTGAGGATTGACCTTTCCATCATCCCTGACTTCCGATGGGACGAGAAGATCCACGGAGGTGCTGAGACATTCATCATTCTTGTCGAGGATGTTGACGGCGAGGTCATCCTGTTCCACGATACCTTCATCCTCCGCCAGAGATATGCCGAAGATGAGCATAACGTCTCAATTACTGTGCCGATGTTCGAGCCCGTCCCACCCAACTATTACATTTCTCTCATATCCGACCGTTGGCTGCACTCCGAGACCCGCCTCCCAATCTCTTTCAAGCATCTCATCCTTCCTGAGAAGTTCCCTCCTCCAACACCTCTCCTTGACTTGCAAGCTCTACCCATCTCTGCCCTACACAACAAGGAGTTCGAGCAGATCTACTCGTCGACCATTCAGTCGTTCAACAAGATCCAGACGCAGGTCTTCCAAGCCCTTTACACTTCCGACGAGAACATCTTCATTGGAGCACCAACCGGCAGTGGGAAGACCATTTGTGCCGAGTTTGCTCTCTTACGACTATGGAGCAAGCGTGACCAGCCTCGAGCAGTGTGCATTGAGCCGTACCAGGAGATGGTTGACCAACGTGTTGCAGAATGGAGAGCCAAGTTTGCGAACCTGCAAGGTGGCAAGGATATTGTCAGCCTCACTGGCGAGACAAGCGCTGATTTGCGCTTGTTGGAGAAGGGAGATGTCATCATTTGCACTCCTACTCAGGTATGTTTTATTCCCGTTTTGAAAGCTCGGATTATACTCACGATTGCAACAGTGGGATGTCATTTCGAGAAGATGGAGACAACGCAAGAACGTCCAGAACATCGGGCTGCTGATTGCCGATGAAATCCAGTTGGTTGGTGGAGAGGTTGGCCCGACATACGAGGTCATCTTGTCGCGCACCCGATATGTCTCTGCTCAGACCGAGAAGAAAATCCGTATCGTTGCCTGCGGCGTGTCGTTGGCAAATGCCCGTGATCTCGGAGAATGGATAGGTGCTCCTTCCCATGCCATCTTCAACTTCTCACCTAGGTATGGGACCTTATCATATCCATTTTATCAGCTACTAATTCATACCTCAGCGCGCGTCCACTGGATATGGACATTCATCTACAATCCTTCCAAATTCCCCACTTCCCCTCGCTTATGATTGCGATGTCCAAGCCTGCCTACCTCGCCATCGTCGAGTATTCCCCAGCCAAACCCGTCATCGTGTTTGTGCCCTCAAGAAGGCAGTGCAGACTCACAGTCGATGACCTGCTCACGCATTGCTCTGCGGATGAAAATCCAGACCGCTTCCTCAATATCGAGCTCGATGACTTACAACCTCATTTGGACCATATCAAGGACCAAGGCCTCGTTGAGTGCCTTAAGCTTGGCATTGGCTACTTCCATGAGGCGCTGGACAAGCAAGACAAGCGTATTGTCCAACGTTTGTTTGAATCTGGTGCCATCCAAATTCTGGTCGCATCCAAGGTATTTATATCCGAATTGTGCATCCCGTGCCTTGACTAAATCTATCTTCAGGATACTGCATGGAGTTTGCCGGTCGCCAGCTATATGGTCGTCATCATGGGTGTTCAATCATATGAAGGCAAAGAGCACCGTTATATCGACTATCCTGTTATGGATGTGCTCCAGATGATGGGTCGTGCCTGCCGGCCGAAGGAGGATGAGCGTAGCCGTTGTGTCCTGATGTGCCAGCAGACGCGAAAGGACTTCTACAAGAAGTTCCTTGCGGAGGGTCTGCCCATCGAGTCCCATCTTCCTACCCATCTACTCCACGATTATTTCCTGGCTGAAATTGCTGTCAAGACGATTGAGAACAAGCAAGATGCCATGGTGAGTTACGCTGGGTTCATATAACTGTCCCCAAGCTGACGTTTGCATCTCAGGACATTCTGACATGGACATACTTCTACCGACGTATGACTCAAAATCCCAACTACTACAACCTGCACAACGTCAGCCATCAACACCTGTCGGACCACTTGTCAGAGCTCGTCGAGAACACCCTCACCGACCTCGTCAACTCCAAGTGCATCACAATTGGTAGGTCCAACTCCTGCGCTTCCTTTATCCAGTACTGACCCTACCTGTGTAGAGGATGAAATGGATGTTTCTGCACTCAACCTCGGCATGATCGCTGCCTACTACAACATCTCATGTATGTATCAGCTTTCAACAGTCAGTTTTGTGTCAGGCTAAATGGGTATTTGCAGATGTCACCGTCGAGGTGTATACGTTGTCACTCAAGGAGAGGACCAAGCTCAAGGGTCTCCTCGAAGTTGTCTCATCATCGGCCGAGTTCGAATCCATTCCCATCCGCCGCCACGAAGATGTCCTTCTGCGTCGCATTTACGACCGTGTACCCGTCAAGCTAGATGCAGCTGACTTCGAAGCACCCCATTTCAAGACCTTCCTACTTCTCCAAGCACATTTCTCCCGGCTACAACTGCCTCCTGACCTTGCCGCAGACCAAGCTCTTGTCCTTGAGAAGGTTCTCAACCTCCTCTCGGCCTGTGTCGACGTCATGTCATCCAATGCGTGGCTCAACGCATTGGGTGCGATGGACTTGTCTCAGATGTGCGTCCAGGCAATGTGGGAGACGGATTCTCCGTTGAAACAGATTCCTCACTTCGAACCCGATGTAAGTGCTTGCGCCTCCATATCTATGATACAACATCTCACTCGCTCCTGTAGGTTGTCAAGAGGTGCAAGGAGGCCAAGATTGAGTCTGTTTACGACATTATGGAAATGGAGGATGACCAGCGCAACAGCTTGCTCCAGATGACTCCCAGCCAAATGTATGTTTGTTCCTTTCTTTCGTCAAACCTTTTGCTGACCATGATGTTTCTAGGCGTGATGTTGCTATGTTCGTCAACTCCTATCCAACTCTCGACATCACCCACGAGCTTGTCAAGGGAGAGTACACCGCTGGTTCTCCCATCGTCCTTCAAGTTGGCCTGTCACGTGATACCGATGAAGACGATGAAGAAGGCGACGACCAAACCGTCGTTGCGCCATTCTATCCCAACAAAAGATGGCCAACTGGTGGTTGGTAGTTGGAGACTCTGCCAGCCGCCAACTGCTGGTCATCAAGCGCGTCACCGTCAACAAGAGCCTCGCCGTCAAGCTTGAATTCACCTTACCGAAAGGCACCCATTCACTGAAGCTCTACGTGATTTGCGATTCGTACATGGGCGCGGATCACGACATTGACATGGATCCTATTGATGTTGCAGAAGGCGAGGATAGTGATAGCGATGAAGACATGGAAAGTGATGAAGAGTAATTTACGACCTGATATTTGCTCTGTTCTTACAAGCTCATTGTACTAATACGATGTCTGTATTCTAATTCATGATTGCAATTTAGTCTCTGTTCCTATATTGTCCGTGGTAATACCACAATGAGGTATTGGGTTCGTGCTCAAAGAGTTTAGAAGGTTGTAATGTCGCGCAGACTATCCGTTTCCAGTCGCCCGGCTTTGAGTTGCTTCAAATTCTTGCGGAGTTCTTTGAAAACCTCAACCTTCCCCTCTTTCTGTTGGCAGTTTGAGTATCCCAGAATCTTCCGAGAAACAAAAACCATACCTGGATGGCTGTGACCTTCCCTTGTACGCTCGGTATAGCGTAGAAGACCGTTTCGCGGACTTCAGGCCCGTCAGCACATACAAATACACTTTCGGGAAGACGGCGAACCTTTCACTTTCCCTTCATGAACAACCTTGAAGGCCTGAATCCCAAGGCCGGATTTTGGGACTTTAGTTCCACGGGGCGTTTTCTGTATCTTCCATTAGCAACCTGATTTATGGTTCAAGTAACTGCTAACAACGAACGTATTTCTTGTTGATCGCTTTTTGGATATTATCCGCCATCATGAGACCCGTGAAGCATACAATTCGTGGGCGATACTTGCAAACTTTGGCCAGAAGAGCTGGGAAGTTGGCTACCATGTCCTCTTTCGAAGGGTCTCGAAGCTAGAAATATGCAGACTCACGTGTGCGAAAATTTGGATCAAGTTGGGATAGGCTTACTGTGAAGACAGGGACAAGTTCCGTCTGAGGAAAAAGGGTCAGGAAGGGTTTAGGTCAGCGAAAAACATGCGACGTACTATACCGATACGGGATCGAAGGAGTGCACTCTCCTGGCTAGGCGAGAGTTCTGAGGAGGTAAGACCTAAATTTTGAAATAGTATCAGGTTCAGACTCTTTTAGTACTTCTGGAGGGAAAGTAACGTAATACCTGATCGGTGAAGACAATGCCAGAAATGATTAAGGGGGTTTCCAAAGTGGTGCCCAATTTCAAGAGACTTCTGTCCGGGGCTGCAGGAGTACATCGGTTAGTTTTAAAAGGCAGCATTGCAAAGTCAACACCCTCGTACCTAATATCACAGAATAAGACTAGTAATATCCAAGAAATGCGGCCATGAACATCTGAGGCAACACACACAAACAGGTCACAGCTTGCTCACCGTCTAAGTCATAGTCAATGACATCTGGAAGCACTTGTTCGTCCTCCTCATCCTCTGATGGGTCATTCGAATCTTCGTCCGATGGCTCGTCCTGGGCCTCAGCGTCTGAATCCTCGCTTGCCATGGTAGGGCTACTAATGTAGCTGGAGCGAGCATACGTCTTGCCTCGGATGGGTTTAGAGGTCGTGACTCTTGCATTCGGAAGATTGGCTCTGGCACTGGGTTTCGAGTTACCATTGCTGCTTTTTACGCGTTTTCCACTGGTCAGAAATTGGATGCAACGTCAGCAAACGCGTCGCATGGGTAGAGGTGTCTTCCAGAACTCACTTCGGGGCTGCTTCAATCAACAAGTCTTCCTCCAGATCACTTTCATCCTTAGCCGTTGATTTACGTTTGGCCATATTGCGCAAACTGCCTACTGGTGGTATCTGCTGTTGTGGGGAGCAGAAAGAGGCTTAATTTCAAATTTCCAATCCCTGGAGTCGGCGACATTAAACCGAATTTTAGCGAGACGCGTCGCGTGAACCCCATTTGGGCTGCCACTTTGACTCAGAAGGAATTAAGTATGACCGGGCCCCTTAGGCTGGCTGTTAACGTTCATCATGCGACGCCCACATACTTTCAGCCTTAGTGACATGCTATCATGGAGAAAAATTTCGGGTCTCCTTGGCGCATCCTCTCCAACAAGAATCTGCTTTCTGACCCCACGAAAGAGTCCACACCCCGTTCGATCTATTATTGCCTGGTCTAGGAAGGCCTCGACCTCAACACAAATACTGAAACCAGACGGACGCTGGCTATGGAATGATGAACTTCGTGAGCATGGCCGAACGGTGCTCATCCTTGGAAACTGGAAGGCAGACTAATATTTATTCCTCAGAACGCCACTCACGAACCATTAGCGTTAACTTGGATGCTGTAGCGGAAATTGCATGCGAGAAAATGTCAGCCAATCGGTGCGTCAGTATTGAAAATCTTGCGGAAGGTGACTAACGTTTAGCTTGCCGAATACAGTCTCTCATTAATCAGCCTGAGCAGGAGCATATAATAAGGTTTATTCCCTTACCCTGGAGACAGGAGACGAGCTTGTGGTTCGATTTCCTTGCAAACTGGTTGAAGACATGCATCTCGCCACTGCTAGTGAGGTCGCAACAATGGATTACTACCGCGAGGTCATCAAGCAGCCTGCACCAAAAGTCATTGCCTGGAGCTCAACCCCTGAACTAAAGCAGAAAGTTGGCTGGGACTTCATTTTGATGGAACGGATCAGGGGCGAGTCCCTCGCTGACCACTGGCATACAATCAACTTTGAGCAGACAAGACCTGTCCTGAAAGATATAATCCTCAACCAGTACTATATTCTGCATCCGAACTTCTCTCAGATTGGAAGCATCTATTTCAAAGACGATGTCGCCCCCCACCTCCAGGATCGGCCATTGTATCGAACTGCCTTTTCTGACTATCCCGATGAAGGCAGGTATCGCATTGGGCCTATAACTGACAGGCAGTTCTGGTTCAATGGAGAGCTGGGCGTGAACGATCTTTGTGGACCATGTACGTTTACATACCTCACTTGCAAATACCATGACCGTGACTCGTGACGACTTCAGGGAACGACATGGGATCTTTTCTTCAAGATATCTGCCAACTTGCTATCCGACGAGTGGAATATCAATGCAACAGGGCAAACATACGACACTCTAGCGCCAGCCTCAGCCTCTCTAGGCCGGAGGATTTCCCTGTCATTTGGAGACTTCTTGAAAAATGCCTCACGTTAGCGCCCTGCATACCTGATCTACTCCGAAATCCTCAAGTCACCTTCCCGACCTTGTCACATCCCGATTTAAACAGGTCGAACATTCTTATCTCAACGTCCGACTACCGGGCTCAAGCCTATATCGATTGGCAAGGCGCCTCAGCGCTGCCCATTATGCAGGCAAATATAGTTCCTCAAGCGGTTCAGTACCAGGGCAGCTTCATAGAGATGCGTGGTCTCGACTTAGACAAGGATCCTTCTCTCCCCGAAAACTTGAAAGCCGAAGAGGTGGAACAAGCAAAACACGAGCTTCGACTTGCTAATCGTCAGCACCGCCTAATGCGGTTCCTAGCAGGACATTCTCCCCGCGTCTCAGCCGCTTGGGCAGATCCTTTCATTGTCCCTGTTCAAATGTTCTCTGATATCGTTCTACGTTCCTGGGCTGATGGACCTGCCCCGCTGAAGAACTTTGTAAACGAACTCGTTTCCGCCTGGCCAGATGGCGTCCCTTGCCCCGTCATCCGGACTCGAGCACAGTTTTATGAAGAGGCGACTGAGTATGTGCATTTTATGCGTTTTCGCGATACTCAATTGGATCTTGTAGACAATCTCGGGTGGGGGGGTGATGGGTGGGTCTCTGATGCTGGTTATCCTGATGCAAAGAGGTTATATGACGAGCTCAAGGAAAAGTGGTGCGACGAGGGGGCTGGTGCGCCATTCCCGTTCGATGATGGGATGTGGTGCTATTATCTAACGTAGATATCCCTGATTATATGTGTAACCAAGTTCATAAGACCAAAGACTCTCCACTCACTAACATATCACGATTTGCCAACATGGCCACCCGGAAGCTACCACGCTTTATAACCCTTTGTTGATAAGATATCATTAGTGAGAATCACTTTAATTTACTAGGTAGTGTGCAGATGTTGACCTCTGAATCAGTGTCATGATTGGGAGTCGATCAATGCTACGTCTTCTGAACGCATCGGCTAATTCTCGACACCCTCCGCTCTGGTGCGTGCTTCGCACCACTCAGTCAGCTTGGGTCGACAGTCCGGATTGCAATTCCCAGTATCATTGTCGAAAAACACCTGGAAGGGGGCCTCAATCGGCTTATTATTGTGATCAACAGCAAGACACCAAACCTCGTAAAAGCCACGGTGGCGTCCGAGAGTCCGATCTAGTCAGGGCTCGCCAGGAGCTCACTGACTGGGAAGAATCTTTCATGATATCACATGTGATGTGTGGCTTACAGCCAATTTGGAGCCCCGGCACCGTTTTGAGCTCTTGTTTGATGGAAGGGAAGGTATAATTATAATTAGTGGTCTAATCTACTACGATAGAGGGCAACTGACGCTTAAGTACCCAAAGAAGTATTATATAACTTGAGAATAATATGGGGGAAATTTTGAAGATTACTGTACATTCTTTGCAATCAGGGCGCAGAGATGATGTTTAATCGAGAGGTGTCCAGATTTCCAGACTTCTGACTGTTGAGCAGCTGATGGAGGTCTTTGAAGATTGCCACTTTGCCGTCCCTCTAGTAGATAATTAGGGTGAATAAACCCAGGTCCAAGTGACGAGTGAGATCTAAGCCTCACCTGAGGGACGCGAACTAGTCCGGATGTACTTGGGACGGCATAGAATAATGTTTCGTGTCCACCTGAGGTTGCCATTAGCGAGAACGGTTTACGTAGAGAAGTTCCCCTGACCTTCAGGTAGCTCTTCACGAGTCCCATGGACCAACTTGTACGACTGCAGGCCAAGTCCCGATTTTGCTGGCTTTACGCCACTCGCTTTCTGTTATTAGTATACATCCTCCATCAGCCATGTCCTGGAGACAATGAAAACATGAATTGATGTACGTAGCGTTTGTTCATCTGAACCTGCACTATCCGGGCGTTATCTAAGCTCACGAAGCATAGAATACGAGGCCGATATCTGTCGACTTTGGCGAGAAGCGTAGGTATGCCGTCAATTTTATCTTGGACCGACAGCTCACTCTCCTAAGCAGATGTCAGAGATAAGAGGACGTGTAGTAGTGGGGCTACCTAGATACTTACCTCGGAGGTTGGCCGATCGACAAGGTCCGTCTGAACATGGTTTCAGCTTTCCTCATAAGACATAGAAAGGCGATTGGTCACTCACTATCCCAAGCCGAAATTGTCCAGGCAGCTCGAATTCTTCGGTTGGCGAAAGTTGTCTAGATGTAAAGCCTGTGATGTTCACTACTGTTTTGTTCTGAATATGGCTTCGTGATAGATTGAGCACGCACCAGCCTGGTGGAGACAATACCAGAATTGGTTGGAGGCGTGTCCAAAATGGTGGCCTATCTCCGCCGACTTTCTTCCGGGACTTCAACGGGCATCAACACGAGAAGACATTAGATTCTGCTGAGGAGCACTTACTTGATTCCGCAAAAAAGGACTGTTATGAACGTCATGATTAGGGGCCAGGCGGCGTCGATGGCTTGATGGATTGACTTACTGTCCAAGTCAGAATCAATGACATCTTGGAGCTCTCGCAGATGTGCATATTTCTCTGGAGGTGCGTAACCTTCGGGGTTCTTTTGACTTTCGAGACCACAGATTTGGTAGAGGAAGCCTTCAGGGTGACTTTCTCATCGAGGTTGTCAACGTCTACCTTCGCCCTTGACTGGGCTACTCTTATTCGAGAGGAGCGGCGTTTTTCGTCAAGTTTTGTAGACCGCTGAGAATCATGTCCGAGTTTTCCATCGTCGTCAGAGCTAACTTTTGCCCGTTTTCTCGGGCTTGAGGCCAAGCCGGCGAAAGCGAATGAAGCAAGCGATGGTATCTGAATTTCGGCAGAAGACGTGTAGTTTTCTTCGGTTTTAAGTAGATCTTCTATGTCTCCTGCTGCGCGCTTTGACATTTTGCTTGCCTGAAGTGAAAGGAGGCTGTTCTGAGGCTTTCCAAACGTCAAGACGAACGAACCTTGGGAACCGAGACGCGCCATCGCGTCACACTAAATGGCGCTTAGTCAGCCCCAAGCGTCGGACCGGAATGTGCCGGGGACGTCAACCATTCTCCCGACTGCCGAGCATCGTTTTCCGTTTCCCTTGTTCTGCCACGATAATCTTGCAAAGTCAAAGATTTGGTGCGAGATCTCGATGACGGTACATGTAGATGTGCTATAGGTGGGGTCTTTTAATATCGGATAGCTCGAGAATTCTGACAACCCTCTCTTCCAAAAGCCTCTGCTCCGACCCAAGCACCCGGAATGGGATCCTTAGGTCGTTCAGAATCTTCTTGAAGAGCTCGAAGCATTCGTTCTGCTTCTCAAGAAGCCGCACTCCATCATCCACCAGCCACTCAGGTACTGGCGTGAACAACACAAAGACTGATTGTCGATAACCTGGTAGAGCGGCCTGAAATTCAGGCGACTCAACCAGGTGACCGAACCTTATCTGGCCCTCCGTAACGCTAGGCGCCTGGAGGACTGCGTAAACAATTGGGTCCACAGCCGAGCGGTCGCACAGCTGAATAGGACAGGCAATCCCTGCCTGTTCCTGCTCCAGGTGTGCTTTCATGATTGCAACTTGCATTTGCAACGCACCCACGTCTTCACGTGTAAACCCATCACGAGCCATGACCTCGCGAGCGACTTCCTTCACCACTGCTGAGCCGCTAAGGCCTAGCGCTTTGCTCAGTGCATTACACGTGGTTGTCTTTCCGGTCGACTATGAAGTTCCGTCGATATTTAGTACAGATTGAGTAGGGGAACGCTCACTGATGGACCAACGAGGAAGATCTGCTTTCTCATGATTTTGGGGGGCATCGGACCTCTCAGGCCCTTGGCCTTTATATAGGCTTGTCAAATCAAATTTGCTTTTCTGCAAGCGCTCAAGAACTCTCATGTAAGCATTTTTGTTCTCGTGGTACACTGCGGCCTCCTAATTCTTCTCAGGTCCCATTATGGCACCTTACGTCCTCCAGCAGAGCCCGACGAAGGATGATACTTCGTGGCGCTATTCAGTCCCTCCAACGGCCCTAGTTCCTCCCAAGAATCGCCCAACACTAGGAAAGATGATCCTCTTTACCGCAGAACAAATTACCATCCAGATGGCCCCACTCCCAGCAAACCGCATCTTACGCGGTGACGACCCATCGAAGTTCATCCTTTTGTCCTTTGGTGGCCTGCGATTTCCTGGATCAACTCTTCGTGACATGTCAGATTACATTGCACGGCTGCTGAAGGCCGGTATTTTCCTGAACAATGTGCAATATCGGTTTTATCACCACAGCAATAGCCAACTGGTATGTTCTTGCTCTCGCTAATCGTTGACGACGACTAATGATTCATGAAGCGTGGCAGATCATGCTTTGTACGTGAAGCAAACTCAGACGAAGAGCTTGATCGTAAAATCTACGCCCTGGGAGATTTTGGGAACATTATGAACGCGGCAAAACGTGAGGTTCTTAAGAGACCCAACTTTGTACGATCTGCTTACCTCAAAAGTGCAGGTGCCAAACGTATTGGGTTATTGTTTTCCGAGGCGCAGCTGGATTGCGAGTTAGACCCAGGGTACATTGAGGACATCGACGATATCAAAGAGGGAGATGAACTCTTCTCAGACGGATGTGGTCTCATCTCGAAGAGGCTTGCGGTTCAGCTTAGTCGATCGAAGAAGATCATTCTGAGAGGAGTACGATATACGCCGACTATTTATCAGATCAGGCAAGTCCTACTTTGACGAAGAGATACATGTGCTTACCTCCAATTCTGATTGGTAGGTATCTTGGTTACAAAGGAGTTCTGATGCTCCACCCTGAACTGAATGGTTCCGACAAACCGCTAGCACAGTTTCGGAAGAGTATGAAGAAATTCAAGACGACTCAAGATTGGACCTTTTCAGTCGTCAATTTCTCCAAACCTTATACCTTTGGTCGCCTCAACAACGATGTTATGGTTCTTCTCTCGAGCCTTGGTATCACCGACGAAAAACTCAGGGCAAAGCAGCAAGAGTATTTTGACTGGATTCGAGCAGCCTCCGTCGACGCTATCAAGGCTGTCGATTTCCTCTGCGCATTGCAAAACTACGACCTGGCAGAAAGGGTCCTACTTGATGGACTCGACGATCCAACAGTCAAGGAGAAAGTGCGAAAAGTACAACTATCCGAAGTATCCAGCTTCAAGAGCGACAAGGGGCGGCCAAAGTCAAGAACATTTGTTCGGGACTCTCGTCGACTCTTTGGAGTCTGCGACCCTTATGGTGTTCTCAAAGAAGGCGAAGTCCACATTCGCATCACAGTCGGTCGAAAAGGTGCTGCTACGCCTATACATGGCGATGTTCTTGTGGTCCGCAACCCCTGCCTTCATCCAGGTAATCGTCGCTCTCAGCTTTGAACATCCGACAAGCCTGTTAACTGATATCCAATAGGGGACTGCTTGAAGCTTCGTGCAGTTCATAATAACCGCCTCAACCATCTTGTCGACTGTATTGTGTTTGCCTCCGTAGCTCGCCCCGGACATCATTCCGCTCCATCAATGTCAAGCGGCGGAGACCTTGATGGTACGATATCTTTCCGAAAACCGACGCATTCTAATCAATAGGCAGGTGACGAGTATTTCGTGTGTTGGGACAAGGACCTAGTGCCTACACGGGTAGTGGAGGTGAGAAGCTACTCCATGCTAACGTTGTCAAATTGACAGATATTTTTCCAGTCTTATGACTATCCCCCGAATAAAGAACAGAGGCCCGTCAAACTTGAACGGTCTCATCTGATAGACCACTTCGCAATGTACAGCGGGGCAGGGTAGGTGGCATTCATACGCCCACGACAGCTTATTGAAATGTCTCTCCTTCTAGAGTTGCAAGGGTTGCATCCCTGCACGCGAAATGGGTCCGCGCGAGCCCCAAAGGTGCTCTTAGTCCCGAGTGTCAAGAGCTCAACGCGCTTCATTCCCAATGCGTTGACGGTGCGAGAGTCAAGATTCCAGATCGGCTTACAAAACTGCCTGAGCTACCAGGGGACTCAGATCCTTTCATTCTCGACGTTCTGGAGAATGATAGGGCAGAATTCGCTGAAGCTTTCATAAGCGAAAACGTAACTCTCGAGGTGGTGTCGTCCATGAATGCTGGTGGTGGAGAGCATCTCCTACGTGGATTGCTACAAAGCGAACAGAGCTCATTATCGGAATTCGAGATGTTCAATCTCGCAAACGCCCTCGCAAGGCGTCTCTCTCTCGACGCGTCATCATTCCTCCCCTACCTCGACATGTCAGCCTTGACTGCCCAGCAAAAGCATGCCCTCAGCCTTTCCCTCGGTTTGGAGAGAAGAGAGCACCCCATTATCTGGAATTCTCTTCTTCGTTCGGACATTCTTCGGTCTCAGGATCTTTACCAACGGGCTTTGAATCAACCATTCTCTATTCAGCGACTTTATTCGTCAAAGCAGCAAGGACTTTATACCTTTTTCGAGTTTCTTCGAATGGCGACCCAGGAATACACCAGGAAGTTACTGGTCCTCCAAGTAAGTTCCTCATTCTTTTGATGCAATCAAGCAAGCTCAGTCCCTGAAGACAACAGCACACTTCTCTATTGGGATCTTTATGCGTGGTCCTATGCCCTGGGATGAAGACACGGATGTCGGGCATAATGTTGTCGTTTGCTCATTCATGCCTTATACGGCGTCCGACATCCCAGGCTATCGGCCATGTACCAAAGATTATCGCCTCCATCTTGGAGATAACAACTTTCAGTTGTATAACAAGCAACAGAGCGACACATTCGTCTTCATCAACCATGCACCTCGTGCGTCTAGTTCGGAGATTGCTGTGAGCATCGCTGTACAGAAGATATCCGCAACTGTACAACGGGTACGTTTCACCTCTGTTCCGACGTACCTACTCTAACATCTTTAATTCCTAGCAAGTTGGAAGGCTAAGAATGGCACCAGTGATTGCTTTAGAATTGCACGTCGTGTCCAATCGAGATAGGGAAGCGCATCAGCTATTTGACCTCTGGTTTGACCAGTATGTGACGCAAGTAGAGGTTGATGCGCACTGAGCTGACGATGCATTGCTGCCAGTGTACCTACCGAGGAATTTGTTAAACGTCTGGCTCGACGACCTGAACCGTACACGAGAAATGATATCCATAATGTCGACTGGTCAAAGGAGGATCGCCGTGCCTTACAAGGCTCATTCTTTCAACTACCTGATCTCGTCAACACAGATGGCATTAGCCACAGCACACCTCCAGTGAACGAACTTGATCCCAGAAGCTGGCCACAGCCGGGGATCAAGTGGAGCAATGGCAGAGGCATGATGAACAGAGCATGTCGCGACACCTCGCCACCAAAACGTCCTCGGAAATTGATGAAATCATGGAATTTGCCCTGGAACATAATGCGGAAGAGGAGATCTTCATGATATTTCATCATATAGCGTCCACCCCGTCTGTCGATCTTTCTATCCTTACCGAGTGGGTCGAGAGATACCCTGCCCTCGTCTTCTCCCTCATCAAGATCTATCCGCCGACAGATAACTCTTCTCTCCCTCCAGCATTGCGGGAATCAGGTCACGTTGTCATTCGAAATCTTATTCGGTGCGCGAACGCACTTGGGTTTACGGTGTTGTCCACTTTGGAGAAGATTTCGAAGTCTATCCAGGGGCTGGAGGCTGCCCAATACTATGATCTTCTGATGCTCGTCTCGATGAGTGTTCGGTCTCAAGAGGTGGCCCGGGAGCTTCTACTTGTTCTCAACGATTTTCGAATTGACGAGTCCGATGGCCCTCTGTCCCCTACCGCAAAATATGGCAACAAACTCGCGCTATCAATTGCATTCGAGCGGGCTGAAGAGGCAGCTGACGAATGCCCTTGCGATGACTCTGGGCGACCGAAAAAGCAGAGAGCTGCCCCATCGCAGGTAAAGCTGCGCTGGGTGCCGGAAAAAAGGACACAGGTTATTGCCGAATATCGAGTTGATACTCGCCCATCTGCTCGGCTTCACTCTCATGTCCGACTTCAGGCTGCATCAAAGCCTACCAATCAATGGGCTCAGCCTGTAGTTCTTGACGGACTGGTTGTCGTCGCTTCGAAAGGAGAATTTAGGATTGAACTCATGCATAATCCCCCTCCGGAAATGGAAGAGATGGACTGGACCATGTTTAACGCTGGGAGCATTGGTGAGAATACTTCCTGCCCGCTTCTATGCTAGCGCTGAGAGAGTGATGCCTTAGCTACCTCAAGGGCAATGATGGACGCACTCCAGCGCCTGATTACCGAACGATCTGGTTGTTGCAGATTTCACGGTGTCATCACTGGAGAGGTCGTTGCGACAGAGGATATCAGCGCCGCAGAAGCGAGAACGGGTGCAAATCTGGATACATCGGGCCCTTCCAATTATGGTGGCTTGAACGCAAGTCAAATTGATGCCGTCCGCTCTTGCAGTGCACCACTTTCGTTGATTTGGGGTCCTCCTGGTATGACCTTCTAGAGCGTTACTTGTAGGACTTTCTAATCTTCGGGCACAAGGTACTGGCAAGACTACCGTGGTAGTGCAGATCTTGCGGGTCCTGCTGAAGGACGCTGTTACTGATGGTACAAAGATACTGATGTCAGCGTCTACCCACAATGGTGAGCCAACGTTGTCACTCATCTCAACCATTAGCACTGACTAGGGTGTCCAGCTGTCGACAATGTCCTTGAACGGTTCCTCAAGTTGAATGAGACAGAAGAACTCCTCACAGACCAGCAAATTCTTCGTGTGGCTACGGATCAATCCAAGGTTCATGAATCCTTACGAAGTTATACGATTGATGCTCGCGTTGGTGGTGACTTGAATGAGAATAATCACCTTGCTAAAAAAGCGCGGAGCGGGTTGAAAACGCCATCCTTGTATTCACGACTTGCGCAGGTAGGAACGCTCCGATTTGTGCACGGAACACGTACTTATTTGTACCCCCAGGAGCCGGCCTTGGGACCCTTCGGAAGCAAGACTTCGATATAGCTATCATTGATGAGGCTTCACAAATAACTGAGCCGACTGCTCTCATCCCACTCGTCAAGGGCATTAAGAAGGCGGTGATGGTAGGAGATCAGTATGTCACCCTACCCTCGAGTTTTACTTGGCTGTTTTTATTGACAAGTTACCAGCGTACAACTGCGACCTACAGTCCGGAAAATGGGGCGGGTTCTCGAACTGGACGTGTCTCTCTTGGAGAGAATCTATACACGCCTCGATCACCCTGATCTACGCAAAACAATGCTTGATGTGCAATACCGGTCTCCGAGAGAACTCATGACGTTTCCGTCGCAAGAGTTCTACGAAGGGCGCCTCGGTACTGGCCTTCAGAACAGTGCGCAAATCCTCAGTGTTTTGAGTGCATCAGCATTCCCCTGGCCACGTACGGGAGATACGGCGAAGCCAACGGTTTTCATACCTTGTGCTTCCGAAGAGGACATGGGAGGGATGTCGAAAAGCAACCTAGGACAGGTTGAATTGATGCAGCATATTCTACCACTGCTCCGAAAAGAAGTCCCAGGTACCGAAGAGGACATGGTAGAGCGGCTGAAGGAACTCAAGATTACTATCCTCTCACCCTACACCAAGCAGATACAGGCCCTCCGTAGTCGTGTTCCCAACACACCATGCTACACCATCGATTCCTTCCAAGGCAGAGAAAGCGACATCATCATCTTCACCTCTGTCCGCTGCAATCCTGATCTGGATATTGGTTTTCTGGAGGATGCGAGACGACTGAATGTGATGTGGACGCGAGCCCGGATTGCCCTGATCATTATTGGAGACCGCCTGACCCTCTCAAGTAGCGAACTTTGGAAGCGGGCCCTAGCTGCTTGCAACGAGGTTACAATTAAATTGCCTACACCAACGTCCTGACGGAGGTATCTGTGTATCCTATTTGTGTATTTCGCGATGTATTTCATGATTTTCCCGAATATGATGTGATTCCTCTGAACTGGATGGCACTGGTCGAACTCCCACATAAAGGCATGGCACTCCGGTTGGCGACTAGACTGCTTGGCGGATCATTAACAAGTTAACCCTCATAAACTCGCCACTCTATGTTTGCCCAACGCATTCGAGGAAACATGGATTCTACGCCATACATTGAAGAATTTACCAAGTCATACATCACGAAAACTATACACTAATAAGAGGAGAGCTATTGCAATTAAGTTGGCGAAAAGCCTGAAGGATTTTCGTAGAACAAGGTGGTTAGTGTCAACAAGTTCTCGGAAGAATTGAATTTTGGAGAAACTAACATTGTACGACTTCTCGGCTGCTTGCGTAGACTCATTGACATGTCGTCTAGGTTGCCGCCGTCGTCCAGGCCTGCAAGGTCGGGGAAGATCTTCTCGATAAAATGAGTAACCTCTGGTGGTATTTTGCCTTCAGTGTGAGAACTGTGGGCCACTTCAACGGTGCGGATGTTGGACCTGTTCGATAGTTGCGCTTGACAATATCGAAAGCCACTGAGGTGATCCTGTAGCGAGATGATCTTCATACCGAGGTCTTGGCCAAGTCGGTCAAGCTCGTCACTGGTTAGACCCTCTCTTTCTGATAGTAGGAAGAGCCCACGATACCACCACCGCTTAACATGGTATTTCCGTCCCCAAGAGACAAATTCAAGAGCATCCAAATCAACCTTGTCGAGTTCCTTGATCGCACGATGTCGAACTTCTCCCAATCCCCACATCGTAGCGAGTTCTAGCACGGACAACCATTGAGATTGAGTGAGAGACTCTCCTCCAAGCCGCCTGACAGTAACCGTGTCAACGACCTTTGAAAATGCATAAACAAACATCTACCCACAATGGCGAGACGACTCTCAAAAGTTGGCGGAAATCGCATGCCTTTACATTTTCCAAGCGATGGCGTTGGTTCTTGGACTGGTCAAGAGACGCGCCTGAGAGATTGAAGAGCTCTTGGAAGAACGGCGATTCCTCGAAGGGGTGCGCGGGGACCCGGAAGAGGGTATCCTCCACCTATGTATGGCAATGTTAGCACGTCTCTCCTTACATTACTTGGTTGAGCTCGAAGCGCACAATAAAGCAAGCGTTGTCGAAAAAATGATTCTTGTCTCGGGTATAACGGGAAAGATCAATATGATCTGAATTCATCTTTGCCGGTCAGAGAACGCGGGGAGATGAGTATGCAGCGTTGGTCGAAGCTACAAGACTGATAGCTTGGGCCAAATCTGCAGACTCAAAGCTGCGGGGTGAAGAAGTCGAGCTGTGTCCATACTTATACAGTCGAATTTCAATCAATTCGAATGTGGTGTGACATGGGACATGCTGTTCGAATTTTTGTTTTGGAAGATCTTCCATTTTAGGGTGAGCTGCGCCCCTTTTATGGTGACTGATTTCAATTTATCAGCCTAATCTGCACGATTTTGGATCCAAATTGTGTTTGTGGCGTGGGATGGGTATGGCGTTTCGAACAAATCGGACCTTTATGACCAATTGACGTTCGAATTGGTTAAAATTCTACATTTCTGCATCTGTAAGCCTGACAACAAGAGGCGCCCAGGAACGCAAGAAGTCAAGAAAGAAGCCCCGAATGGCGCAACGTGTAGCTGGGATCTACGCTGCTTACTTCCAGTTCTTCGAACACGCACCCTCGCAGCACCTCGCCTCGGATTGAACCAGATTTACTCCCGGCCATGCGTCAAGTCCACGTGGAATTGCTAACATATACGGTCGCAGAAGCGCAGGTGTCGGCGCAGTCCAAACACCCTGCTGAGCTCCTGCGTGATTGTATCTGGTATGGGTTGACGCCTCACTAATCTGGTCGTCCTCATGGTCGTCGGTCTTGTAAAGCATGGAGTCGGACAATAATCCGGTTTTATTGATCGTGTTCGTCTACGCAAAGTCACTAGCCATTTACAGGGTACTGTCAAAGGTGGGGTACAAGAATTACAAGAAAGAACGGCAGTCTCTGATAAGAGAGCTACTTTGGCTTTGCACTCTCTCGTTTACTACCGCTCCCGCCGCTACCTCCAGTCGTCCCGTTCTCCTGACTAGCGCTCGACGACATGTTGGAGGCGTCGACGAGCTCGGGGAAGATCTTATCAATAAACATATCAATCTCCGCCTTCGACAACTCTTCCTTCGTAGCGGAGGATCCTGCCTTCGACGCTCGTTGCTTGAAGCCCGAAACGTGTCCTTGAAGTGAAATGACCTTGAAGGTTGTTGGTTTTCCAATTTTGTCCATCCACTCGTCCTTAAATTCGTTCTTCTCCACGAGTAGGCGTAGAGCCGGTCTGATCCACTCTTTGACGAGGTAGTCTTGAGCCAGAGCGAGGCGACTGATCCCGTTCAGTGGCAAATCTTCAAGCGCCTTGATAGCAAGTTGTCGAACCTTTCCGAACTCCCAAGTTGTCGCCAGTTTAAGGACCGCAATCCATTGTGGAGGGGTGAGTTTTTCGTCCTCGAAATGCCTACACCTAAGGTTAAAACACAGGACAATAAAGCTGAATTCAGAGTTGACAAACCTCGGATAAAGAACTCGAAGGAATTGGCGGAAATCTTGGACGTCTATATCTGGAAGACGGTGAAGGGATTCTCCTTAGTGACGTGGTTGGCGGAGCTTGTGGCCACGGGGCTACCGGGGAGCCCAAACATATCTCTGAACTTTGTCGAACCCTCCTCAAAATGGTGCCGAGGCAGCCTGAAGATCACATTTCCGACCTGTAGGATAGCGGAGTTTAGTGCCGCTAGCGAATGGGCGTGAACAGCTCGTTGACCTACCAGGAAGTAAACATCTTCAAAAAGAAGAATTCGTCCTTTTTGCAGGCCGACAGGTCTTCAGAAAAATTCGTGTTGTTGGACATTTGAAAGAGGTGAGAGTAGTATTGTGACATAAAACCGTTCTCGCTCTCCCCCAAGTATTTATAATAGTCAACCATGGCAGGGATCGATATGGGTACAGGGATAGCAGGATAATGTCTTGTAAAATTTCCCAAGAAGTTGCGTTGCCGCTCAGAAACAATGTACCGGCTTCGGCAGCGCTTCCTTTAGTGAGGCATGTTCATCAAGAAGCCTGGGCGAGAATTCCAGCATTGAATGAGGCTGATCCTGGTCTTGAGATCGATTCTGGATTCTGACTTCCGAGGAGGTCAGTGCCATGCATCGTAGAAGACAATTACCACACAACGTACCGGAGGGGTTTCGCGAATCATAAAGCAATGTTAATCCACAGTGACAGTCAGGAGAAGGGTTTGAACGTCGTACAATGACACAACACTGGATTCAGAAATAGGAAGGTAGTGATAACTCCTAGTACCTGTACGATACAATGCCATTCCCGGTAGACGAGTTTCGTGTTGTAAACCCCAACGCAGCCCACGGCGCGGCCATCTGCGGATGATGCATAACATACTGGTGAACGCGTTCCTGGGATTCTTCGTGGAGCCACTCAGGTGCATAATAATCCTGGAATGGTCTTCGTGCTAAACGATGAAGTGTAAGGTGGAGGAATTCAGCAATATCTATCTCATCAACATGTATTTTCGCCCGGTACCAAGATCTCAAGTCGTTCTTGTGATCTACCCAGCCTCGCAGCTTGAGCAGCAGCAGGATCACCTGGGGCATAACGGGAAGATCAACATTGTTTGGTAGCCGTACGATGAATTCTTCTGGAAGCAATGGGATACTGAGAAACCCGGGTTGCAGGATATCCACCTTGCAGGCACGGTATCGGTTCGGTAAGGGTGGCCATTGGAACGTGTACCAAAGGACATTCCAACCCGCACCTGGCGTCACCGAGGGAACAAGGAAGAAGTTCTGATCAAAAGTAGTGAGGAGGTGCTTGACTTGTTCTGCGCCATACGAGGGATCCATGATTGCTACATCAACATCCTTCGAGGAGTAGGTGTAAGTATCATGCATTCAAGTTGATTGTAAAAGGCGTACGTTGGGTTGGCGATTCCGCATGCCCCAGACATACCATGCAACACTCCCGAATAAGCAGGCCTTAATCTCGGAATGGCTGAGAATACTGATAGTGTGGCTTGCCACATAGCGAACCTCAGCGAGGGTGACACCGTGGCGATTCAGCATCATCCTCTCTTGTCTGCGAAGCTGTCACTGGACAAGATAGAAGGATTGGCAGCAATCATTTTCAGAATTCGGGTATGAAGTGGAGGAGGTTCTTGTCCTAACGGAGCCGAACATTGACCCAAAGTAACAATTAGATAATTATATAATAAATCCGACAGTAATAGTACTAATACACTCCATTTATGGGGAGACTGAAGATCATGGCCTTATCTGAAGGTTCGCATACGCCAGATTGCGGCCCTCACGACATCTGTGTTCATTCATCAAGCAATGGCATTTCATTGCTATGCAATTCCAGAAACCAAATGGCTGGAGGCCTCGAGAAGCACAAGTGGAACGAAGGAGAGAAATACAGGATTCAAACTACGCACTTCTTGTCCCCCCAGAACCCAGAACGTGGGCTGGTTACGAGCCTACAAGACGAGGTGCTTACACGTCAAGCCACGTGTAGTTCAATCATAGACCCAGTCATGAAATATCTTCTGCCATCGTCAAAATAACCGCGACGTGAAACCCGCAGTGGTTGTATCTGGCGAGTGTGTCGGTATAGTTGTGAGGTAGGATCTCAAACATACCATGCATTACGGTCACATATTCCGGAAGATGAAGCAACAATCAAAGCTATATTGAAGATTTTGGCGATAGATTTACAGGAGATAACGAGAAAGGATCGAAAACGACGGGAAAGACTCGGACTCGACGCGATAATCTACTTTGTCTTTGAATCAGGTCGCTTGGTGGCGTTACCATTATTGCTCGTAGCCCCATTCTCCTGAGAGCCCTTTTGAGCTGGGACCGCGGCCTCGACCAGCTCTGGGAACACCTTGTCGATGAAAGCGTCGATCTCGGCGATGGAGATGTCGTCTTTCTGGGTGGCTCCGACCTTGGGACCTCGTGGGTGCTTGTAACCAGCTACATGGCCCTGCAGCGATATGACCTTATGAGTTGTTGGCGTGCCGATTTTGTCCATCCACTCCGCTTTGAATTCTTGTTTCTCCGCGATGACACGTAAAGCAGGCCGCATCCATTCTTTGATATGGTAGTCCTGGGCGAGGGAAAGGCGGGCGATGGGGCCGATAGTCATGTCTTGAAGAGCCTTGATGGCGAGCTCCTTGACTTTGGCAAAGCCCCAGGTAGTGGAGAGTTTGAGAACTGCGATCCACTGCTGGCCGTTCAGTTTCTCAGCCTCAAAGTGTCTAGAGTGGAGACAAGATGTGAGTGGAAGTCAATGGCTGAGTAGTGCGCTGGAAGGCTCGCCTCGGATAGAGAACACGTAGGAACTGTCGGAACTCATCGAGATCGATACCGGGAAGTCGGTGCATAGGATTTTCTTTGGCGATATTGTCGGTCGGATTGGACACCCTTGGGCTACCGGGTAAGCAGAACATATCCCTAAAGCGCTCAGAGCCTTCTTCAAAGTGGTGGCGCGGAAGACGAAACACAGTATCGGCAACCTAACATTCGTGGATGAGTTGGCACTGCCTAGGGAGAGGCTTCAATCTGAAGGCAAACTTACGACGAAGTAGACATCCTCGAAGAAGAAGAATTCATCCTTCTTGCATAGTCCAAATTCACCTCCTCTTGGTAGTGTCATTCCGGTGGCCATAAAAAAGGAGTATGTGGCGGATGAGAGAGAACAGTGGGACGATCTCAAGGGAAGGGATCTTTGCTTTGTGTCTTGTGAGCGTTCTCTTTAAAAGCCGCAGGTTCGTTGGGCGAAGGCGTGTTTTGCGGACACTGCAGCTGGAAGCGTATATCTAGCGCTGAGGGAAAGCGCAGCAGTCCAAATCTTCCACGCAGAAGATCCTGAGACGTAATTGGTACTGGCATTTGTCTAAGGGCATCTACTGTTCGCTAGCCATGCGTCAGTGCTTCAAGTCCGCGTGCAATCCAGAAAGAATGAGTCCTGGTGCAATGGGAAAGTGAGGTCTATCCAAAGAACTAGATTATTTGTCAACCTAGGGCGCTTAAAAGAAACCCCGACTTACGTGCATGTGCTTCGATGGTATGACATGAAGAACAATTTCGGAATCGTAAAGAATTCAATCTGCGTTGAGTCCTTGGATCATAACAGGAAGAAATGCATTTCAACCCAATGTCCATCATTGCGAGTTCAGCAGATCATCTAGCCTGCAGCGGGCTGCCCGTTGAGCATGCGTTTGTGCGACTTCATTTTCAGACGAATTTGGGAGTATGAGCATGAGGCAGAGATTGCAGAAGGAGCCAAATCTTTCTGGTTTCTGTACCTCCCTTTGGATTGCGGTAGTTGCTGTTGAGCAATGCGCTTGAAGAAGGCGTTTCAGGAAAAGAATATCATTTCAAGAAGAGTAAAGAAGAGTGGCCTCGTTGGAGAAAGGCCAACTTTGCGTGGCCGAATGGCCTGATCCGGAAAACCGAAGTTGCCAAACCCGGAAAGACGCGCTCGGGCGCTAAGTACAAAGACTACGACCTTCCCAATGCACGTTCCAATCTATTGACGTTCCTGTCGCCTATGCCTTGAAGGAATTGCTGAAGATGCGAAGCTACGACTAGTCGTGCATTGTTTGAAGGCGACAAGACTCAGACTGTGAACCCCATGCCATTTGAATCCGATTACAGAGTGATACTGATTTACGACACAGACAGAAAAATATGTTTGTGGTAACGTTATGAAAGATTATGACACCGGATTAAGGGTAGAGAATGGGTTCAAGGAGTAAGAACGGCAGCGAGACGCTAGCCTGGGGGTTTGGCCCCGAATGAGAAACTACTAAACAGAGGTCGTGCAGTAGTATCCACCTCGGGGAATATCTTTCCAATGAATTTATCAATGTAATCGGGCCTTGGGGGCGGGTTCGGGGCAAACGAGAAGATGGATGCTGGTTTGGGTGGCTCGGGTGGCTCGGCTGCTTTTACTTCGTCCGTCTTCTCCTTGTAGCCAGAAACGTATCCTTGGAAGAGCGACACTCTCATGCTAAGCGAAAACCCCAGCCGTGTACTTTCGCCTTCTGTGAGAGCTGTATGGCTGGCGAGGCGCCGCAATGCAGTATACCACCAGCGATCAACCTTATAGTCATGGGCCAATGTCAGTAACGTAGGTCCATCAATGTGGATCCTTTCAAGCTCCCGTATTGCGGTCGCGCGGACTCTGTCGAATTCCCACATCGTGGCTAGCTTCAACACTGAACTCCACTGGGGGACTCCAAGAGTTTCACGCTCGTAGTTCCTGTTACACGGCCCAAGAGACGACATAAGTTTGCGTTTGTGAAGCATTCTGAAATCGTTCATGACTTGCCTCGGATAGAGTACACGCAGGAGTTGGCGAAAATCATCGGCCTTGATTCCTTCAAGCTGGATAGGTTTTTCCTTCTTCACGCCGTCTGAGACGGAATCTTCTCCCGCGGGCAGCCGGAACATATCTTGGAACACTGAAGATTCCTGCTCGAAGTGGTGCTTAGGCACCCTGAACATTGTTCGTTCAACCTAGGTGACGACGTCAGATGGTGATCCAGAAACTGATGTTTGCAAACGTACCAGAAAATGGACATCCTCAAAGTAATACTCGCCATCCTGCTTGCAGGATAACAAGTCAAGTGGTTGCGCCATGTTTCATGCAGCTTGGGTATGTCAGCCGAGAGTGTCTGTGTAGAAGAATGTTACCCTGTAACCAAGAGATTGTCGTGGGCCATCCACGTGGCAAAGGCGCCCAACCAGCAGCTGACCACACTCATGGTCGTCTCAAAAAGGTTGGTTCCTCAAAATCGTGATGTTGAGAGGTAAATTTCATACGCTTATGGCCCGTGGGTCGAAGTCAGCGGTATTTCATAGGCAGGACCCACAGAGGATCGCTTTGAGAAAAGCTCGGCCTTTCCGATTTCCGAAAGCCGAACCAGTGCTAGCGAGCGCTAAAGAAATAAGCGCTAGTCGTTCGCTTCACAAAACGAGGGGTATAAACATGTCAAAGTAAATAGAAAGCATACAGTATATGACGCGCTCAGTAGGAGTCAGAATCGAAGTCCTCAGCATCTATATCGGATACATCGAACCCTAGTTCAGCCCATTTCCCGGCAGAGTCAGGAATCGTATCGATAAACCTCTCGATTCGTTCCATACTCTCGTCAACAAACCACTCGGGTAGGTTCTGATCACTTAAATGCGCATCATAGTGGTGTATAGCCAAGTCCAACATCTCATCCAGGTCCGCCTCATCCACCCAGGTCTTCTCTTGCATCCTACGCCGATGATCGTCCATGTGGTCTGTCCAGCCTCTTAGCTTCAGTAAGAGGAGAGTAATCAGGGGCACGACAGGAAGGTCTTCATTGCCCTCGATGCGAACAAGTTCTTCAGGCCACAGATAAGGGATGCTGAGAAGGCCGGGCACGAGGATGTCGACTTTACAGGTCCAATCATCCTCTGCGTGCCGGAACCAAAGAACGCGGTAGTCAGCGTTAGGGTTTCTCGAGGGAACAAGGTAGAATTCAGAGCTTGAGGACACAAGGAGTTCCTTGATTGATTCTGGTTCCCATTCCTCGTCCATCACAACGAGGTCGACATCCTAGAAACACGTTCACTCAATCTGCTGACGCCGAGTAGAAGGAACCTTACATTTGGTTCCCGACGCTGCATCCCATACACGCTGCATGCAGCACTGCCAAATAGGCATACATCCAGGCCGTTCGCTTCCAGAATCTCAATCGCCACCCTCGCTGCTTCAAGGACACTCATACCGGTCGAGGCGGAGGAGACGTGGTGATAGAAGTCAACAATGGTAACCCGTTGGGCGCCTACTGAACATCAGGATTGTGGCGCTGGCGCGCTCAGGCTTCTGAGCCACAGATTCTAGTAGATGATCTATCTATGGAGTCCATCTGTTGTCAATGAGTTACAAGGCATCGAGAGTCTTTGGACCCACTGCCGTCGAAATCAACTTGGATGACCAATAGAAATGGAACCGCGAGTAGCGAGGGTTTGGCGAAGAACGTTAATATTTGATAACTATTAGAATTACAAACATGGTGTCGATTAAGTGAAATTCAGTCCAGGCCGTGCTCATGCCGACTTGTTCTGCTCGAGGAATCCTGAACCACAGATTTGAGCAATCACCTCCGGCGAGCTGATTATGAATGGATGCCACTAATAGATAACAGCAGGTGGAGGTAGGTCATCTTCAACATAGGTTTTGATGTCAATGTATTTGTCGATATGCCTCTCGCCTGCCCAAGCTCGAACCTTCTCAAAATTCTTACACATATGGGGGTACTCGAGGCGAGGTCTAACCACGAGGTCCTTAGGGTCCCATTGCCAGAAAACAATAGATGGGTCTGAGTGGCACCTAACGCAACAAAATAAACGATGAATATTTGATATAGGGATGGGACGGGAGGAAGGAAGGCGCTCACATTACGTATTGCCTAATGGAATCGATACAATGGGAGATGTGCTCGGGGGCAAACTCCTCTTCGGGGTCATCGAGGAGTTGGTCGTAACGATCTCGACGGAGAGCTTGCCTGACTTTATTCTGGAAGGTCTATCAATATCTCATCCGGTGGACAGTTGGTACACTAGCTTACCACGCAGTGAAGTTGATGGAATACGTCGAGTTGAGCGATGTAGTACCCAGGGAACTCCTTGATTGGCCATGTTCTGTTAGGCAAGAGAGCAGCTTCACTTCTGGGAATCTTCATCATCGTAACTAGGTCGAGGTTTTTGCTATAAAGAGGAGTAAAACGAGCTGAGTACATAAACTCACGATTGTACAAGTCCTGCCACGCTTGATCAGACTCGTCAGAGTATTCTTGGTATATTGTCTTCTTGTAAAATCCGTCGTCAAAAACTTTGATTTGGTCCTCCAGAATCTCGTTTGCCGGAGCTATAAAGGTACTTAATCAATAATTGGAAGAATTGGCGAAGGATTGTCCTACAATAAAGTTGGAGCCGTGTGCTACTCCCAGTGGCTCGGCAAGTCGCAACTAGTTGGTCGTAGGCAGAACTTGAGCTCCGGAAAGCCAGAAGAAGTAAGATGAGCCCAATCGCCTGCACGGCGATAATAGCAAGAAAGATAATATCTTTCTTGATGCCGAAGTGTCTTTTCTTGAGTGAATGAGTCTCGTAGCCGTTGAAGCCATGTTGTTCGCAATGGCATTCTCTGTGAGGCTCTCCAGTAGGTGACTCGAGGTCAACAGCCATCAGAGGCAGATATCCTTCAGACTTGTCGCTCATAGTCGTGGGGCGAGACAAAGACCGCAAAGTGTGGTGAACAATCCCTATTACAAGGAGGGTTCGTTGTGAGCAAGACGTCGGAGTCATCAAGCCAGTGGCGATTCGGATCATCCTAGTTCGGCTGTTCTTCAACGACAGCGAAAATTGTACATGGACCAGATGCGAAGAGAAGACGTAGCATTCAAACCTTCCCCAATCTGAGGGAAACATGATGGAAAGGAGGCTACGTAAACTAACGATGATCTGAAGGGACTGGGACCAGGAAAGGAAAGGGTATTTGATCCGGCACCCAACAAGTTGGACCGGCGTTTGTCTTCTCCGACGCGCCTCACCATGACCACCTCCTTCAACTGACTCGAGTTTGAGAGATCAAAAGTGCCCTAATGTGCGCGAACTATTGTAGCAGGGATCTTGATTTTGCCTGAACTCTCACTAAAACCTCTAGTACGATTTCTGGGGCAAAAACGCTGTGCATAATCACGCATGGAACGCCAGCAACGATGCTTATTCTACATGAACACCAGCATACTCGCTAAAGCTGATTACATGGGTACTAGGTCAAACGAAGTGTAGTGGTGGCGGCGGCTTATTGAGAAAGATGCACAAGGCGCTCCCGCTAGTCTCTTAAAATATCTCAGCTATTTCCGAAGAACTGAAACGTCGCACCTTGGACAGCAGGATTGGATTTCTGATGTCTCAATCTTCGGATAGGTTTTCCAGGTTTCCTTCTGCGCAGGGAGCTATACGTATGGCTGGATTGAACATATCTGCCTCCGGATCATCCATGGTCAAGCACAGGTGGTAAGAATCGAATGTCTGAGTTGTGCTTTCCTTCCGCTAGGTATGCCGAGAATGACTCCCATTAATTTCGAGTCGGAGGGCTCCACATCAGGCGATTCTACTGTTTCTATTCGGCCTGGAGCGCACGCCGCTGTACTACTGACAAACGGAATGGTAGTCTTGCAAATCCTCTGAACCGACCACGTGCGAAGTGGTCCGAGGCCATTGCGATTGTAGATGAGCTAGCAAGTCCTAACTTGACTTACAAAGTCCCCGGACCAGTATAAATACAGGTGCCAGTTTTCTACAGACGACACCGCAGTAAAGTGGTATTTCGAGAACAAGCCTCTCTCTCATCAGAACCCTACGACAATGAAATTCTCCATCGCTCTTATTCAACTCGCCCTTGTTGCCTTCGGTGCCCAAGCAGCGCCGGTCGACGCGGGGACCTTTGGTACTGGTTAGTCTTCGTTCATTACGGCAGGTGTCAGTTATTGACACGCAGTTCACTGTCTAGAACGTCGTGGGAGGCTGCCAGCGCCGATTCAGATGCCACTTTCCATCGTTCATCCAACGGCGGATGGTACTACGGCAAGCGCGATGAGGCTGCCGTTGCCGACTCTGATGCTACCTTCCATCGCTCCTCCAACGGCGGATGGTACTATGGCAAGCGTGAGGAGGCTACCGGCGCTGACTCCGATGCTACTTTCCATCGCTCGTCTAATGGTGGATGGTACTACGGTAAACGTGATGAGGCTGCCGTTGCCGACTCGGACGCTACTTTCCATCGCTCTTCTAATGGCGGGTGGTACTATGGCAAGCGTGGCGAAGCTGCCGTTGCCGACTCAGACGCCACCTTCCATCGCTCCTCTAACGGTGGATGGTATTACGGCAAGCGCGACGAGGCTGCTGTTGCCGACTCCGATGCTACTTTCCATCGTTCATCCAACGGTGGATGGTACTATGGCAAACGTGAGGAGGCTACCAGCGCCGACTCCGATGCTACTTTCCACCGGTCGTCTAACGGTGGATGGTACTACGGCAAGCGTGATGAGACTGCTGTTGCCGACTCTGACGCCACCTTCCATCGCTCCTCCAATGGCGGGTGGTACTACGGCAAACGTGAGGAGGCTGCTACTGCCGACTCTGATGCCACTTTCCATCGCTCCTCTAATGGCGGATGGTACTACGGCAAGCGTGAGGAGGCTTCCAACGCCTAAGACAACGTGTTCTTTTCCCCGCCTGATACATACATGCATAGGCTTCCCGGAATGATCAGAGCCATTCTTCTGTTAGCTATTTGTCCTTCCCCATTCAACCTTACCGAACTAAATTCCCTTTCCGTTTCGGATTTCTTTCTTTTCTTTACGCCGTTTACGAGCCTGCTTGATCGATTGTTGTACTACTATTCAAACGAATACATTGACGAATACTGTTTTCCATCTATCAACCTGCGTGACATGAGGCTCTTGGAGTGGATTACCTCACGGTGAAGTAAACAAGAGATAGATTTAATTAACTGGATTCAGTCCTTCAACAGTTTCCGGACGACTGCGCTGCCCCTCGCGCCTGTTCAACAGCACTGTTACTCGGCGACATGCCTGCGAGGTCCTCACACAACACATTTTCAAGTCTACATTTTGGAACAGTCTATCTCCTGCGTGGACCTTGCTTCGCCTTAGTAGGAAAGAGCGGAGGAGAAATGGATGGTGGGGACAGCCGGGAAGGTGTAGAAACGACGACGAACTTGAAGAACCGTTTATTTGCCTCGAGTGCTTTGACGATTAGATCTTTGATGTCCCCAACGGTTGACCATGATCGGAGGAAAAAGTAAACAAACTGTCGTGTTTCAAAAGTTATAAATACAAGCATGTTCAGAACTGTCGATATAACGAAATTTCAGCCATGCCTATTACTCATGCCGTCTTGTTCTGCTGGAGGAAGCTGGCAATACACTCTTCAGTCCTGGGCCTCACGATATCCTGAACGGGAGGTTTGAGTAAGGACATTAATCAAAGAATATCAGCGCGGCGGTACTAACATCTTTCCAGGTCTTCTTGACACTCTCACGAGAGGTAACGTCGTCGAAGTACTTGCGGTAACGAGCAAACTTAGGATCGGTCTCAATCGTCTTGAGAGTCTCCAACGAGGCGGGGATAAACTTCCCGAGGACCTCAAGGCCGAGTTTGAGGCGAAGCAAGAACGGTGCAGCCGCGATGTCAGCCAAAGTGAACTGCTTTCCGATGGCGTATCCTTCAGCCGGGAGGAGAGCTTGAATTTTTTCCACGCCAGTCAGAACGCCGTCGAGATTCTGCTTAAGGAGAGCGCCAATATAGGCAGGGACGAGGACATCGGATACCTGCGACACGAAGAAGCGAGCCTCGGCGCGTTCTATAGGATCGGTGGGGAGAAGAGCGCCATTTGACAAGTCGTTGACAAGGTCGACGACGACGAGGGATTCAGCTATTTTCTTGGTGTCGGGAGACGGGTCGGCGGGATCAGCTTGGGGACCGATCGCGATTGCTGGTACCTGTATGGCAAGTTGACATTAGTGTTCGGTCACGCAAGACCTTTGCGGGGGTACCTTGCTAGCCGGGTTGACCTTAGGGGCATACCACTCTGGTTTGTTTTGGAGGTCAATCTCGTAGCGAGTGAATTCGAGACCAGTCTCTGCGAGAGCAATTTCGGCCTGATTTCGACGTTATTCAAGCACGGTGCCGGACAAAGTGTCTTAGAACGTACCCTATGAGCGAAGGGGCATCCAATGTTGGTGTAGAGGGTGAGTTGCTGGACCATTGTAAGGGATTACTCGTATAGGTTCTGAGGGAGAAATCCAGATTGATCCTCTTTCTTATAGCTCATCTCTATCCCTGTACGGTACACCGTGGACGAATTGCGACATTTCTATTGATGATCAAGCAACGCTTCAGTCAGCAGCCTGCTGACGACGCCATACGGCAGACATTGAGCTGAGAAATCCAGAGATAGTTATCAACGGTGAGCTGGCATAGTTTAAGAGAAACAAGAGGTCCTGCAAGTTGTGCAGATGGTAGTCCGGAACCTCGAGGACTGTTTGAAACGAGCTCTCCTGCAAGATCGGCAAGCGCTAAAGAGTTCTTGCTGAACGGGCAAGGCCGGCTAGAGTCCCACACGATATGGATGTGGTCATTCTGCTGACGCGATAAGCCCAGACGCGTCGCGTCAATAATCGCGTGACAGTTCTTATTTCCGATTTCCGGAGGAGTTTTCGTTGCGAACGGCGTGGGAAGTACTTGCTGCTGTGGAACCATAGCTCCTGACCGTTCATCACCATGAGCAGCCACTCCCTTGACTTGGACGACGACCATAATAGCCAAGACAGCAATGTTATCTGCTGCTACTAGAATGCGGCTGTACCTTGATGTCTTGGTCAAGCCAAGCCTGATACAGCGACCCCAGCGAAGGGTGTTCAGGTTGGCGCACGTTTGTCCATATCGAGTATGACTCGAAGGCTAAGGCTCCGTATGTCTGGCTTATCAGGAACCGTCTAAGTAACTACACCTCTATATCCACTACTGCTGTGACTTCTATGGAACCAAGCTCGATCAATGGCACCTTCAAACGCTCTGGACCTCCAAACCCAGCATGGACCTGGGGCCAGAAAGTTGAGGCCACTCCAGAAGGACAGGAATGGATGGAAGGCGCCAAGAGCGGCTGGACAACAATAGATGCTTCTTCTGAAGATCCAAAGTACGTGAAATAGGTTATGCCTCTGGTTTGGTGCCGACATATCAGCGCAGGCAAATGTACGCACTTCTGGGAGTGGGGTCGTGCCACGGCCTGTTGCCTTCGTCTCCTCGATATCAGAGGATGGAGTATGCAATCTTGCACCTTTCAGGTAACTGAAGCGTGTACCTCACAAGCAAAATATGAATCCTGATTTCTCTCCCAAGTTGGTTCAACCAGGTGTCGACCAACCCTCCCGTTATATCGATCTCCGTAACCAAAGGGTCTGCATCTCAGCCAGTCAAGGATACAGCTAGGAATATCAAGAGCACCAAGGGCTTTGTAGTTCATATCATCAGTGAACCGTGGCTCAGGCAAGCCAACTCTTGCGGGATCGACGCGCCTGCGGACGTGAGTGAATGGGACATTAGCGGCTTGACGAAGGAACCAAGTGTACGTTATTCTTCCGATGATCTCAGAGTCTGCCGAGAGGTTCTCACAGTGAGATTATAGGCCCATGTCAAGGCGCCTAGAGTTCGAGAAAGTGCTTTCAGCATGGAATGCGAAGTTAGTCGCTCCTCCTCGCCATCAGTTGTTGCTAACTGGTTCCATAGCTGCTGCAAGCGATAGACGTTCACGAGCCTGGGACTTCGAATGTGGCAACCACACTGATTCTGGGCACAGTCAAGTGCGTCCACGCAAGGAACGATTGCCTCAACGCGAGAGGCACCTTTGACCCCGAGAAGCTCAAGCCAATTGCACGCCTCGGTGGTATAACCTTCACAACAGTGACACAGGCGATGGATCTCGTAAGGCCAAGTTGGAAGAAGGATGGGAAAAGCGTACAGGAGTTTCTGGGGCGAGGTCAGGCGAACGGTGGAGAGGGTGAATAGATGAAGCTGTGCTGAATTACAGGCATCAGGGGTATCTATTCTTTCAGAAGTCAACAATCTAATTGGAATTAGAACTTCGTCTTCTTTGGCTAGAAGTATTCCCATCCCCAGTCCCAGTCCCACGCATGCATGTATGAACCATGGTAGCGGCGCGACGTTTGCCATTCTCACTTGTCGCATGACCATGATCTTACGACTCACTAATGTTCTGTCAGTCATCTTGTGCAAATCCTGACTCCTCTTCGCACCCGAGTGCTTCCATTCCGAATCTTCGAGAAACGGACAACCCTTCTGGACGCGCGAATCTGTCATCATCCAAACAACAAAAATGGAAACGTCAGTGGCACCAAGCCTAGCTCCAGCTCATTAGCGATATCGAACATCAAGCGACACAACTGAACTGAACCCACACTGGCATGCCCGCCTGAACGACCATGGAATTTGAAGTTTCCTTATTGCGACGTCATTTTTGCGGAAAGTGACGAGTACTATGATGTACGGAAGTCTATTTATTATCCAGATATAGCGTTGCGTGGAGAATTGACGGACTATCTTGATGGATGCCTTGATTGGGTAGGGTTTACGCTGTGTGGCGGAAACACAGGGTTCTGGGCATTTCGGTCCTGCTTGCAGGAGTATCTTTGATTATCTAGCCGGAGTAAGCTATGAGCGAATCATTCGTGGATTGGAAACACTCCGTTTCTCGCTCTAAGGCACGCGTTTCGACGAGCGGTAATCAATAGAAGCTGAGCAGGTCGTCGGTCGCTCCAATGTCAGCATACAAAACCACGTTTACCACGCATAGGACCATGTCAAAGCCTCAATCACACTGCGTGTCGTAGAGTTTTTAACATGTGCTTGACATGCACCACTTCGAGCACCGCAGACGTATTGATGGGGCACCTACTCTATTAGAACAGGAGCCGATGCCTTGCCACTGTAGCATCGGCAGCTCGGTCATCCAAGATCAACCTTTCATTCCCGCTCACACGACTTACCCTCAGTTCGAAGAGGACTGGGAAAATCACTTCTAACCTGGCGCCCTATTGAAGCCGGTTAGATTGTCAGTTCTGAGACTCGGTCTCGGGGTATCCCCTGAACGGCGAAGGAAGACGTTGGCGGGAACTTTACTTTTAGATATCGCGATCTGTAAAGAAGAAGATTGGAATTGGAGAGACCCTTAATACTAGACAGCGCGTAGGGGACGTTGAAAGGCGTCCGTGTTGGGATCTGTGAACCCATGTCTGTTTTTGGATAGGCGATTCCGAGCCAGGTCCCGTTTGGGTTTCGTTCTGTGGAAGTGCGGTGCAACATTGCCCCTCGTGGTCCGCACATGCCGATGAGGTAACTAATGCTATAAATTACAGGGCCCTTCGAGGAGTGATCGAGTTCTTGCCTCCGACAACCCTTTGTTGTCGTCTATCGTGACTTCCACCTATATAATGTCCCTTGTGTACCTCAAACCACACACAATACTGCCCAGCATGCCCTCCGCTACCAGCATATCCTGCAGTATGGCCAACTACTGCCTACCACCACCACCTAAAGTGACCCATGGTCACCTTGCGCTTGCACGGATAAAAGATGACGTCTGTCTGGTCCAAGGTGAGTTCAGGTACCTTCCAGCACTCGAAAACAGTGCTAACCATCTCACCAGTCTCATCGGACACACCTGCCTCTGCGTTGACCGCAGTAGACGTCAACATTTTCCGACACGAATTCATTACTATCTTTCGCCTTTCAGAGACAAAGAGCATACACCCCTGCGACATCTCGATCATCGAAAACATAGATGACTATCAAGCACGTTATGAAGAGGACAGTGGGACCGTATATTTGACGAAGGAACTCATCTGTCGCATGCAACACCTCTCACGAAAACTTCAAGTCCTCAAACAAAAATCATCGCCATCACCACCAACCAGGAGAACGCGACCGTCACGGTGGAGTGGTCAGTTTACTTCACGGTAGCGACGGGTACTCGGATGATGTTTGGCGGAGGCGAGTCTGCGCAGAACGGAGTCTGGATCCGATCATGGCGTTAGTCGGAAGTTCGGTCACTTCCTCGATTGTTTTGGATGGGCACATGGGGCAGATTTATCATCTTCATCTTGTACACTAGTGCATTATCACCGTTGTATTTTTATTGCATCTTCTATGGGGAAATGAAGGAGTCTATCAGGAATAGCCTTGATCTAGCCTGAGAAACCTAGCTAGCCTGGTTTGGCGAAGTAGTTCCGTATAACGGTGAGAAGCGGGAAGCCTCAAGATTATGATGGCTACTGGTACGAATCTTTCCAAGAGTCAATATGGAGCTGAGCATGTATGACAGCACCTCACCGAGAGTACATAGGAGCAAGATCGTTCACGCAATGTCGGGCACGAGGGCAGTCCTCCGGCTAACGCGCCGGTTCTCCGGACTCTCGAGCGTTCTTGAGTAACATTGACAACCAACCTCGTTCTCGTCTGATTTTCATTCAATTGGTCGCCTCGAAGCTGCTACACGAGGTTTACCACACCAATAACAACCAACTAGTCGTTTTTGCGGCTTCGGGGTCGAAAATCGTTTGGTAACTCGCTGTCAAATAACCCCTGTCTGAACCGCGGGACGAAATTTACCTCTACCTTGCTTTGCCATGTGGTGTATCGTAAAATACCGTTAATCCGTCCACGAGCAAGACGACTGGGGTGCTGAGAACTATGGCGTAGTGCCCTTTAGCGAGAATAGAGTGATCAACTCTGCTAGCTCCAACCTTGATAACGACCTCCCACATAACTTGAGCGAGCTATATCCCTATGGATGAGAAGCGTCTTTCATCGCTACCCTCTTCTGCCGATGAGTGCGAAAAGGCAAGAAAACACTAGAAGTGGCTCATACGGGCCCGGCTTATGGCCGAGTTACCCAGTTTTTACTTCGTTGGGGAGTAGAGACACATGGGTATGAATCCATGATCTTTCCGGCCGTGGACCTTCACTGATCATGCCCTACTAGGATTGGTCCAATACCCGAGAAAGACAGGACTGACAAGCGCCTGTACCAGATGTTTTTGTCTGGTTTTCAGCCAACATCAACGTGCTAGCTTTCAGTACAGGCTCGGCAGGGCCAGCCTTCTTCGGGCTTGGAATTCGCCATTCGCTGGTCATCATCCTCATTGTCGATATCATGTGCGTTATTCCCAGGCGGACTCACCCTATATTCTATACCTAATGGCATTCCTACTTTGTTTACGCAGAGCATGTGCCATTCCCGCAGTTTTGTGAGTCCTGACAAGCCTTGGCCACTCCACCTCATGCTCAGATTGCTTCGAAATGGTGTGCAGTGCTGTATTCGGACCTAAACTTGGCACGAGGGGTATGGTACAAGCGAGGTTCTCTTGGGGGTAAGCATGCACTTGTCATGCTCACTATTGGTGATAAAGTTCCGCAGTGGCTGAGCAGGTGATCTTCACAGCTATTTTGGGTCGATCATCCCGGCTGTCTTGAATGTGTTTTCAATGCAAGGGTTCCTGATCCTGAATTGCATCATTGGGGTCAGACGCTGGCCTCGGTTTCTCACAAACTTGATACAACGGCTGGTATTGTGATCATTGGCGTCCTGTCACTGATAGTGAGTCTATGTAGCCCATAATCGTGCATCCTTCCCTCAGCTGTGGCTACAGGTCACTTTCTTTGGCTACCGGGTCGTACACCTGTAAGCCTCTCTTCGCTCGGCCGGTTCCTGATCTTGACATTTCATACAGGTACGAAAGCATAGCCTGGATTCCAAATGTCATTACCTTCATTATTATGCTCGGCATTGGTGGCAAGCACCTACACGCCTCAGATTACCCCACCGTACCATCTCCACCAGCCGCCTCAATACTTTCATTTGCCACTTTTGTAGCGTCCTCCGTCATAAGCTGGTGTACCATGACCCCTGATTATGGTGTCTATCACGATGCTAAGGCTTCCAGGTCGGTCTTCTTCCGTTATCTCGTACGCTACGTACGGAGGACGCTGATTCGGTATCTTTTCCTGTGTTAATTTCCCCATCTGTAATATTCAACTTGACAGCACTAGAATCTTCGCGTATAACTATTTTGGTTTCTTCACTGCTAGTGTGAGCAATTCAATTTTCGCCACGGCGTTATCTTTGTCGCCTGCTAATCAAGATGCCTGCTTCTGACAGATAAGCACTCACATGATCGGAGCTGCCTTTGCTGCTGCTGCAGTTAACGTCCCAGCTTGGCAGGATGGCTTCGAAGGCGGCACGAACGTCGGAGGCCTCATTTCCGGAGTTCTTTCTCCTGCAGGAGGGTTTGGGAGGTTTCTCGTGGTTATTGTATCTCTGAGCATTCCGTCGGCCTGTGCGCCTACGATGTACACATTTGGTGAGCAGGATCCGTCATGTGACACTTCCTATCAATCCAGAGCTAACTGGGGACCTGATTGCAGGAACGAGCTTCATGTCAATCGCGCCTATTTTCGCGAAGGTACCCAGATACGTATTCGCCGTGATTTCGGAGGCCATGTAGGTAGATCCAATACATTAAGTAACATACTCTAATTTCTGCCTGGATAGCCTGATCCCTGTCGCTATTGTCGGTGCAAAACGGTTTTATGGAACGCTGGTCAACATTCTGAGTAGGTGTTCACGAATCTTTATGCGCCCTGGCTGCAGCTCATCCTCTTCGTACCAGGTATAATTGGTTATTGGTCGACTTCGTTTGCAGCCATTGTCTTGATGGAGCATTTCGTCTTTCGGCGCTCCAGATTCAGCTCTTACGAGGTCTTCCTACAATGGGATAGCCCTCGAAAGCTGCCCCTCGGGGTCGCCGCAGTGGTAGCTTTCTCTTGCTCATTTGGCATTATCATCCCCTCGATGTCCCAGGTTTGGTATGTTGGCCCTCTACCAGAGAAGGGGGGACTGGGGATATTGGAGTGTTGACTGGGTTTGCAGTGGCAAGCGGGACTTACCTTATAACCAGGTGGTTGGAGAAGAGGTTGAGTGCAGGACGGTAATCTCGTTCTTTTCGTCGACATTATCCATTGTTTCTAGCATTCTAGTGGATACGAAAGCTACAACTGAGTCTCTAAGGTTTGAAAGTTGAATATGTTTACCTGGCTACTATCAATGTATTGTATAAGAAGGAGGAACTTCCACCATCCGTACCCCGCTGTCTTGGTGATGGACGACCTGTTCGAGCGGTTGACGCCGGTTGGGGCCTCGGGCCTATGGCTTGTTATGGGCTGTCGTCCTTTATCATTGGGCTGCCAGGAGCACCGGTCGAAGAAGATGCACTGTTTGTCCAATCCTGGCTGTATTGGTCAACCGGTGCGTGCTTCCTGAGCGGCTGTGGACCTGCGAGAAATCCCGGATTGATAACACGAGGGGAATAGAGTTATCGTCGTTGTCGGTCGCTTGCGTAGAGTAAGGAGTAGGGATCAGGTCATTGTGGCTTCCGGAAGCGGGGGTAGAGTTAACATCTATCATTTTCGACTTGCGTCAGCTTCTCCAGAACAGAAGTGCAAGCACTAGAGAGATGAGAAATAACCCAGCCAGAACACCTCCAACAATGGGACCAACTGGGGCCTTTCGGGATGAAGAAGTGGAAGGGCCGCCGGAGCCTGTCGGGTCAGGCAATGTGCTGGACGTGCTTGAAGACTCGCTAAGAAGCGTGTTATTGGTGATATAGAAAGAGTCGAGAAGCAATGGTGAATGGCTTGAATCGCCTAGGTAGGTGACAACCAAGGTATGTTGTGTTGCTGGAAGCTCTGGTGTGGTGAAAAATGTTACCCTATTCTCGGGGACCGAGCCTGGAGCTGCAGCTGGGAGCGTGAGGTTGACTGGGTCGCTACCGTCGATCGAGTAACTGTATAGACCAGGCTTGGAACCACTCGACCATATAATACCACCGCGCCAGGTCAGCCTTTTACCTGAATATAATATTAGAATTGGGTTGCCGGTCGTTGATCAGAAAAAGGATGGTATGGGTTGGGTAACCTGCCGATAACTTACCTGTCCAGTTGAAACGCAAGGTATCACCAAACGTCTGGGTACCCTGGAAAACCTGGTTGTCTACGTTATAAGAATGCCAGCCACTTCCGTATTGGATCCCTTCGTAGTCTTTATAGATGTATAGAGTTGCATTGTTGAGGGACACCGCCGGTGATGGGAGAAATCGGATAGCATCGAACCAGAGGGTTTGTCCATGTGTCGTAGCTTGAACAATGAGCGTATGAGTTCCGACGGTAAGACTATTATCTCGACACATCTGGTAGCCGCTTCCTGGCCATGATGTATTGTGGCTTGCTGGAATCTGGTGACCGTCAATGAAGCAGTCCCAATATACGGCAGGCGCATCAGCAACGGGTATAGTTCCCAGCACCCACACAGCGCTGCCTGCACAGGAAAACAGTCCAAAGTCAGAAACGATGAATGTTCGAGCGAGGAAGTACCTTGAAACGTGAATGAGAACTTGCTCCCATTGACCGTTGTTCCATGAAGACTTTGTTGAAACGGCGGACCGCTATGGCCCACCTGGTCGAAATCGTGGCCATTATTGACGGACCAATTGTCGCTATACTGGATCTGGTTTATATCGGTATCGTCCACAACAACCCATTGTCTTTTGGAAGGCATTGAGGAGATTTTACTTCGTCGGGAGGACAACCAATATCATTATTATTTCGCTTTTCGTATGCCGGATGCATGCAGGGCCTGCTGATTTGGTCCCTAATCGCATGACCGCGCCAAGCCAGTCTAGTCAGCGAGTTATGACCAATGTAACAAATGCTCGGCTCGAATGGTTCACAGGGTGACAATGGGAGTCGAAATTATCACAAGGGTCATTTCTGAGGCTAACAGGATAGGAATTGGTCGATTTCTAGGCGTGACAAAGATTGGCCCTTCATGAGTGACATAGCGTGACTCGCGCATCTCCCTTTCATTCCTCGTCCGAACTGGAAGAAATCACATTCGATAGGTGATAAGTGTGAAATAATTACGAGGTTGTCAACTGCCGAAGACCACAAACAGGATTCATAGGTGATAGGCAGCCAATTAGGATCGACCACCGATTGACTGGTCTCGGGTTGAGGCAATCCAAAGGATTCAAGCATCTTGAAGGCACCCACTTAGAAGCGGGCTACCACGCACTCAGAACCAGTGATAGGTTGGATAGCTTGATCAATACGACCCCCATGAAGCGGCGAACAATTCATATCCAGAAGCCACAGAACTGGACATCTAAGTTCCTGAAGGTTGGCTCTGCCAGACCTTAGCATGAATCAAGGGAAACCTGTTAAGTACATATCACCTGCAAACTGTTCGGCGGATCGTCGCGACAGATGAACAGAAATCGCGTCGTCGTCGTTGAGCGTTGAAGCCCCGTGGTTTATCCGCAATTTGTTGATCGTCGTTAATGAACAAAATCGCGGATCAGTCGGTCAATGGCTGAAATGTGTCTACATTGTGGCTGAGGGCTTGTCATGGATATCACCAGATGTCACTGTCATCCATCCTTTCATGACAATGTACAGCCTAAACGAGGAAGAGAACTACCATGTCGTATCGCTTAACAATGCAGGCCAAAAATTGTAAGGTGGAACATAAGATACATGGTGCAAGACCCTGATACAGAGCAGGAGTCGGATTATTGCTCAAGCGCAGCACAGGATTGGTAGATTTCCTCGGCAACTGCACGCAAACTCCTCTCCCCCCTGTTCATCCAGAACCTCGCAGTTCCAACGATCTTCTGGGGCCGTATCATTGACAACTCTTGGATTGCGCTCAACAAGAGGCGGTTGGATCTCATGCTCCCCATTACCTGATGGCTAATGATAGAAGCAGAGCCTGGTGCCGATCGCACTCACCCCATGCAGAGTTGGAATGGGGCAGCTGCCTGATTCCCATTCATCAATAACGAGTTGAGAACTCAGAGATCATCGAACAATGTAGCTTACCCCTCAGATCTGCTATTCGCTTCCTCATCTGCTCGTCGGCCTTCTGACGGGTGGATATATATTGAAGTTCCGCAGGATCTCTGAGATCCAAAATAAAGACTGGCCTGTTTCCAAGCAGAACCTCACGTCAGGAAAAAATCGGCCGATTTTGATGAATCGGATTTCTGATACAGCGGGCAGACTGTGAAATCCGTATCCTCAGGGAAGAGTGAGTAGAGAAGTTTATTATAGGGGCCATGGTATTCGTTCTGGCGTGAGTTGGGAGAACGAGGGCTGGTTAAGGACTTTTGGGACCAAGGCACTGCTGAAGAAACGAGAAGTGTGACGCCCACAAAGAAATATCCACAAATGACAACAATAACACCAACACCAACAGAACGAGGAGGCACCCTCACCACGATTTTGTCTCACCTCGTTTGTAATTTCGTGGCATTATCGGCATACCGAAAGCTACCCAGTGCGTGTGAGGAAGGGCTAAAAGCCGGTGATGGGTAAGCAACCTTCAGGACGTCAAGTAATACGAAGCGCGAAGTATTCATCCTAGTAGGAGGTTGAGAACTGAAAACTACGTTCCATCATAATGCTAGCCAGGCGATGGGTCGACGACGGGTCAAGATACAGCTACCAGCATTGACCCGCTTCGCGCCAGTGACTCTTTCGTGGAGGTTAATCGCTGCTCCTCGAATTATACACCAAGCTTGAACGTTTGAATCCCCGACAAGACGCCAAAAACTTCAAGGTATCCTGGCAGAGAAATCTGATTTCCCTTCTCGTTCTAATACAAAATTATCTGTGGTGACCCCGGACTCTGGACTATGTCGATATGTCTTGATTATACTAGGCGCAGGAGATGCCAGTCGTGGAGACAACTGCAAAGTTGGACAAACGGCGCTATAAATGGGAGCCTGAATTATTTTCGTGATGGAATAATCGAGCTCACTCCAACCTGCCGGAAGTGTAGGGGTAGAGACCGTGAAGTGGTCCATTAGATATCTGGGGCTCCTGCATCTCAATGTTCAAGGTCTATTTTGAGATCATTAGGCATGATTTCGTTTCATTCGTGATAATGTACAACCTCAACGAGGTACAGAACTAACATGTCGTATCGTGTGTAACAATGGAATGGTCCAAAAGTCGTAACGTAAAGTCATCAAAACGTGAGTATCAGATCCTTCAACGACCCCTCCTTACTCGCACTGGCGTCATCCAGCGTCCGTACCTCCAACCCCAACCCCTTCAGCTCCTTCTCAAGATCCTGCACCCAGCCATAATGTGTCCTCACCGCCACAACCGTAACCTTCTGCATCGCAGCCGCCCTTTGTTCCACCTTGACAGACTTCGCTCTATACGCCCGTGACCGGACGACAGACGAAACCCGTATAGCCCCCGACTGCTGCATGGTTCCCAATTTGAGCGAGATGAGCTTTGGGACGAGTGGCGTTGTACCATCCTTGGGTGTAGCGGGGAGGCATAGGCCCTCGGCGAGCCGGTCGACTTGCCAAGGGGCGGTGAAGTCGCAGTCGAGGGATTGGAGGTTGGGTGCGGATGTCAAGCTTTCGACGATTGTCTTTGCCTGAATGGGTGCGGATTTGAACCTCAGGTGGTGGAGGTTTGGAGATTGTGCAAGGAAGGGTTTGAGGATGGTGGGGACGAAGTTGCCAGGGTGTGTGTTGTCAGTGTTGCTCTCGATAGCGAGGGATGTAAGGGAGGGTAGGGAGATGGTGGAGAGGAGGTTTGTGAGGACGTGGTCACCGCAGAAAGGGTTGAAGATCAGTCCGAACTCTTGTATTGAGCTTGAAGTTATTCGTCTCCTCAATGAGGTGGAGGTAGTGGCTCTGTCGTTAGGTAGATCAACGAGAACGTTGAGCGTCTGAAGATTGGAGCACAGATCCAGAAGATGCGAGATTGAGTGAGCAGTGCATCGGATGGAGAGCGATGTGAGAGTGGTCCATGGAAGATTGTAGGGGTTGGTGTAGGCTATCGTTGGCTCAGCGTTGAAACCCTCTGCATTGTCCTCCTCGAAAGGTTGAGGGATGAAATCCGAATATGAGGATGAAATCAATACAAGGTCGCGTATCTCGCTCCCTGACGTCTTCGCCACCGCTGTGGGGATGTCACAATTCAAAGATTCAGTCCCACCGCTGAAGGTCATGCGTAGGAACTGCCGAATGGCAGGAACGACGTCATATCTGTCTTTATCCAGGACTTCCAGCTTACACCATCGGCGTTGATGGGACATAATCAGTGGAATGTAAGCGTCGAGCTCATCTCTACGAGTGTAGGCGCTAGGGCTGTGGCGAGATGGCGGTTTAGCTGTGCCAAACTGGAGTTGAACGTGAAGTGGGGTGAATGGATGTGTCTGCAGGTATGTCTGCAGTGAGTCAAACTTGCTGGGAGTGGTGGATGTTGAAGCAATGGGCTCCTTGAGAGGAAGTGTGATACGTGTTGACAGGTCGAATGTTCCGACGGCGACGTCTCGCCAGACTTTGCAGACCCGACCTAGCCACAGCGTAGGAGCACGCTCATAGGGTGCTTCTGCCTGAGGAGCAGTAGAGTACGAGAAGATTCTCTCGAGAATTTCAGGCGGCAGCTGTCGGATAGGCGCTAGAGAGCACGACAGAGTGCAGTCGACGTCTCGTCCTCGTGTTCTCCATTTGCAACGAGACTGCGCAGTTCCTGCGCTGCGAGTGAATCTGGCACGTATCGAGCGCGTAGGAGGTCAACCAGGTGGGCTTTCCTGTACGCCCGCAACTGATCTGCCGGTAAATTTGCAGACTGCATCTAGGGCGGGAGACAGGTAGATTTAAGCTTTGATAGTCCGAATGATCTCCATAAAAACATACCGTTTCGTGTTTCGTGTCGTTGCAGTTTATGTCCTCAACGTTGTCGGTGTCGAAGAAGAGGTAAAGGATGAAGGCAGAAGATTTCCAAGTGGCATGATATATGTATGATGGTAATTAAGCCTAACTTTCCCTCGTGGAAGCCACCCTTGCCGGCGGCCGTTGTTCCTGCAAATTTTCTCCTAAAAGGTGAAAACGATGATCAGATCCTCGCTTCGCGGAGTTATTCCGCACACGTGATGTCATGTGCCTCAGTTCGGCAAATACCGATCACTGCAGTTGAACATTCGCTCGATGTCGACCACGACGTTAAACGCGTCGACGACGACGACGACCAGTCATTACGATGATTCAAACTGGGCTTATATCTGATGCTCACAGCGACCTGGTAACAGACGCAGCTTACAACTACTACGGCTTGAGATTGGCTACTTGCGGTTTGGATCAGAGGTATGTCCAGTAGAAGGCTTGGTTTCTATTCGCCTAACGGACAATTGGTTTTCACACAAAAGGATAAAGATATGGCAGCTGGACGAAGGAACTGGTAAATGGAATGCCGAGGATAATTGGAGGGTACGCCACCCCCGTTACGCTCCAAAGCACCACCAATTAACCTAAATGTCTTCAATTACAGGCGCATGATGCACCAATATCCAAAATCTCCTGGGCTCATCCTGAGTTCGGTACAATCATTGCATCTGCATCGTATGATCGTACAGTCAAGATATGGGAGCAGACAATACACACACCATCAGGTTCCTCCGAAGCAACTCAGCAAGTGAACGGAAGCACCGGCCTGCCGCCGCAGGCAAATCCATCAGGCTCGCGTTGGGTTGAGAGGGCAGTTCTCACAGATGCACGGGGAACTGTACGATCTGTTGAATTCGCTCCCCATCACTTTGGGCTTAAACTCGTAAGTACTGCCTCCCAAGTCTCTCATTCAGGGACGTGTATTAACTCCAGCTGGAAGGCTGCCATCTCATCGGATAACTTCCTCCGCATCTACGAATGCTTAGATCAACAACCTGCTCTATCAGAATGGCAGACCCTACACGAAATTGACATCTACTCCCTACCTCCACCGCGGAAGTATACTTCTTCCACAGCATCCGGCAGCCACTCCCATTCGAGGACGCAAACTGTCGCACTGAGCACACCCACGCAGACGGGGCAGACGTTCAATAACGATTCCGCATCTCTCGTTACCCAGGCATTACAGCAAAGTGCCGGCGGCCCGGGCGCTCAAAATATCATCTCTGGCCCTCCGTTGGGTGGTTCTGGCGCAGGACCCGCCGCAGGAAAGTCAACCGGGGGCGGCATAGGCAATAGAGAAGCCGACGGTGGCTGGTGCGTGTCATGGTGCAAAGATCCATACTGGGGCGAAGTCCTCGCTGCCGGATCCGGTACTTCGGGAATCATTAAGGTAATAAATATATCCCGCCGCACCTATAGAAGAAACACGTCATTGACAAGAGGTCCCTTCCGTAGATTGTACAATTATCGCCTTCACATCGGCCGACGTCCCACCTGTTCCTAGATCCGACTCCAAAAGGGCTACTTACTGGTGGTGGTGATTCTGCCACCCGAGAGCGGGCGTCTCAAGGTGACCTGGGGGATAGCACTTCGAACCTTGGAGCTTCTCTGACGGCTGATAATGCTCCGAATGGACCGCCCACCTATTCTGTGACGACAGTGTCGTGGGCACCTTCTTGTGGCCGGTCGTACCATCTCGTCGCCACTGGCGGAAGGGATGGTAGGGTTAGGATATGGAAGGTTAAACCTGGGGATGAACTCGATCAAGACGATGATGGGAGTAAGGCAGATGATGGAGAGGCACAGGACTCGGAAGAGGGAAATGGACCGCTGGTATAGTCGCTGATTTTGACCATCATAAGTCAGTCCTTTCACTTTGTTCACGTAACACAGTTTTTGACGCCTCCTTCTCTGAATATAGGTCCGCCATTGGGAGAGTAGAATGGAACATTACTGGGTAAGTAATTCTGTTCAGTCTCTCACGAATGGTTCTAATCAGAGTGTTTGTAGCACTGTTCTCTCGTCGGCTGGTAACGATGGACGCATGCGTCTGTGGAAAGCCACCTCGGGTGGGAATGTCTGGAGGCCGGCTGGAAGCATTGGAGTCGAGCAGGAGATACCGGAGGGTGAACCTGGCGCACAAAACCAAGGTGGTGGCGCTGGGGGAAGGACGTTGAAATGGAAGGCTGAAACGGACCCAGGGTGGAAGTTTTGCAGTCGGATGGGATATCTTCCGGCTGTCTGGTCGAATCAACCACGTCGTTGTCACTTACATGGATTGTCGCGAATGCAGATTAGCGTCCTTGTGCGAATGTCTTGTGGAAAGTCAAGAAACTTGTTCATTGGTTTGTGATAGCAATCCCTTGACCAATGCTCATTTCCTGGTGGCTGTGCCTCTATCAAAGAGATGCCAGTGAGCCGCAGTCTTCCATTGGCTAACCTTGCTCGGGGCCTGGTCGACATAGCGGGGACAATTCCACACCTGCACAAGTCAACTCACGACGTCGACCGATTAAGTCGATCCTGCCCTCAAGTGTGGGCCCCAACGAGCTGTTCTCAATATTGGAGGCAATGATTCCACCAGATGAGCAGGCTGAAAACGTATGCCAGTCATCTTCGTTTGGATCAGAAGCCGGGGTTCGTTCAAAGATGATTCGGTAATGGTCTCCATCCGTACAGGAAATGAATTGAAAGTCTCAAGACATATGTGTTTACTAGGCGATTATCTCCTTCTTCACCATGGACCGTATGCAACGCGGCCGCCGACTGGGACCGTCATCACCGCGTGTTGACGGGAATGAAAGCAGCATCGCCGTGTTGCTCTACGAGGAATCACCTGAGTGACTTGTTCCAAGGGTTTCGGGGACACTTACCACTTCGCGAGGACCATAAGTCGTACACCTACGGGGATGAAAGCGGCATCGCCAGTATTGCTCTATTGAAATCAGAGTCGCTAAGAGACCTAGTGCTTTGAATTTTCAGCTTGTAACTTACGACTTCACGGGGACCATAAGTTGTCTTGCCAGCACGGGAATAAATGCGGCGTCGCCAGTATTGCTCTGATGGAAACCAGAGTCTCTGAGCAGCCTAGTTCGTGAAGCTTCCAAATGGGCACTTACGACTTCACGAGGACCATAGGTTGTACGCCCACCGACTGGGATGAATGCAGCATCGCCAGTATTGCTCTATGTTAAACCATGATAATGAGCGTAAATTTCTTATAAGGTTATAATGGTCACGGACAACTTCACGAGGACCATATGTGGTCCGACCACCGACGGGAATAAACGCGGCATCGCCAACATTACTCTGAAGACCACTCCCTGTGAGCATCCCGTTTCGAAGAATTTCCCGAGGACCACTTACAACTTCGCGGGGACCATAGGTCGTCCGGCCACCCACAGGGACAAATGCTACATCGCCGACGTTGGTCACCTCACGAGCGTCCTACAGATCGGAAACGTCAGCATCTGGCCCCACAAGAGCAATGGCAAAAGGCTGACATTCAATGCAGTCGGGGCCGCAGTGACGGTATAGAGAAAGAGAGTCACAAGCGAGGTAAGGATGGCTGCAGTCTTCATAATTGACTCTTGTTGATTAGAGAAACGGGTTTCTGAGTGTAAAAAGCCTAGAGACTCTGGTATTTAAGCCGTTGATGTTCCTCCCTCACGACCCACTTTCCGAGTCAAATCGCAAAGACTTGATATGTGGACTTCGTAGCAGAGATGCAAAATTGGACCCGTGATATTAGGATTGTGATAAGAGCCGGACCAAGACGTCAGTTGACGACGATATGAGGATATACAATGCCTTCTATCAGGACTGAATGGTTCAAAACAATTTAAGATACCTCCACTGTACCGCAAGGTCAAAATTCTTGGCAATCTAATTCAAATCTAATTTTAGCTCGAAGCAGCCCGGAGCAGCCGGAAAGTATACCAAAGAGGATCCTATTCATAAGGAGGCGAAGATTTTCCATGGACTTTTGGCGCAGAGGTAGGAAAGCGACAAGGAAGGACCAGACTATTGTGACTTGATCTCATTCGGTTCGGAAGATGCTGAGTACCATACGGAGCTCAAACGCAGCTATTAGAGGCGTTCCGCAAGTTGAGCTGCCAATCCACAAGTTCCTTTGCGCTAGGATGAAGACCACGAGAATTGCCCAGATCGGCAAGATACCTCTCGACCCGGATGTTTCAGGATGCGGGATATTTGGTCACACGGCAGTGCTCGACCTATATTGACCCAGTCGCTGCGTGCATGACCTGATATGCACCGAATGGAAGACCAACCTGAGTAGGCGCAACGCAGACGGACCCTAATAAAACGGAAGAGAAATAGACGCCGCCAATTCATTCCGAGCGTGACAAAACTCTGGAGCCATCAGTGAACACGCTTGGTTCGGCAAGTTAAGATCTGTTCATGTGGAATTGGTTTATTTCCCCCCTGATCAGTACCTCGGTCAAGCAGAACTCGATCATCAATTCAGAGCAACTGGGCTGTCCGACAAAATTTAACAACAATGATTACATGACCGAAGTACGTGAATTTTAGTCGGCCCTAACCTCCCACCACCCAGTATACAAACCCATCGGCACAGTAGCAACTTTGTGGTCGGAGGAAATTCAGGCGTAAATCATAGGTTACGTATGCTTAATTGAAATAGAAACTCACGTCCATGGCTGTTTTGAGTAATCGTATGCACCGTTGCCATGCCCCGATTCGAGGCAACCTTGGTTGCAAAAGTAGTTAGGATCAACCAGGGTTCTTTTATTGATCGTGGCTAGTTCTTCGATAGGACTGAGTCCAGGAGCACCAGAGACGATTGAAATAAGGGTTGGAGCGAGGGTGATAGGGAGCAACTTCATGATTGATAAAGGACTGGTGAGCAGTGTGTGGCGAGGTAGTGATGGTTGACTGTTGATAGTTCTCCCACTTTTACTAGACCTTTTATACTGTAGGATTATGGTGAAGGAACGTACATACGCAAGCCAATAGAATTACTCGGAGGGGCGACGAGAGCTTACCGGTGCTACACTCTACTCCACTCCCCCTCGATTTTCATCGACTGAATGACACCGGTGAGATGAATATTAAGTTTTACGCACGTTCCTACCACAAGAGGGTTTACCGGGAATTCTAGAGGAAAGTAATACATGCACAGAGAATCAAACAAAATTGGCTGTGACGCCACTCATCGAAAACAATGCAGAAGCCGCCTATTAGCGGCTACGCTCTGCTACCCGTGGGCCATTGGATTATGGGCAGTCTGTGGTGGGTTATCCCCCAGTCCGAAAGAATTGGTCGCCCGTAGGCTATTTGGCGGGACGATATGTCATTGGTGCACCCGAAGCTGTGATCTGCAGTAAATGGCTGGAGAAATTTGAAATTGGTACCTCGTTCTCGAGCGACAGGTTCTTCCATGACAAGTTACCGTGGTATTTCTCGATAGAAAAGATAAAATACAAAGCTCGTTCCCTGTGGTGACGAGAAATGTCATTGAAATGTACAGACGGTCTGCCCCTAGTATATGATAGGCGGGACTGGGAGGTCATCCTCCACGTATTCCGTCGCATTGATATAATGGTCGATATAGCGCTGCTGTGACCATTCGCGAATCTGGTCGAAGTTCTTGCACATGTGTGGATAATCGAGACGTGGTCCAACCCTCCGGATTCATCACTCCATTGCCAAGGGACGACAGCAGTATCGGCATGGCACCTATCAGCAAAATTATGAGGCTATACAGGTCAAATATGAGAAGGTCTTACATCACGTATTGGCGAATGACCAACCCTAAATCAC